>JAMPIV010022926.1:0-150000 GCA_024509875.1 Oreohelix idahoensis
AATGTGTACTGATTTTCACCTGTGCTGCTGTCTCACAGGGTGTAATGGATATTCAAATGATGAAAGTGGTTCCTTTTTCATCTCCATGGCGATGGACAAGGTCAACAAGTGTGTCTCTTCCTGATGTTCTCTTCCAAATATTTCTTCAGGAGATTCACATGATAGATTTTTTCTTTCCCCTTCTTATCTATCTTATAATTTGTTCTAGACACCTTCTCTAGAACTGTATATGGACCCTGCCATCCAATTTGTAACTTATTCTGACTCCCGGGCAAAAGAAGCAGTACCTTCTCTCCCACAGCCAAATTTCTGTCTTTCGCCTTCCTGTTATAATAGGCAGCATGTTTCTTCCTGGCTTGTTTCAAATTTTCATTGGCAAGTTTCCAGCCAGTTTTTCAACCGAGTGGTCAGCTCATTCACATATTGGTATGAAGATGTAATGTTTTCCTCTGCCTTTTCATCAGTCCACGTTCTTAACAAAGCTACATATGGACCTTTAATTGTGTGGACCTATTTGTCCATGCACCGGTATGGTCTCTTCCACTCGAAGCTTTATAGTGATGATTTTTCCTCCCAGAATTATCATTCACAAAACGACCGCTACCAATTTTTCTTTTGGGGCTTTCTCCCCTCTTAAAATTCTTGATGAGAGATTTCCTCCCTACATCCTCTTCCTCCAGTTTGTTTAAGTCCGATTGAGGGATTTTCGGCTTATCCTGGGGTAAGACATCTTTTTGCACTCTCCGCATAGTGGCCATTGTAAAACAGTTAAGTGAAGCTTGTCCGTGAAAAGGGCTTCCCATTCCATTTGGTCCACTTTATCAAATCTATTTTTCTTTTTATTATCAGGCCTAATTTTGCCCCGGGGCGTGTCCAGGTCCTGATCCATGTTCCCACTTGTGGGTGTTCCCTCATGTGCTATGCTACACCTTTCTACAAAATTCTCAATGTCCCATCTTGCTTTGGGCCAATAATAATTGTGAGCCACCTTTTGAATGATGGTACCTATCTTCTCATGGTCCCCATCTGGTTTCACATGTAGGCTCCTTATTAAGTCTGTCCTATATCTTTTTGGAAGAACCAGCTGTCCGTGACCATTGGATCTAGCTCCAGTCTTCCTATACATCAACTTGTTTTTCATGTAAAAATCTCCCTTGCCTGGAGTTGTATGACAAGTTGACAATTTTCTGAAACAAGGCTTGAGTGTTTTATCCCCAGCCTGTGCCTTCCTCATCTCTTCTGGAGTGGTATCTAACATAATATCCTCCTCCTGTCTTGAGGTCGCCCTGACATGAAGGGTTGCCCTATACACAGGTTTCCTTCTGCAACGGTCAGTGTCATGATTGTCCATCTGACAATTTTTACACCACCTTTTTCCTTGGTTGAAAGATTTTCTTTCATCATATTTTCCTTTCATCGAATTGTGGGAATTTATTTTTATTGTCATACCGTGGCCTATCAAATTGGTGCTTACCTTTATTTTGATCCCTAGGATCAAATTTATTAAAGTTCTGTGGTGCCCTAAAGTTATCCACCTGTTTCTTTTTATTACCTGTTACCTCTGCTTGAGCTGCTTGATACCTTTCAGCAACATTTAGCAACTCACCCAGCCTCTCTGCACCTTGTTCCATGAGAAACTTTCTCAGGTCTGGAGCCATGGACTCTCTTAGTTGCTCTATAAGGACCATTTCCTTAAGATCTTGGGTTTTCCCCAGAGAAGTCCATTTCTCCAAGTATGTCTCTATGCGTGCAGAGAACTGGTGATAGGTTTCACCTGACAGTAGTTTAGCATTCCTAAATTTTTTCCTGTAAAACTCTGCATTCTTTTCATACCTTAACAAAAGAGCCTGCTTTAGCATGTCATAATTTTCCTGATCACCTCTGCTCATTTTTGCAAAAACTTCATAAGCTGCCCCACGAAGTCCCTGAGATAACTTTAAGCTCCACCTTTCTCTCTCTAACCCATACGTGGTAGCTAATAGTTCGTACCTATTTATATAGCTCTCAATATCATCGTCTTTCTCAACAAAATGATCTAAATGAAAGTTCATAGCTGAGGTCGAGGCTCCCTGAGTAACCGTAGCATCAGAGGCAAAGGGACTGGCACCATTTTCAGGAGCATGGCCTTGAAACTCAAACTCCCTTAGTCGTAACTCATGTTCCCTTTGTAATCTTTTATCTTCTGCTTCCCTTTCTGCAGCTAATCTCCTCTCTTCCCTTTCTGCAGCTAATCGTTTGTCTTCTCTTTCTGCCTCCAATTTCTTAGCCTCAGCCTCAATCTGCAACCTCTTAGTCTCAGCCTCAGCTTCAAACTGTAACTTCTTAATTTCCCTGTCAGCCTCTAACTTTCTTTCGGCTTCAAACCTTCTTTCTTCACGTTCAATAAATTTGTCACATTCCGTCGTGACATAGGCAACCATAACTTGCCCATCTAATCCTAACTCTTTTGCAGTCTGAACCGCAGCAGATCGAAATTTGGCCAGGTCCGCCATTGTCTATTATGTAAATTTATACAATGTCTAACCAACAATTCAATCTCTAATGGACAACACAGGCACCGTGAGCTCAACCTTATTTAATTCCACCCAAGGATACCTTTTAATTCTTATATTCCCTGAAGTGAATTACCCCCCAATATTTTTAATAGTTAAAGATTCAAAATCCCAAGAGCGAGACCCCAATATATGTGGTGAAGTGGGATGTTATAAATACTTATAGGGAACTTAGTGTACTGACTGAGATCAGCTGTGAAGGTATCTATATCTATTAAGAGTAGTGTATTATAGATAACCTTACTTGCTACCACATATCTATATATCTCAGTCAGAATTATTCTGGAATAGTGTGATGCTACGTTATGTGTCTAGGGTATGAGTATGGTGAAGTGTAAGTCACAACAACAGACAGATAAACAATTTAATTTAATCCACTACTCTTGACAACACTGTGACACTCACATACATATAACACTCTACAAAGATATCTTAAAAGAGTCACTGATAAACTTTCAAATAACAATATGTATTCATTACTGGCATGAATGAATATGTGTCCTGATTCAACTACAAGGGAACCAGGAATCACAATCAATTTAAATTACAAGTTATGTACAGAATGTATTTAATATGAATATTGTAGTGACATATATTATTACAAATGTTCTATGTGTGTCAGTTGTGTAGTAGTAAAATGAGGTAATACTGGTTTTGTTTTGTTCAAGCTCTGTTGGTATTTGTCATCATGACTTCAATAGTTTGTCTTTAGGGACTAGTATTGGAGATGTTCACAGTTCCTGATTTTAAGACAAGTAAATTCCCCTCTTAATGTTAATTTTAAAAAGTCAGTTCAAGATGAGGGGACATAATGTTGAGCTCAGCTGGCCAATTCGCTTATCTGGCGTGATGGCGGCAGGAAAGGACTCCTCTGCTCGAATTCTCCTCTGGGCTCAGGAGACACCTCACTGATAGCTAAAAAGACCAAGGAGTATGCTGTCCGACTCTGGATTCAGCAAAGCTCTGACCAGGTGCTGCTCAGTACCATCAAGACCACTGTCCCACAATTCATACGAATAACACAGATACGTTGATTAGCAATGAATTCTGGCACAAACTGGCACAAATTTCCATCTGCTTATCTTCCAGGCTTTTATTGAGCAAAATTTTAGCTGGCTTCAACGCACTGATGCTTTATCAAGATCATTTAAACAAGTGGTCTCGAACTAACGCTCCCAAGTGTGTATATCAGCGAGACTGGCCAATGAGCCACGTTTCGACAAGTGTTTGAAAAAATGTTATCTTTTCCCGTCTCCCCTAACAACCAAGATAGTATTTATAGCCCGACCAATCGTGGTTAGGCTGTCATTTGTTGCGCTCCAATCAATTTGGAGTTTACATGGTAGGCTATTTCTGTAACGTAAATTTTTTTCAAACACGTTAAAAAAAAATCTTATGAGCAGAAATGATTTTATGCTGTCAGGCACCCCCCAATATTTTATTTTGGGTATAATTTATTAATTCCTGGACTATTTGCGTAACGTTTTTACATATTATTTGTCAGCAAGCCCTAAGGAACCCAAAAATACTAATTTAAAGGAGCTACGTGGCTGCGTTCAAAATATGCAATTTCTTCTACCTCCTGTTTCGAAGATGTGCTGTCTGGGTACTGTTATGTTTTCAACCGTAAACCCATCTAATGTTATCTTTTCTAATAAGAGTCTGTTATGATTTATAAACCTAACTCTGGGAAAGGGTAGTGTATTTTATCACTGTCCGTCTGAAAAAAAATTAGTGCATGTAGACTTACACGCGTGATGGCAGCATTTGCGTATCGCGCGAAGCGTGTTTAGTGTTCGGCTTTCTGCCTCTCCCTTCTCGCTATCCTTTTGTCCATCTGTTCGTTCGTTTTGGTAACGCAGTATAATTAATGTTAGGATTAATTTAGGTCATTACGCAGTACGTCTCAATGTTTTTTCTTAGAAATGCAGCACACGTTTCATTGAAGAAGGCGGGTAATAATACAGTAAGCTTTTATATCAACGTGAAAGCGTTACAATTTGCAGACGAAGCAGAAAACAAGGGGGATTTCGAGTACATTCTTTGTGACAGCACTGTCATTTTACCATTGCTCTTCTCTTTATTAATTTTATTTGTTAGGCTTCATATTTACCTAATAATTTATATATGTGGATTAGAATATTTCATGACAGTTACCAATCTCAAACAATCTCCTAACCCAACAATATCAAGCATATTACCTGACGTGAGCACAACCGAAGATATGCTTGGACAAATTCAATAACGTTTTATCTCACCACGATAACAAATTCAGGAATGTATAGACGCACAATTATGCATCACTTTATTATTTCAGGAATGTGTTCATGCGCTTTTATGTATCAAGGTAAGCAAAAACGCAAGCAATATACATTCTTGAGGATTAATAACACTAGTCAACAACCAAAATGTACCAGAAATGAAAATAGCTGATCTTAACCATTTTTGGTGTGCTGAAAACGAAAATGACATTAAAAATGTTGAGTGGCTCTAGTTTTCAAGATATATGCTACTAGTTTATTTAATTACGGTCAATTTATATATATGACGCAACTGTTGTGGGCGATTGAATAATTTTTTCTAATGACCAATAAAAATGTAACTAGAAGTTGATGATGCAATCCTACCTATGATTACATCACCTTTGTGTATAAATATCTTATCTCTGATAAAATTTTGCCATTAGTTAGTGCATTTGACCTTATCAAAAGTATCGTAGTTAGAAATGCCTAGGACATGTGTGAAGAGTGCTAATAATTTCTGTTATATATGTGGTGAGGTGACATTTCTATCACAAAAACGAAATATAACTAAAGTGATTAAGAAGGCGTACATTTTGTATTTTGGCTGCAGAATAGGAGATCAAGATAAGAGCTGGGCGCCATACATATGCTGCAATACATGTGCAGCACATCTTAAACTGTGGTTGACTGGCAAAAGGCAAGTGTTACGTGCAGTCTTTGATATCTTACAATATTATACATTGGTATACTTGTTATGTTCGCAAATATTTTGTAAACAAAATAGTGCTTAAGGAAAAGTCATTATTGAGTTACTTCCCTTGAAAGTTGTGTCGGCTCTTTCGATCGAACTCCGCGGATAAATCCAGTTTTCGGCGATTTATTCTTCGTTTGGGTAGTAATAGATTGTTCTTGCTTCAGAATATCTATGGCCTGAATTTATGTGTATTGTTTGTCTGAGTAGGACGAGTCTGTCTTATATCTGTATATCTTTACATATCTAAGTCGAACTATATGTTCTGTTGTCTCTAGGGAGGTCAAAGGCTATTCGGCGGATGTGTCGCTAGATTGTGGTGTGATTTGGCTTCGTCCCGATAGGGACTGTGTTTTCTATGTCGGCTTGTCGCCGGGGAAAAAGTGATCTCAGTATTTGTGGGGAAGTGATAGTCGTCTAGATCTATCGTGTATGCTTTACCCCAGTGTTTATTCGTATTGCCAAGGAATGGCATTTTCATATTTCTGATACCAAGGTAATAATAGACACTCTTATGAACTCTCGTACGAAGCCACCATTTTCGATAGGTACGATTTGAATGTCTAAGAGAATATATTTGACTCGATGAAAACGACTTCGATTCCTAGCAGCACTATACCCTGTAGAATGCAGTCAATTGTTCATGACCAAATCTACAGAGCAATGAAAGATTTAATGAATGACTAACTTTAGGACAGATTCATTATCTGTATCCAAACGTGAGTGACAGCTCACGAGTGAAGCCATCTTGGAACCAAAACATGTAGTGACTTTCAAGAAGAGAAAAGGGATGCCCGTATTATCGCTTGTTTAGTCCAGAGATCACTGCTACACATGAGAACCCGTTATTAGCGGTTCAATATTATTATATGGAAAAATATGTGCTGAACATTATGTTGAAGAATCGTCGCTAGACGAGATTAGGTCTAGAAGCCATCTGAAGTATTATTTATAAGCTGACGTGCTCAGTCAGTGAAGTCAGTTGATATATATGTATGGGCGATACTGAGTGCTTGGCTACTGACAGTACATTATACAATTATTCTACATGAGTGCCCATGTAACATAACATTGCAAGACCAGTTATCCACTGTACCATGATGTATTATGCCAACCTGTGATTTGTCACTATCTGTGCTGTCGAGTGTGTACGTCCAATTAAACTTTAGAAAAGGTACACAGTCGTTGGTGTCGATGACTTCCAGTCATACATGAGTGTGAGAAAAGAACATTTGTCAACAACACGAACCCTTATTATCATTCGCACATTATACACTCAATCCATGTCTACACACCACTGCGTAGGTCAAGTTGACATTCCATACACTACAGTGGAGCAAACAACACCATAGAGATCTTATCAACTGATGATGATGATGATGTCTGCTTCCATCCACTTATATCTATCTTTTGGTGGATATCATTAATTGGAACAAATAGTGGACTTTATCAACTGGTGGACCAGCTTTCTGGGTTTGACCTCGCAGAAGTTCAGAAGTCAACAGATTACCGATACCAGACCGTTTCCTGTGGCTGATACGACACACTTGCAGTATTGGTTTGCTATTTGTCAACACTTCGTCACGTGACCTGTCAAGTGAATGCAGTATGTAGGTCAGCGTTGTTGACATTTTTACATTAGACATTACAGAGTTTCACAGAACAGTTGGATCAATTCTTGTCAATATTAACAGGAAGACAGTATTGGTGAACTAAGAAGTCCTATTTTCATCGATGGATCTTCTTGTTTTCTGTATATGAACTTTAATATTTAAGGCCAGAATGTTTAATTGAATAAAGTGGCAGTTTGTTTATTTTCATAAAAATAACTTTGCCATTACTGTAAAACTGAGCCTATTTTGCAACACATACTATTATACACATAATTTATATATATTTATGTTTACATGTTATTTGTTTGTATAGTATGTTAGTTTCTATGTCAGCGGGTTGTGTTTAAGGTTGGGCGGCGTCCTCACAACAGAATATCCCACGTCATAGAGGGTCCGTTGTGGGCGTTTTCTATAGGTGCAATTTTCTTGATTGGAAATTTGCTGCGACAACTGTTGCTTTTGTGTTAGCTGTGAAGTCTGTAATTATTGTTATTTTTGTAATATTTCTTTGTTCTTTAGTTTTGTTTTGATTTGTTTGTAATTTGTTGGTCTAACCTTTTCTATCTTTCAGTTCTATTCACAATTTATATTCATATACTGTGACGTCATTTTGTTGTTATTCTTTGCAGATTCAGTGATTATTTTCATTGATTTCCCTATTTGATTTATTTTGATTTCTGCAAACGTTCTTGTATTGTCAGTCCTATTTGTACTTTATGTATTCTGTTGGTTGACATATGTTTTATATAGGTATATTTCATAAGACACAATTGCCTGTGCACTGCACTTGGATTATGGTATAAACCAGTACCTGATTATTATTACTATTATACAAGACCTTATTAAGGCTTGTGACCCACAGATATTGAGATAGTATACTGATTAATCAAGTCATTGAGAACTTGTGGTATTATTATTGGTTCAGGTGATTAGTATTATTGTTAGACATCATGTCTACATTAGAATACTTCATTACACAAGGGAAAGCCCTTGATAAGACTGGTCAACAATTAGAACAATGGGCTGTTGCTCAATATGACAAAGCATTAGCTGCAGAAGAAAGAAAAACTATGGCTGAAGAGAAAAGAAATTGCAGATGCAGGTGGAGGAAAAAAGATTAGACAGTGAAGCTGAACAAAAAAGATTAGACAGGGAAGCTGAACAAAAAAAATTAGAAAGAGAAGCTGCTGCTGAACAAAGAAGATTAGACAGTGAAGCTGAACAAAAAAGATTAGACAGTGAAGCTGAACAAAAAAGATTAGACAGGGAAGCTGAACAAAAAAAATTAGAAAGAGAAGCTGCTGCTGAACAAAAAAGATTAGACAGTGAAGCTGAACAAAAAAGATTAGACAGGGAAGCTGAACAAAAAAGATTAGACAGAGAGGCTGAAGAAAAAAAAGCAATAAGAGAACATGAATTTGAGTTGGAGAAATTAAGATTGACAAGTATGAGTAATGTTAATCAGGCATCTAGTGGTAATGGTAAACCTTCTACTTACAAGGTTAAGGTTCCACCGTTCAATCAGTCCAGTGACGATATTACATTCTGGCTGGATAGATTTGAACGTTCTTGTCGTACACATAATGTGGATAAATCACAATACGCTAATCAATTATCAGAAAACTTGAAAGGTGAATCTTTGACTAGATTATGCCTTGTAGGAGAAGCAGATAAGGATAATTATGATGTCATTAGGGCGGCTTTGATAAAAAAATATCAGCTAAGTGAGGAAGGCTATCGCCTTTTATTTAAAACGATGGTGCCTGAGACGGGTGTAGAATTCTCAGAATTCACTGCAAAGGCACGTCTCACAATTGATCGTTGGATTGAGCTTTCCAAAACAGAAAAAACGTATGAAGGACTTATGGATTTGTTGCTCAGAGATAAGATTATGTCATGTGTGAACAAACCTTTCCTTGAATTTATACATGAGCGTAAACCCAAATCTCTAAAAGAAATGGAAGAATATTGTTCCCAATATGTCACTGCACACCCCGACGTGACTTTTGGCAACACTAAGATTAAGGAGAGTATGCCAGTTGCTTCAGCAACACCATACAATCCCAATTATTCACACAGATTTCAGGGACCTCAAAACAGATTTGATAAAAAAGGTAACCATAATAGTTATCAAAACCAAGGTAACCAATCATTTCAGGGTTCTTCTTCAAAGAACTGGAGACGACCTGATAGCTCTCGACACAGGGGTGGTCATAATTATAGGAATTTCCGTAGAGGAAGTAATTATAGAAACTATCAGGGTTATCCGTCTTGGAGTCAACAAGATCATAATTACAGAGATACTCATTATAATGAATATGATAATGGTAACCAAGGGAACTATGACTCAAACCCAAATAGGGGTTACAATAGAGGTAACAATAACTACAGAGGTGATAATAACCGAGGTAGATCTCAAAACAAAAGACATAAGCCACATTTTCAGGCAAACTCTGCACAACAAGAGTCCCATGAAGCCTATAAACAGAGTAAAGATAATAATGATGCTAGTGATATGGCATGTGCCGCTTTTGATTTTGGGAGAGCATCTCAGTGCCCCCAATGCAAAACGTTATTTGAGCCAACCACAGTGTCTACTTTAAGCTGTGGCCATCCTCTTCCTGCTCTTCCGGCATCAGTCGCGCATGATGGAAGAGGTTCTCTTGTCTTACATAAGGGTTTAGTGAATAACAATCCAGTCTCTGTGCTATTTGATTCTGGATGCACCACAATTGGTGTTAGGCAGTCACTCGTAGATCCTTCCCGTGCCACTGGACAAGTAGTCAAATGTGTAACATTTGGCGGCACATTAGAGAAATACTCTACTGCTATCATTAGGATTGCTACTCCTTTCTTTACATGAGATGTACACGCATGTCTTCTTCCGAATCCGATCGCTGACCTCATCATCGGTCGCATTCATGGAGTCAGAGAATGCACTCCGCAACAAATTTCCACGTGGGAAAGGCAAAACATGCAGATTGCTAACGCTATAGTCACTAGAGCTCAGGCTCTTAATATGCCTCAAACTTCATCTACTGAAGATAATGAAGTGCATAACCAAGATAATCCCTTGGTAATTTCTCGTGACTCGTTTATAAAACAGCAAGAAGATGATCCCACTCTGAAGAAATTCTTCATTCTTGCAACTAAAGGTGATCCGAATAAAGACACAAGTCGTAAATCGTGGATTACAAAGAAGAATGGCGTACTTGTACGTATGGTTCAAGACTCCATTACGTCAAGTCATTCTCAAATCCTGGTTCCCAAGAATTTGAGAGTTAACATTTTGCAGCACGCTCACGACTCTCAGTGTGCTGGACACATGGGTTTTTCCCGTACTAAGTCAAGAGTCCTTGCGGCTTTCTTTTGGCCATTGGTAAACAAGGACATACGGATTTATTGTCGATCTTGTAAAGTATGTCAGGAAGTTAAATCCAAAGGTCCACGGCATGCTGCACCCATTCAGGCGGCGGACATTCCTATTCGGCCGTTCCAAAAAATGGCCATAGACATTATTGGTCCATTTAAGATCAAGTCTGCCAGAGGACATCAGTTTATCTTGACGTGTGTTGATATGTGCACACGTTGGCCAGAGGCTATTCCTCTGAAGAGCATTACTACTGCTGATATTGCAGATGCTCTTTGGCTTATATTTTCTCGTCTGGGGTTCCCCGGAGAGATATTGTCAGACCATGGCACCCAACTAATATCAGATACCATGTCTCAAGTAATGTCTACTCTGCAGATGGATAGATCTTTAAGTAGTATCTACCATCCAATGTCTAATGGTATGGTCGAACGCCTTAATAGAACACTTAAAAACTTACTGGGGAAGATAACTGAGGATCATCCTCAAGACTGGGACAGAGTTTTACCTGCGGCCCTCTTCGCTTACAGAGAGGTACCCAATGAACATACGGGATTTTCTCCCTTTGAACTCGTCTTTGGCGCGCGTCCGCGTGGCCCTATGTCGTTGCTTCACGATCTCATAACATCTGACAATATTGACGATGACACAAAGTCATCCTACGAATATGTCATCGCGTTGAGACAAAAGATTATCGAAGCATGCAAATTAGCAACTTCTTCTTCTGAATTTGCGAAACAGAAGGCAAGGCAATTTGCCAATAAGAAGAGATGCTTACGACAACTTTGTCCTGGTGACAAAGCATTTGTATTACTACCTTGTAGGGAAAACAGATTACTTATTTCTTGGAAAGGTCCGTACGATATAATATCGAAAATTTCCGATGTCGACTATATTGTCGATATTGATGGGAAGCATAAAACCTTCCACATCAATATGCTTACGGAATTCCATGAACGTCCGGATTATTTGCAACCCATTTTCCAAGCAACGGACAATTCTCCAGTACCACATGGTCATTACTCATCACTGTCCGTGATACAGGATGAGGAAACAAGTTTTTCAGATGTAAATCTTCCTCTTCCAATGATCCCACTTCATTCTAGTGAATCATGGAAGAACGTTACTGTCTCCCCTGATTTGTCTCTAGGAGAACAGCGACAAGTTTCAACTATGTTGCAAACATTTCAGGATGTACTCACTGACATCCCTGGACAAACGCATGTCATTGAACATGACATTGTTCTAACTGACCATACTCCTATTAGGATTAGACCTTATCCTATACCTATACATTTTCAAGCACAGGTCGAGAAAGAGTTGGATGAGATGATAGATTTGAAAATAATCGAACCATCCACCTCTGCATATTCTTCGCCGATGGTTATTGTGCGTAAAAAAGACAATAACATACGTCTTTGCGTTGACTATCGAAAATTGAATCAAGTAACGAAGTTCGATGCCGAACCTATGCCTTTACTGGAAGAGCTACTTACTCGACTCTCCAAATCTCATTTTTTCACTAAACTTGATTTGTCTAAAGGATATTGGCAAGTTCCTTTATCTGAACGCGCCAAACCTCTCACGGCTTTTTCAACACCTAGAGGTTTGTTCCAATGGAATTTTATGCCTTTCGGTCTTATGAACGCACCAGCTACATTCGTACGCATGATGCGCCGAATCCTATCTTATCGGTCAGATGTCATTGCATATCTAGACGACATCTGTCTTTTCAGCGATACTTGGGAAGATCACTATTCGGGGTTAGATGAATTGCTGTCTACTTTGCGTGAGCACAACCTGACAGCGAAACCCTCTAAAGCCTATATTGGTTTTAGCGAAATTTCTTTCCTAGGCCACCGAGTTGGTCATGGTTTCCTAACGACAGAGGACCATAATACAAGTAAGATACTTAACATCTCAATCCCTAAGACTAAAAAACAGGTGAGAAGTCTGTTAGGTCTTATTCAATTTTATGGCAGATTCATTCAGAATCTATCCTCTATCATGGCACCTCTCTCAACACTTCTAAAGAAAGGTTCGCCTAATGTGGTCCACTGGTCTCAGGAATGCCAATGCTCTCTGGATAAGATTAAAACATTGTTTTCAACACCACCTATTTTAGTGCTACCCACTAAAGATAAGACATTCGTTCTTCGTAGTGACGCTTCATCCACTGGGATTGGAGCGGCACTAATGCAAGAGTACTCTGGAACTCTGCATCCTGTAATGTATATTTCCAGAAAACTTAATGCGGCAGAAAGGAATTATTCGGTTTTAGACCGTGAGCTATTAGCTATGGTTTGGTCGATCCTCAAACTACAGAGATTCCTTCTAGGCGCACATTTCATAGTAGAAACCGACCAAAAAGCTCTTACTGCTATACAGAGTAAGAATTTGAAGAGCTCGAGGTCTACTCGATATGCAATTGCTCTTCAACCTTTTCATTTCTCTGTGCGAGCTATTCGTGGATCAGATAATGTGATGGCAGACATTCTGTCAAGATGCCCACATGATTCCACATAACTATTAGGGCTTAGACTTCTTGATATGTCTAGTTCTATAGTAGTTCCTTTTCTATATCATGATAGATACACATTTGTAATTTAATAATATAATGATTGTATCACTACATAGCGGTTCATTGATGTTTATTCACCGCTGTGCTTTGATGATTTTTTTCTTCATAAATCATAAATTTAAGATATCTAATACGAAATGATGATATGAATTTTTTAGGCATTGTGTAATTGCCAGAATTGTATTATACTTTGATGACACCTTCCTGGAAAAATATACTTGTAGAGAAATAATTTCTCTCAGTTTATGAGACACATTCTCACCAGTCGCTCCATAAGTCGACTTAGCCTCATATTAGGCGTTATAGGTATTCCTGATATTTTCATCTGCGCATTATTCATGCGTTGTGAGCCTATTGTACGTTGCTCCTAGATGTATTTCAAAAAAAAAAAAAAAAAGTTCCATTTTTTTTTTTTCCCGGGAGGTGTGGTAAGACTGTTACGTGCAGTCTTTGATATCTTACAATATTATACATTGGTATACTTGTTATGTTCGCAAATATTTTGTAAACAAAATAGTGCTTAAGGAAAAGTCATTATTGAGTTACTTCCCTTGAAAGTTGTGTCGGCTCTTTCGATCGAACTCCGCGGATAAATCCAGTTTTCTGCGATTTATTCTTCGTTTGGGTAGTAATAGATTGTTCTTGCTTCAGAATATCTATGGCCTGAATTTATGTGTATTGTTTGTCTGAGTAGGACGAGTCTGTCTTATATCTGTATATCTTTACATATCTAAGTCGAACTATATGTTCTGTTGTCTCTAGGGAGGTCAAAGGCTATTCGGCGGATGTGTCGCTAGATTGTGGTGTGATTTGGCTTCGTCCCGATAGGGACTGTGTTTTCTATGTCGGCTTGTCGCCGGGGAAAAAGTGATCTCAGTATTTGTGGGGAAAGTGATAGTCGTCTAGACCTATCGTGTATGCTTTACCCCAGTGTTTATTCGTATTGCCAAGGAATGGCATTTTCATATTTCTGATACCAAGGTAATAATAGACACTCTTATGAACTCTCGTACGAAGCCACCATTTTCGATAGGTACGATTTGAATGTCTAAGAGAATATATTTGACTCGATGAAAACGACTTCGATTCCTAGCAGCACTATACCCTGTAGAATGCAGTCAATTGTTCATGACCAAATCTACAGAGCAATGAAAGATTTAATGAATGACTAACTTTAGGACAGATTCATTATCTGTATCCAAACGTGAGTGACAGCTCACGAGTGAAGCCATCTTGGAACCAAAACATGTAGTGACTTTCAAGAAGAGAAAAGGGATGCCCGTATTATCGCTTGTTTAGTCCAGAGATCACTGCTACACATGAGAACCCGTTATTAGCGGTTCAATATTATTATATGGAAAAATATGTGCTGAACATTATGTTGAAGAATCGTCGCTAGACGAGATTAGGTCTAGAAGCCATCTGAAATATTATTTATAAGCTGACGTGCTCAGTCAGTGAAGTCAGTTGATATATATGTATGGGCGATACTGAGTGCTTGGCTACTGACAGTACATTATACAATTATTCTACATGAGTGCCCATGTAACATAACATTGCAAGACCAGTTATCCACTGTACCATGATGTATTATGCCAACCTGTGATTTGTCACTATCTGTGCTGTCGAGTGTGTACGTCCAATTAAACTTTAGAAAAGGTACACAGTCGTTGGTGTCGATGACTTCCAGTCATACATGAGTGTGAGAAAAGAACATTTGTCAACAACACGAACCCTTATTATCATTCGCACATTATACACTCAATCCATGTCTACACACCACTGCGTAGGTCAAGTTGACATTCCATACACTACAGTGGAGCAAACAACACCATAGAGATCTTATCAACTGATGATGATGATGATGTCTGCTTCCATCCACTTATATCTATCTTTTGGTGGATATCATTAATTGGAACAAATAGTGGACTTTATCAACTGGTGGACCAGCTTTCTGGGTTTGACCTCGCAGAAGTTCAGAAGTCAACAGATTACCGATACCAGACCGTTTCCTGTGGCTGATACGACACACTTGCAGTATTGGTTTGCTATTTGTCAACACTTCGTCACGTGACCTGTCAAGTGAATGCAGTATGTAGGTCAGCGTTGTTGACATTTTTACATTAGACATTACAGAGTTTCACAGAACAGTTGGATCAATTCTTGTCAATATTAACAGGAAGACAGTATTGGTGAACTAAGAAGTCCTATTTTCATCGATGGATCTTCTTGTTTTCTGTATATGAACTTTAATATTTAAGGCCAGAATGTTTAATTGAATAAAGTGGCAGTTTGTTTATTTTCATAAAAATAACTTTGCCATTACTGTAAAACTGAGCCTATTTTGCAACACATACTATCATACACATAATTTATATATATTTATGTTTACATGTTATTTGTTTGTATAGTATGTTAGTTTCTATGTCAGCGGGTTGTGTTTAAGGTTGGGCGGCGTCCTCACAACAGAATATCCCACGTCATAGAGGGTCCGTTGTGGGCGTTTTCTATAGGTGCAATTTTCTTGATTGAAAATTTGCTGCGACAACTGTTGCTTTTGTGTTAGCTGTGAAGTCTGTAATTATTGTTATTTTTGTAATATTTCTTTGTTCTTTAGTTTTGTTTTGATTTGTTTGTAATTTGTTGGTCTAACCTTTTCTATCTTTCAGTTCTATTCACAATTTATATTCATATATTGTGACGTCATTTTGTTGTTATTCTTTGCAGATTCAGTGATTATTTTCATTGATTTCCCTATTTGATTTATTTTGATTTCTGCAAACGTTCTTGTATTGTCAGTCCTATTTGTACTTTATGTATTCTGTTGGTTGACATATGTTTTATATAGGTATATTTCATAAGACACAATTGCCTGTGCACTGCACTTGGATTATGGTATAAACCAGTACCTGATTATTATTACTATTATACAAGACCTTATTAAGGCTTGTGACCCACAGATATTGGGATAGTATACTGATTAATCAAGTCATTGAGAACTTGTGGTATTATTATTGGTTCAGGTGATTAGTATTATTGTTAGACATCATGTCTACATTAGAATACTTCATTACACAAGGGAAAGCCCTTGATAAGACTGGTCAACAATTAGAACAATGGGCTGTTGCTCAATATGACAAAGCATTAGCTGCAGAAGAAAGAAAAACTATGGCTGAAGAGAAAAGATTAGAAAGAGAAGCTGAGGCTGCTGCTGAACAAAAGAAATTGCAGATGCAGGTGGAGGAAAGGAGATTTGAAGCTGAACAAAAAAAATTAGAAAGAGAAGCTGCTGCTGAACAAAAAGATTAGACAGTGAAGCTGAACAAAAAAGATTAGACAGTGAAGCTGAACAAAAAAGATTAGACAGGGAAGCTGAACAAAAAAAATTAGAAAGAGAAGCTGCTGCTGAACAAAAAAGATTAGACAGTGAAGCTGAACAAAAAAGATTAGACAGGGAAGCTGAACAAAAAAGATTAGACAGAGAGGCTGAAGAAAAAAAAGCAATAAGAGAACATGAATTTGAGTTGGAGAAATTAAGATTGACAAGTATGAGTAATGTTAATCAGGCATCTAGTGGTAATGGTAAACCTTCTACTTACAAGGTTAAGGTTCCACCGTTCAATCAGTCCAGTGACGATATTACATTCTGGCTGGATAGATTTGAACGTTCTTGTCGTACACATAATGTGGATAAATCACAATACGCTAATCAATTATCAGAAAACTTGAAAGGTGAATCTTTGACTAGATTATGCCTTGTAGGAGAAGCAGATAAGGATAATTATGATGTCATTAGGGCGGCTTTGATAAAAAAATATCAGCTAAGTGAGGAAGGCTATCGCCTTTTATTTAAAACGATGGTGCCTGAGACGGGTGTAGAATTCTCAGAATTCACTGCAAAGGCACGTCTCACAGTGATCGTTGGATTGAGCTTTCCAAAACAGAAAAAACGTATGAAGGACTTATGGATTTGTTGCTCAGAGATAAGATTATGTCATGTGTGAACAAACCTTTCCTTGAATTTATACATGAGCGTAAACCCAAATCTCTAAAAGAAATGGAAGAATATTGTTCCCAATATGTCACTGCACACCCCGACGTGACTTTTGGCAACACTAAGATTAAGGAGAGTATGCCAGTTGCTTCAGCAACACCATACAATCCCAATTATTCACACAGATTTCAGGGACCTCAAAACAGATTTGATAAAAAAGGTAACCATAATAGTTATCAAAACCAAGGTAACCAATCATTTCAGGGTTCTTCTTCAAAGAACTGGAGACGACCTGATAGCTCTCGACACAGGGGTGGTCATAATTATAGGAATTTCCGTAGAGGAAGTAATTATAGAAACTATCAGGGTTATCCGTCTTGGAGTCAACAAGATCATAATTACAGAGATACTCATTATAATGAATATGATAATGGTAACCAAGGGAACTATGACTCAAACCCAAATAGGGGTTACAATAGAGGTAACAATAACTACAGAGGTGATAATAACCGAGGTAGATCTCAAAACAAAAGACATACCAACATTTTCAGGCAAACTCTGCACAACAAGAGTCCCATGAAGCCTATAAACAGAGTAAAGATAATAATGATGCTAGTAATATGGCATGTGCCGCTTTTGATTTTGGGAGAGCATCTCAGTGCCCCCAATGCAAAACGTTATTTGAGCCAACCACAGTGTCTACTTTAAGCTGTGGCCATCCTCTTCCTGCTCTTCCGGCATCAGTCGCGCATGATGGAAGAGGTTCTCTTGTCTTACATAAGGGTTTAGTGAATAACAATCCAGTCTCTGTGCTATTTGATTCTGGATGCACCACAATTGGTGTTAGGCAGTCACTCGTAGATCCTTCCCGTGCCACTGGACAAGTAGTCAAATGTGTAACATTTGGCGGCACATTAGAGAAATACTCTACTGCTATCATTAGGATTGCTACTCCTTTCTTTACAGGAGATGTACACGCATGTCTTCTTCCGAATCCGATCGCTGACCTCATCATCGGTCGCATTCATGGAGTCAGAGAATGCACTCCGCAACAAATTTCCACGTGGGAAAGGCAAAACATGCAGATTGCTAACGCTGTAGTCACTAGAGCTCAGGCTCTTAATATGCCTCAAACTTCATCTACTGAAGATAATGAAGTGCATAACCAAGATAATCCCTTGGTAATTTCTCGTGACTCGTTTATAAAACAGCAAGAAGATGATCCCACTCTGAAGAAATTCTTCATTCTTGCAACTAAAGGTGATCCGAATAAAGACACAAGTCGTAAATCGTGGATTACAAAGAAGAATGGCGTACTTGTACGTATGGTTCAAGACTCCATTACGTCAAGTCATTCTCAAATCCTGGTTCCCAAGAATTTGAGAGTTAAAATTTTGCAGCACGCTCACGACTCTCAGTGTGCTGGACACATGGGTTTTTCCCGTACTAAGTCAAGAGTCCTTGCGGCTTTCTTTTGGCCATTGGTAAACAAGGACATACGGATTTATTGTCGATCTTGTAAAGTATGTCAGGAAGTTTAAATCCAAAGGTCCACGGCATGCTGCACCCATTCAGGCGGCGGACATTCCTATTCGGCCGTTCCAAAAAATGGCCATAGACATTATTGGTCCATTTAAGATCAAGTCTGCCAGAGGACATCAGTTTATCTTGACGTGTGTTGATATGTGCACACGTTGGCCAGAGGCTATTCCTCTGAAGAGCATTACTACTGCTGATATTGCAGATGCTCTTTGGCTTATATTTTCTCGTCTGGGGTTCCCCGGAGAGATATTGTCAGACCATGGCACCCAACTAATATCAGATACCATGTCTCAAGTAATGTCTACTCTGCAGATAGATAGATCTTTAAGTAGTATCTACCATCCAATGTCTAATGGTATGGTCGAACGCCTTAATAGAACACTTAAAAACTTACTGGGGAAGATAACTGAGGATCATCCTCAAGACTGGGACAGAGTTTTACCTGCGGCCCTCTTCGCTTACAGAGAGGTACCCAATGAACATACGGGATTTTCTCCCTTTGAACTCGTCTTTGGCGCGCGTCCGCGTGGCCCTATGTCGTTGCTTCACGATCTCATAACATCTGACAATATTGACGATGACACAAAGTCATCCTACGAATATGTCATCGCGTTGAGACAAAAGATTATCGAAGCATGCAAATTAGCAACTTCTTCTTCTGAATTTGCGAAACAGAAGGCAAGGCAATTTGCCAATAAGAAGAGATGCTTACGACAACTTTGTCCTGGTGACAAAGCATTTGTATTACTACCTTGTAGGGAAAACAGATTACTTATTTCTTGGAAAGGTCCGTACGATATAATATCGAAAATTTCCGATGTCGACTATATTGTCGATATTGATGGGAAGCATAAAACCTTCCACATCAATATGCTTACTGAATTCCATGAACGTCCGGATTATTTGCAACCCATTTTCCAAGCAACGGACAATTCTCCAGTACCACATGGTCATTACTCATCACTGTCCGTGATACAGGATGAGGAAACAAGTTTTTCAGATGTAAATCTTCCTCTTCCAATGATCCCACTTCATTCTAGTGAATCATGGAAGAACGTTACTGTCTCTCCTGATTTGTCTCTAGGAGAACAGCGACAAGTTTCAACTATGTTGCAAACATTTCAGGATGTACTCACTGACATCCCTGGACAAACGCATGTCATTGAACATGACATTGTTCTAACTGACCATACTCCTATTAGGATTAGACCTTATCCTATACCTATACATTTTCAAGCACAGGTCGAGAAAGAGTTGGATGAGATGATAGATTTGAAAATAATCGAACCATCCACCTCTGCATATTCTTCGCCGATGGTTATTGTTCGTAAAAAAGACAATAACATACGTCTTTGCGTTGACTATCGAAAATTGAATCAAGTAACGAAGTTCGATGCCGAACCTATGCCTTTACTGGAAGAGCTACTTACTCGACTCTCCAAATCTCATTTTTTCACTAAACTTGATTTGTCTAAAGGATATTGGCAAGTTCCTTTATCTGAACGCGCCAAACCTCTCACGGCTTTTTCAACACCTAGAGGTTTGTTCCAATGGAATTTTATGCCTTTCGGTCTTATGAACGCACCAGCTACATTCGTACGCATGATGCGCCGAATCCTATCTTATCGGTCAGATGTCATTGCATATCTAGACGACATCTGTCTTTTCAGCGATACTTGGGAAGATCACTATTCAGGGTTAGATGAATTGCTGTCTACTTTGCGTGAGCACAACCTGACAGCGAAACCCTCTAAAGCCTATATTGGTTTTAGCGAAATTTCTTTCCTAGGCCACCGAGTTGGTCATGGTTTCCTAAAGACAGAGGACCATAATACTAGTAAGATACTTAACATCTCAATCCCTAAGACTAAAAAACAGGTGAGAAGTCTGTTAGGTCTTATTCAATTTTATGGCAGATTCATTCAGAATCTATCCTCTATCATGGCACCTCTCTCAACACTTCTAAAGAAAGGTTCGCCTAATGTGGTCCACTGGTCTCAGGAATGCCAATGCTCTCTGGATAAGATTAAAACATTGTTTTCAACACCACCTATTTTAGTGCTACCCACTAAAGATAAGACATTCGTTCTTCGTAGTGACGCTTCATCCACTGGGATTGGAGCGGCACTAATGCAAGAGTACTCTGGAACTCTGCATCCTGTAATGTATATTTCCAGAAAACTTAATGCGGCAGAAAGGAATTATTCGGTTTTAGACCGTGAGCTATTAGCTATGGTTTGGTCGATCCTCAAACTACAGAGATTCCTTCTAGGCGCACATTTCATAGTAGAAACCGACCAAAAAGCTCTTACTGCTATACAGAGTAAGAATTTGAAGAGCTCGAGGTCTACTCGATATGCAATTGCTCTTCAACCTTTTCATTTCTCTGTGCGAGCTATTCGTGGATCAGATAATGTGATGGCAGACATTCTGTCAAGATGCCCACATGATTCCACATAACTATTAGGGCTTAGACTTCTTGATATGTCTAGTTCTATAGTAGTTCCTTTTCTATATCATGATAGATACACATTTGTAATTTAATAATATAATGATTGTATCACTACATAGCGGTTCATTGATGTTTATTCACCGCTGTGCTTTGATGATTTTTTTCTTCATAAATCATAAATTTAAGATATCTAATACGAAATGATGATATGAATTTTTTAGGCATTGTGTAATTGCCAGAATTGTATTATACTTTGATGACACCTTCCTGGAAAAATATACTTGTAGAGAAATAATTTCTCTCAGTTTATGAGACACATTCTCACCAGTCGCTCCATAAGTCGACTTAGCCTCATATTAGGCTTTATAGGTATTCCTGATATTTTCATCTGCGCATTATTCATGCGTTGTGAGCCTATTGTACGTTGCTCCTAGATGTATTTCAAAAAAAAAAAAAAGTTCCATTTTTTTTTTTTTTCCCGGGAGGTGTGGTAAGACTGTTACGTGCAGTCTTTGATATCTTACAATATTATACATTGGTATACTTGTTATGTTCGCAAATATTTTGTAAACAAAATAGTGCTTAAGGAAAAGTCATTATTGAGTTACTTCCCTTGAAAGTTGTGTCGGCTCTTTCGATCGAACTCCGCGGATAAATCCAGTTTTCTGCGATTTATTCTTCGTTTGGGTAGTAATAGATTGTTCTTGCTTCAGAATATCTATGGCCTGAATTTATGTGTATTGTTTGTCTGAGTAGGACGAGTCTGTCTTATATCTGTATATCTTTACATATCTAAGTCGAACTATATGTTCTGTTGTCTCTAGGGAGGTCAAAGGCTATTCGGCGGATGTGTCGCTAGATTGTGGTGTGATTTGGCTTCGTCCCGATAGGGACTGTGTTTTCTATGTCGGCTTGTCGCCGGGGAAAAAGTGATCTCAGTATTTGTGGGGAAAGTGATAGTCGTCTAGACCTATCGTGTATGCTTTACCCCAGTGTTTATTCGTATTGCCAAGGAATGGCATTTTCATATTTCTGATACCAAGGTAATAATAGACACTCTTATGAACTCTCGTACGAAGCCACCATTTTCGATAGGTACGATTTGAATGTCTAAGAGAATATATTTGACTCGATGAAAACGACTTCGATTCCTAGCAGCACTATACCCTGTAGAATGCAGTCAATTGTTCATGACCAAATCTACAGAGCAATGAAAGATTTAATGAATGACTAACTTTAGGACAGATTCATTATCTGTATCCAAACGTGAGTGACAGCTCACGAGTGAAGCCATCTTGGAACCAAAACATGTAGTGACTTTCAAGAAGAGAAAAGGGATGCCCGTATTATCGCTTGTTTAGTCCAGAGATCACTGCTACACATGAGAACCCGTTATTAGCGGTTCAATATTATTATATGGAAAAATATGTGCTGAACATTATGTTGAAGAATCGTCGCTAGACGAGATTAGGTCTAGAAGCCATCTGAAATATTATTTATAAGCTGACGTGCTCAGTCAGTGAAGTCAGTTGATATATATGTATGGGCGATACTGAGTGCTTGGCTACTGACAGTACATTATACAATTATTCTACATGAGTGCCCATGTAACATAACATTGCAAGACCAGTTATCCACTGTACCATGATGTATTATGCCAACCTGTGATTTGTCACTATCTGTGCTGTCGAGTGTGTACGTCCAATTAAACTTTAGAAAAGGTACACAGTCGTTGGTGTCGATGACTTCCAGTCATACATGAGTGTGAGAAAAGAACATTTGTCAACAACACGAACCCTTATTATCATTCGCACATTATACACTCAATCCATGTCTACACACCACTGCGTAGGTCAAGTTGACATTCCATACACTACAGTGGAGCAAACAACACCATAGAGATCTTATCAACTGATGATGATGATGATGTCTGCTTCCATCCACTTATATCTATCTTTTGGTGGATATCATTAATTGGAACAAATAGTGGACTTTATCAACTGGTGGACCAGCTTTCTGGGTTTGACCTCGCAGAAGTTCAGAAGTCAACAGATTACCGATACCAGACCGTTTCCTGTGGCTGATACGACACACTTGCAGTATTGGTTTGCTATTTGTCAACACTTCGTCACGTGACCTGTCAAGTGAATGCAGTATGTAGGTCAGCGTTGTTGACATTTTTACATTAGACATTACAGAGTTTCACAGAACAGTTGGATCAATTCTTGTCAATATTAACAGGAAGACAGTATTGGTGAACTAAGAAGTCCTATTTTCATCGATGGATCTTCTTGTTTTCTGTATATGAACTTTAATATTTAAGGCCAGAATGTTTAATTGAATAAAGTGGCAGTTTGTTTATTTTCATAAAAATAACTTTGCCATTACTGTAAAACTGAGCCTATTTTGCAACACATACTATCATACACATAATTTATATATATTTATGTTTACATGTTATTTGTTTGTATAGTATGTTAGTTTCTATGTCAGCGGGTTGTGTTTAAGGTTGGGCGGCGTCCTCACAACAGAATATCCCACGTCATAGAGGGTCCGTTGTGGGCGTTTTCTATAGGTGCAATTTTCTTGATTGAAATTTGCTGCGACAACTGTTGCTTTTGTGTTAGCTGTGAAGTCTGTAATTATTGTTATTTTTGTAATATTTCTTTGTTCTTTAGTTTTGTTTTGATTTGTTTGTAATTTGTTGGTCTAACCTTTTCTATCTTTCAGTTCTATTCACAATTTATATTCATATATTGTGACGTCATTTTGTTGTTATTCTTTGCAGATTCAGTGATTATTTTCATTGATTTCCCTATTTGATTTATTTTGATTTCTGCAAACGTTCTTGTATTGTCAGTCCTATTTGTACTTTATGTATTCTGTTGGTTGACATATGTTTTATATAGGTATATTTCATAAGACACAATTGCCTGTGCACTGCACTTGGATTATGGTATAAACCAGTACCTGATTATTATTACTATTATACAAGACCTTATTAAGGCTTGTGACCCACAGATATTGGGATAGTATACTGATTAATCAAGTCATTGAGAACTTGTGGTATTATTATTGGTTCAGGTGATTAGTATTATTGTTAGACATCATGTCTACATTAGAATACTTCATTACACAAGGGAAAGCCCTTGATAAGACTGGTCAACAATTAGAACAATGGGCTGTTGCTCAATATGACAAAGCATTAGCTGCAGAAGAAAGAAAAACTATGGCTGAAGAGAAAATGCTGAACAAAAGAAATTGCAGATGCAGGTGGAGGAAAGGAGATTTGAAGCTGAACAAAAAAAATTAGAAAGAGAAGCTGCTGCTGAACAAAGAAGATTAGACAGTGAAGCTGAACAAAAAAGATTAGACAGTGAAGCTGAACAAAAAAGATTAGACAGGGAAGCTGAACAAAAAAAATTAGAAAGAGAAGCTGCTGCTGAACAAAAAAGATTAGACAGTGAAGCTGAACAAAAAAGATTAGACAGGGAAGCTGAACAAAAAAAGATTAGACAGAGAGGCTGAAGAAAAAAAAGCAATAAGAGAACATGAATTTGAGTTGGAGAAATTAAGATTGACAAGTATGAGTAATGTTAATCAGGCATCTAGTGGTAATGGTAAACCTTCTACTTACAAGGTTAAGGTTCCACCGTTCAATCAGTCCAGTGACGATATTACATTCTGGCTGGATAGATTTGAACGTTCTTGTCGTACACATAATGTGGATAAATCACAATACGCTAATCAATTATCAGAAAACTTGAAAGGTGAATCTTTGACTAGATTATGCCTTGTAGGAGAAGCAGATAAGGATAATTATGATGTCATTAGGGCGGCTTTGATAAAAAAATATCAGCTAAGTGAGGAAGGCTATCGCCTTTTATTTAAAACGATGGTGCCTGAGACGGGTGTAGAATTCTCAGAATTCACTGCAAAGGCACGTCTCACAATTGATCGTTGGATTGAGCTTTCCAAAACAGAAAAAACGTATGAAGGACTTATGGATTTGTTGCTCAGAGATAAGATTATGTCATGTGTGAACAAACCTTTCCTTGAATTTATACATGAGCGTAAACCCAAATCTCTAAAAGAAATGGAAGAATATTGTTCCCAATATGTCACTGCACACCCCGACGTGACTTTTGGCAACACTAAGATTAAGGAGAGTATGCCAGTTGCTTCAGCAACACCATACAATCCCAATTATTCACACAGATTTCAGGGACCTCAAAACAGATTTGATAAAAAAGGTAACCATAATAGTTATCAAAACCAAGGTAACCAATCATTTCAGGGTTCTTCTTCAAAGAACTGGAGACGACCTGATAGCTCTCGACACAGGGGTGGTCATAATTATAGGAATTTCCGTAGAGGAAGTAATTATAGAAACTATCAGGGTTATCCGTCTTGGAGTCAACAAGATCATAATTACAGAGATACTCATTATAATGAATATGATAATGGTAACCAAGGGAACTATGACTCAAACCCAAATAGGGGTTACAATAGAGGTAACAATAACTACAGAGGTGATAATAACCGAGGTAGATCTCAAAACAAAAGACATAAACCACATTTTCAGGCAAACTCTGCACAACAAGAGTCCCATGAAGCCTATAAACAGAGTAAAGATAATAATGATGCTAGTAATATGGCATGTGCCGCTTTTGATTTTGGGAGAGCATCTCAGTGCCCCCAATGCAAAACGTTATTTGAGCCAACCACAGTGTCTACTTTAAGCTGTGGCCATCCTCTTCCTGCTCTTCCGGCATCAGTCGCGCATGATGGAAGAGGTTCTCTTGTCTTACATAAGGGTTTAGTGAATAACAATCCAGTCTCTGTGCTATTTGATTCTGGATGCACCACAATTGGTGTTAGGCAGTCACTCGTAGATCCTTCCCGTGCCACTGGACAAGTAGTCAAATGTGTAACATTTGGCGGCACATTAGAGAAATACTCTACTGCTATCATTAGGATTGCTACTCCTTTCTTTACAGGAGATGTACACGCATGTCTTCTTCCGAATCCGATCGCTGACCTCATCATCGGTCGCATTCATGGAGTCAGAGAATGCACTCCGCAACAAATTTCCACGTGGGAAAGGCAAAACATGCAGATTGCTAACGCTGTAGTCACTAGAGCTCAGGCTCTTAATATGCCTCAAACTTCATCTACTGAAGATAATGAAGTGCATAACCAAGATAATCCCTTGGTAATTTCTCGTGACTCGTTTATAAAACAGCAAGAAGATGATCCCACTCTGAAGAAATTCTTCATTCTTGCAACTAAAGGTGATCCGAATAAAGACACAAGTCGTAAATCGTGGATTACAAAGAAGAATGGCGTACTTGTACGTATGGTTCAAGACTCCATTACGTCAAGTCATTCTCAAATCCTGGTTCCCAAGAATTTGAGAGTTAAAAATTTGCAGCACGCTCACGACTCTCAGTGTGCTGGACACATGGGTTTTTCCCGTACTAAGTCAAGAGTCCTTGCGGCTTTCTTTTGGCCATTGGTAAACAAGGACATACGGATTTATTGTCGATCTTGTAAAGTATGTCAGGAAGTTAAATCCAAAGGTCCACGGCATGCTGCACCCATTCAGGCGGCGGACATTCCTATTCGGCCGTTCCAAAAAATGGCCATAGACATTATTGGTCCATTTAAGATCAAGTCTGCCAGAGGACATCAGTTTATCTTGACGTGTGTTGATATGTGCACACGTTGGCCAGAGGCTATTCCTCTGAAGAGCATTACTACTGCTGATATTGCAGATGCTCTTTGGCTTATATTTTCTCGTCTGGGGTTCCCCGGAGAGATATTGTCAGACCATGGCACCCAACTAATATCAGATACCATGTCTCAAGTAATGTCTACTCTGCAGATGGATAGATCTTTAAGTAGTATCTACCATCCAATGTCTAATGGTATGGTCGAACGCCTTAATAGAACACTTAAAAACTTACTGGGGAAGATAACTGAGGATCATCCTCAAGACTGGGACAGAGTTTTACCTGCGGCCCTCTTCGCTTACAGAGAGGTACCCAATGAACATACGGGATTTTCTCCCTTTGAACTCGTCTTTGGCGCGCGTCCGCGTGGCCCTATGTCGTTGCTTCACGATCTCATAACATCTGACAATATTGACGATGACACAAAGTCATCCTACGAATATGTCATCGCGTTGAGACAAAAGATTATCGAAGCATGCAAATTAGCAACTTCTTCTTCTGAATTTGCGAAACAGAAGGCAAGGCAATTTGCCAATAAGAAGAGATGCTTACGACAACTTTGTCCTGGTGACAAAGCATTTGTATTACTACCTTGTAGGGAAAACAGATTACTTATTTCTTGGAAAGGTCCGTACGATATAATATCGAAAATTTCCGATGTCGACTATATTGTCGATATTGATGGGAAGCATAAAACCTTCCACATCAATATGCTTACGGAATTCCATGAACGTCCGGATTATTTGCAACCCATTTTCCAAGCAACGGACAATTCTCCAGTACCACATGGTCATTACTCATCACTGTCCGTGATACAGGATGAGGAAACAAGTTTTTCAGATGTAAATCTTCCTCTTCCAATGATCCCACTTCATTCTAGTGAATCATGGAAGAACGTTACTGTCTCCCCTGATTTGTCTCTAGGAGAACAGCGACAAGTTTCAACTATGTTGCAAACATTTCAGGATGTACTCACTGACATCCCTGGACAAACGCATGTCATTGAACATGACATTGTTCTAACTGACCATACTCCTATTAGGATTAGACCTTATCCTATACCTATACATTTTCAAGCACAGGTCGAGAAAGAGTTGGATGAGATGATAGATTTGAAAATAATCGAACCATCCACCTCTGCATATTCTTCGCCGATGGTTATTGTGCGTAAAAAAAGACAATAACATACGTCTTTGCGTTGACTATCGAAAATTGAATCAAGTAACGAAGTTCGATGCCGAACCTATGCCTTTACTGGAAGAGCTACTTACTCGACTCTCCAAATCTCATTTTTTCACTAAACTTGATTTGTCTAAAGGATATTGGCAAGTTCCTTTATCTGAACGCGCCAAACCTCTCACGGCTTTTTCAACACCTAGAGGTTTGTTCCAATGGAATTTTATGCCTTTCGGTCTTATGAACGCACCAGCTACATTCGTACGCATGATGCGCCGAATCCTATCTTATCGGTCAGATGTCATTGCATATCTAGACGACATCTGTCTTTTCAGCGATACTTGGGAAGATCACTATTCAGGGTTAGATGAATTGCTGTCTACTTTGCGTGAGCACAACCTGACAGCGAAACCCTCTAAAGCCTATATTGGTTTTAGCGAAATTTCTTTCCTAGGCCACCGAGTTGGTCATGGTTTCCTAAAGACAGAGGACCATAATACAAGTAAGATACTTAACATCTCAATCCCTAAGACTAAAAAACAGGTGAGAAGTCTGTTAGGTCTTATTCAATTTTATGGCAGATTCATTCAGAATCTATCCTCTATCATGGCACCTCTCTCAACACTTCTAAAGAAAGGTTCGCCTAATGTGGTCCACTGGTCTCAGGAATGCCAATGCTCTCTGGATAAGATTAAAACATTGTTTTCAACACCACCTATTTTAGTGCTACCCACTAAAGATAAGACATTCGTTCTTCGTAGTGACGCTTCATCCACTGGGATTGGAGCGGCACTAATGCAGGAGTACTCTGGAACTCTGCATCCTGTAATGTATATTTCCAGAAAACTTAATGCGGCAGAAAGGAATTATTCGGTTTTAGACCGTGAGCTATTAGCTATGGTTTGGTCGATCCTCAAACTACAGAGATTCCTTCTAGGCGCACATTTCATAGTAGAAACCGACCAAAAAGCTCTTACTGCTATACAGAGTAAGAATTTGAAGAGCTCGAGGTCTACTCGATATGCAATTGCTCTTCAACCTTTTCATTTCTCTGTGCGAGCTATTCGTGGATCAGATAATGTGATGGCAGACATTCTGTCAAGATGCCCACATGATTCCACATAACTATTAGGGCTTAGACTTCTTGATATGTCTAGTTCTATAGTAGTTCCTTTTCTATATCATGATAGATACACATTTGTAATTTAATAATATAATGATTGTATCACTACATAGCGGTTCATTGATGTTTATTCACCGCTGTGCTTTGATGATTTTTTCTTCATAAATCATAAATTTAAGATATCTAATACGAAATGATGATATGAATTTTTTAGGCATTGTGTAATTGCCAGAATTGTATTATACTTTGATGACACCTTCCTGGAAAAATATACTTGTAGAGAAATAATTTCTCTCAGTTTATGAGACACATTCTCACCAGTCGCTCCATAAGTCGACTTAGCCTCATATTAGGCGTTATAGGTATTCCTGATATTTTCATCTGCGCATTATTCATGCGTTGTGAGCCTATTGTACGTTGCTCCTAGATGTATTTCAAAAAAAAAAAAAAAATGTTCCATTTTTTTTCCCGGGAGGTGTGGTAAGACTGTTACGTGCAGTCTTTGATATCTTACAATATTATACATTGGTATACTTGTTATGTTCGCAAATATTTTGTAAACAAAATAGTGCTTAAGGAAAAGTCATTATTGAGTTACTTCCCTTGAAAGTTGTGTCGGCTCTTTCGATCGAACTCCGCGGATAAATCCAGTTTTCTGCGATTTATTCTTCGTTTGGGTAGTAATAGATTGTTCTTGCTTCAGAATATCTATGGCCTGAATTTATGTGTATTGTTTGTCTGAGTAGGACGAGTCTGTCTTATATCTGTATATCTTTACATATCTAAGTCGAACTATATGTTCTGTTGTCTCTAGGGAGGTCAAAGGCTATTCGGCGGATGTGTCGCTAGATTGTGGTGTGATTTGGCTTCGTCCCGATAGGGACTGTGTTTTCTATGTCGGCTTGTCGCCGGGGAAAAAGTGATCTCAGTATTTGTGGGGAAAGTGATAGTCGTCTAGATCTATCGTGTATGCTTTACCCCAGTGTTTATTCGTATTGCCAAGGAATGGCATTTTCATATTTCTGATACCAAGGTAATAATAGACACTCTTATGAACTCTCGTACGAAGCCACCATTTTCGATAGGTACGATTTGAATGTCTAAGAGAATATATTTGACTCGATGAAAACGACTTCGATTCCTAGCAGCACTATACCCTGTAGAATGCAGTCAATTGTTCATGACCAAATCTACAGAGCAATGAAAGATTTAATGAATGACTAACTTTAGGACAGATTCATTATCTGTATCCAAACGTGAGTGACAGCTCACGAGTGAAGCCATCTTGGAACCAAAACATGTAGTGACTTTCAAGAAGAGAAAAGGGATGCCCGTATTATCGCTTGTTTAGTCCAGAGATCACTGCTACACATGAGAACCCGTTATTAGCGGTTCAATATTATTATATGGAAAAATATGTGCTGAACATTATGTTGAAGAATCGTCGCTAGACGAGATTAGGTCTAGAAGCCATCTGAAATATTATTTATAAGCTGACGTGCTCAGTCAGTGAAGTCAGTTGATATATATGTATGGGCGATACTGAGTGCTTGGCTACTGACAGTACATTATACAATTATTCTACATGAGTGCCCATGTAACATAACATTGCAAGACCAGTTATCCACTGTACCATGATGTATTATGCCAACCTGTGATTTGTCACTATCTGTGCTGTCGAGTGTGTACGTCCAATTAAACTTTAGAAAAGGTACACAGTCGTTGGTGTCGATGACTTCCAGTCATACATGAGTGTGAGAAAAGAACATTTGTCAACAACACGAACCCTTATTATCATTCGCACATTATACACTCAATCCATGTCTACACACCACTGCGTAGGTCAAGTTGACATTCCATACACTACAGTGGAGCAAACAACACCATAGAGATCTTATCAACTGATGATGATGATGATGTCTGCTTCCATCCACTTATATCTATCTTTTGGTGGATATCATTAATTGGAACAAATAGTGGACTTTATCAACTGGTGGACCAGCTTTCTGGGTTTGACCTCGCAGAAGTTCAGAAGTCAACAGATTACCGATACCAGACCGTTTCCTGTGGCTGATACGACACACTTGCAGTATTGGTTTGCTATTTGTCAACACTTCGTCACGTGACCTGTCAAGTGAATGCAGTATGTAGGTCAGCGTTGTTGACATTTTTACATTAGACATTACAGAGTTTCACAGAACAGTTGGATCAATTCTTGTCAATATTAACAGGAAGACAGTATTGGTGAACTAAGAAGTCCTATTTTCATCGATGGATCTTCTTGTTTTCTGTATATGAACTTTAATATTTAAGGCCAGAATGTTTAATTGAATAAAGTGGCAGTTTGTTTATTTTCATAAAAATAACTTTGCCATTACTGTAAAACTGAGCCTATTTTGCAACACATACTATCATACACATAATTTATATATATTTATGTTTACATGTTATTTGTTTGTATAGTATGTTAGTTTCTATGTCAGCGGGTTGTGTTTAAGGTTGGGCGGCGTCCTCACAACAGAATATCCCACGTCATAGAGGGTCCGTTGTGGGCGTTTTCTATAGGTGCAATTTTCTTGATTGAAAATTTGCTGCGACAACTGTTGCTTTTGTGTTAGCTGTGAAGTCTGTAATTATTGTTATTTTTGTAATATTTCTTTGTTCTTTAGTTTTGTTTTGATTTGTTTGTAATTTGTTGGTCTAACCTTTTCTATCTTTCAGTTCTATTCACAATTTATATTCATATATTGTGACGTCATTTTGTTGTTATTCTTTGCAGATTCAGTGATTATTTTCATTGATTTCCCTATTTGATTTATTTTGATTTCTGCAAACGTTCTTGTATTGTCAGTCCTATTTGTACTTTATGTATTCTGTTGGTTGACATATGTTTTATATAGGTATATTTCATAAGACACAATTGCCTGTGCACTGCACTTGGATTATGGTATAAACCAGTACCTGATTATTATTACTATTATACAAGACCTTATTAAGGCTTGTGACCCACAGATATTGGGATAGTATACTGATTAATCAAGTCATTGAGAACTTGTGGTATTATTATTGGTTCAGGTGATTAGTATTATTGTTAGACATCATGTCTACATTAGAATACTTCATTACACAAGGGAAAGCCCTTGATAAGACTGGTCAACAATTAGAACAATGGGCTGTTGCTCAATATGACAAAGCATTAGCTGCAGAAGAAAGAAAAACTATGGCTGAAGAGAAAAGATTAGAAAGAGAAGCTGAGGCTGCTGCTGAACAAAAGAAATTGCAGATGCAGGTGGAGGAAAGGAGATTTGAAGCTGAACAAAAAAAATTAGAAAGAGAAGCTGCTGCTGAACAAAGAAGATTAGACAGTGAAGCTGAACAAAAAAGATTAGACAGTGAAGCTGAACAAAAAAGATTAGACAGGGAAGCTGAACAAAAAAAATTAGAAAGAGAAGCTGCTGCTGAACAAAAAAGATTAGACAGTGAAGCTGAACAAAAAAGATTAGACAGGGAAGCTGAACAAAAAAGATTAGACAGAGAGGCTGAAGAAAAAAAAAGCAATAAGAGAACATGAATTTGAGTTGGAGAAATTAAGATTGACAAGTATGAGTAATGTTAATCAGGCATCTAGTGGTAATGGTAAACCTTCTACTTACAAGGTTAAGGTTCCACCGTTCAATCAGTCCAGTGACGATATTACATTCTGGCTGGATAGATTTGAACGTTCTTGTCGTACACATAATGTGGATAAATCACAATACGCTAATCAATTATCAGAAAACTTGAAAGGTGAATCTTTGACTAGATTATGCCTTGTAGGAGAAGCAGATAAGGATAATTATGATGTCATTAGGGCGGCTTTGATAAAAAAATATCAGCTAAGTGAGGAAGGCTATCGCCTTTTATTTAAAACGATGGTGCCTGAGACGGGTGTAGAATTCTCAGAATTCACTGCAAAGGCACGTCTCACAATTGATCGTTGGATTGAGCTTTCCAAAACAGAAAAAAACGTATGAAGGACTTATGGATTTGTTGCTCAGAGATAAGATTATGTCATGTGTGAACAAACCTTTCCTTGAATTTATACATGAGCGTAAACCCAAATCTCTAAAAGAAATGGAAGAATATTGTTCCCAATATGTCACTGCACACCCCGACGTGACTTTTGGCAACACTAAGATTAAGGAGAGTATGCCAGTTGCTTCAGCAACACCATACAATCCCAATTATTCACACAGATTTCAGGGACCTCAAAACAGATTTGATAAAAAAGGTAACCATAATAGTTATCAAAACCAAGGTAACCAATCATTTCAGGGTTCTTCTTCAAAGAACTGGAGACGACCTGATAGCTCTCGACACAGGGGTGGTCATAATTATAGGAATTTCCGTAGAGGAAGTAATTATAGAAACTATCAGGGTTATCCGTCTTGGAGTCAACAAGATCATAATTACAGAGATACTCATTATAATGAATATGATAATGGTAACCAAGGGAACTATGACTCAAACCCAAATAGGGGTTACAATAGAGGTAACAATAACTACAGAGGTGATAATAACCGAGGTAGATCTCAAAACAAAAGACATAAACCACATTTTCAGGCAAACTCTGCACAACAAGAGTCCCATGAAGCCTATAAACAGAGTAAAGATAATAATGATGCTAGTAATATGGCATGTGCCGCTTTTGATTTTGGGAGAGCATCTCAGTGCCCCCAATGCAAAACGTTATTTGAGCCAACCACAGTGTCTACTTTAAGCTGTGGCCATCCTCTTCCTGCTCTTCCGGCATCAGTCGCGCATGATGGAAGAGGTTCTCTTGTCTTACATAAGGGTTTAGTGAATAACAATCCAGTCTCTGTGCTATTTGATTCTGGATGCACCACAATTGGTGTTAGGCAGTCACTCGTAGATCCTTCCCGTGCCACTGGACAAGTAGTCAAATGTGTAACATTTGGCGGCACATTAGAGAAATACTCTACTGCTATCATTAGGATTGCTACTCCTTTCTTTACATGAGATGTACACGCATGTCTTCTTCCGAATCCGATCGCTGACCTCATCATCGGTCGCATTCATGGAGTCAGAGAATGCACTCCGCAACAAATTTCCACGTGGGAAAGGCAAAACATGCAGATTGCTAACGCTGTAGTCACTAGAGCTCAGGCTCTTAATATGCCTCAAACTTCATCTACTGAAGATAATGAAGTGCATAACCAAGATAATCCCTTGGTAATTTCTCGTGACTCGTTTATAAAACAGCAAGAAGATGATCCCACTCTGAAGAAATTCTTCATTCTTGCAACTAAAGGTGATCCGAATAAAGACACAAGTCGTAAATCGTGGATTACAAAGAAGAATGGCGTACTTGTACGTATGGTTCAAGACTCCATTACGTCAAGTCATTCTCAAATCCTGGTTCCCAAGAATTTGAGAGTTAAAATTTTGCAGCACGCTCACGACTCTCAGTGTGCTGGACACATGGGTTTTTCCCGTACTAAGTCAAGAGTCCTTGCGGCTTTCTTTTGGCCATTGGTAAACAAGGACATACGGATTTATTGTCGATCTTGTAAAGTATGTCAGGAAGTTAAATCCAAAGGTCCACGGCATGCTGCACCCATTCAGGCGGCGGACATTCCTATTCGGCCGTTCCAAAAAATGGCCATAGACATTATTGGTCCATTTAAGATCAAGTCTGCCAGAGGACATCAGTTTATCTTGACGTGTGTTGATATGTGCACACGTTGGCCAGAGGCTATTCCTCTGAAGAGCATTACTACTGCTGATATTGCAGATGCTCTTTGGCTTATATTTTCTCGTCTGGGGTTCCCCGGAGAGATATTGTCAGACCATGGCACCCAACTAATATCAGATACCATGTCTCAAGTAATGTCTACTCTGCAGATGGATAGATCTTTAAGTAGTATCTACCATCCAATGTCTAATGGTATGGTCGAACGCCTTAATAGAACACTTAAAAACTTACTGGGGAAGATAACTGAGGATCATCCTCAAGACTGGGACAGAGTTTTACCTGCGGCCCTCTTCGCTTACAGAGAGGTACCCAATGAACATACGGGATTTTCTCCCTTTGAACTCGTCTTTGGCGCGCGTCCGCGTGGCCCTATGTCGTTGCTTCACGATCTCATAACATCTGACAATATTGACGATGACACAAAGTCATCCTACGAATATGTCATCGCGTTGAGACAAAAGATTATCGAAGCATGCAAATTAGCAACTTCTTCTTCTGAATTTGCGAAACAGAAGGCAAGGCAATTTGCCAATAAGAAGAGATGCTTACGACAACTTTGTCCTGGTGACAAAGCATTTGTATTACTACCTTGTAGGGAAAACAGATTACTTATTTCTTGGAAAGGTCCGTACGATATAATATCGAAAATTTCCGATGTCGACTATATTGTCGATATTGATGGGAAGCATAAAACCTTCCACATCAATATGCTTACGGAATTCCATGAACGTCCGGATTATTTGCAACCCATTTTCCAAGCAACGGACAATTCTCCAGTACCACATGGTCATTACTCATCACTGTCCGTGATACAGGATGAGGAAACAAGTTTTTCAGATGTAAATCTTCCTCTTCCAATGATCCCACTTCATTCTAGTGAATCATGGAAGAACGTTACTGTCTCCCCTGATTTGTCTCTAGGAGAACAGCGACAAGTTTCAACTATGTTGCAAACATTTCAGGATGTACTCACTGACATCCCTGGACAAACGCATGTCATTGAACATGACATTGTTCTAACTGACCATACTCCTATTAGGATTAGACCTTATCCTATACCTATACATTTTCAAGCACAGGTCGAGAAAGAGTTGGATGAGATGATAGATTTGAAAATAATCGAACCATCCACCTCTGCATATTCTTCGCCGATGGTTATTGTGCGTAAAAAAGACAATAACATACGTCTTTGCGTTGACTATCGAAAATTGAATCAAGTAACGAAGTTCGATGCCGAACCTATGCCTTTACTGGAAGAGCTACTTACTCGACTCTCCAAATCTCATTTTTTCACTAAACTTGATTTGTCTAAAGGATATTGGCAAGTTCCTTTATCTGAACGCGCCAAACCTCTCACGGCTTTTTCAACACCTAGAGGTTTGTTCCAATGGAATTTTATGCCTTTCGGTCTTATGAACGCACCAGCTACATTCGTACGCATGATGCGCCGAATCCTATCTTATCGGTCAGATGTCATTGCATATCTAGACGACATCTGTCTTTTCAGCGATACTTGGGAAGATCACTATTCGGGGTTAGATGAATTGCTGTCTACTTTGCGTGAGCACAACCTGACAGCGAAACCCTCTAAAGCCTATATTGGTTTTAGCGAAATTTCTTTCCTAGGCCACCGAGTTGGTCATGGTTTCCTAACGACAGAGGACCATAATACAAGTAAGATACTTAACATCTCAATCCCTAAGACTAAAAAACAGGTGAGAAGTCTGTTAGGTCTTATTCAATTTTATGGCAGATTCATTCAGAATCTATCCTCTATCATGGCACCTCTCTCAACACTTCTAAAGAAAGGTTCGCCTAATGTGGTCCACTGGTCTCAGGAATGCCAATGCTCTCTGGATAAGATTAAAACATTGTTTTCAACACCACCTATTTTAGTGCTACCCACTAAAGATAAGACATTCGTTCTTCGTAGTGACGCTTCATCCACTGGGATTGGAGCGGCACTAATGCAGGAGTACTCTGGAACTCTGCATCCTGTAATGTATATTTCCAGAAAACTTAATACGGCAGAAAGGAATTATTCGGTTTTAGACCGTGAGCTATTAGCTATGGTTTGGTCGATCCTCAAACTACAGAGATTCCTTCTAGGCGCACATTTCATAGTAGAAACCGACCAAAAAGCTCTTACTGCTATACAGAGTAAGAATTTGAAGAGCTCGAGGTCTACTCGATATGCAATTGCTCTTCAACCTTTTCATTTCTCTGTGCGAGCTATTCGTGGATCAGATAATGTGATGGCAGACATTCTGTCAAGATGCCCACATGATTCCACATAACTATTAGGGCTTAGACTTCTTGATATGTCTAGTTCTATAGCAGTTCCTTTTCTATATCATGATAGATACACATTTGTAATTTAATAATATAATGATTGTATCACTACATAGCGGTTCATTGATGTTTATTCACCGCTGTGCTTTGATGATTTTTTTCTTCATAAATCATAAATTTAAGATATCTAATACGAAATGATGATATGAATTTTTTAGGCATTGTGTAATTGCCAGAATTGTATTATACTTTGATGACACCTTCCTGGAAAAATATACTTGTAGAGAAATAATTTCTCTCAGTTTATGAGACACATTCTCACCAGTCGCTCCATAAGTCGACTTAGCCTCATATAAGGCGTTATAGGTATTCCTGATATTTTCATCTGCGCATTATTCATGCGTTGTGAGCCTATTGTACGTTGCTCCTAGATGTATTTCAAAAAAAAAAATGTTCCATTTTTTTTTTTTCCCGGGAGGTGTGGTAAGACTGTTACGTGCAGTCTTTGATATCTTACAATATTATACATCGGTATACTTGTTATGTTCGCAAATATTTTGTAAACAAAATAGTGCTTAAGGAAAAGTCATTATTGAGTTACTTCCCTTGAAAGTTGTGTCGGCTCTTTCGATCGAACTCCGCGGATAAATCCAGTTTTCGGCGATTTATTCTTCGTTTGGGTAGTAATAGATTGTTCTTGCTTCAGAATATCTATGGCCTGAATTTATGTGTATTGTTTGTCTGAGTAGGACGAGTCTGTCTTATATCTGTATATCTTTACATATCTAAGTCGAACTATATGTTCTGTTGTCTCTAGGGAGGTCAAAGGCTATTCGGCGGATGTGTCGCTAGATTGTGGTGTGATTTGGCTTCGTCCCGATAGGGACTGTGTTTTCTATGTCGGCTTGTCGCCGGGGAAAAAGTGATCTCAGTATTTGTGGGGAAAGTGATAGTCGTCTAGATCTATCGTGTATGCTTTACCCCAGTGTTTATTCGTATTGCCAAGGAATGGCATTTTCATATTTCTGATACCAAGGTAATAATAGACACTCTTATGAACTCTCGTACGAAGCCACCATTTTCGATAGGTACGATTTGAATGTCTAAGAGAATATATTTGACTCGATGAAAACGACTTCGATTCCTAGCAGCACTATACCCTGTAGAATGCAGTCAATTGTTCATGACCAAATCTACAGAGCAATGAAAGATTTAATGAATGACTAACTTTAGGACAGATTCATTATCTGTATCCAAACGTGAGTGACAGCTCACGAGTGAAGCCATCTTGGAACCAAAACATGTAGTGACTTTCAAGAAGAGAAAAGGGATGCCCGTATTATCGCTTGTTTAGTCCAGAGATCACTGCTACACATGAGAACCCGTTATTAGCGGTTCAATATTGTTATATATGGAAAAATATGTGCTGAACATTATGTTGAAGAATCGTCGCTAGACGAGATTAGGTCTAGAAGCCATCTGAAGTATTATTTATAAGCTGACGTGCTCAGTCAGTGAAGTCAGTTGATATATATGTATGGGCGATACTGAGTGCTTGGCTACTGACAGTACATTATACAATTATTCTACATGAGTGCCCATGTAACATAACATTGCAAGACCAGTTATCCACTGTACCATGATGTATTATGCCAACCTGTGATTTGTCACTATCTGTGCTGTCGAGTGTGTACGTCCAATTAAACTTTAGAAAAGGTACACAGTCGTTGGTGTCGATGACTTCCAGTCATACATGAGTGTGAGAAAAGAACATTTGTCAACAACACGAACCCTTATTATCATTCGCACATTATACACTCAATCCATGTCTACACACCACTGCGTAGGTCAAGTTGACATTCCATACACTACAGTGGAGCAAACAACACCATAGAGATCTTATCAACTGATGATGATGATGATGTCTGCTTCCATCCACTTATATCTATCTTTTGGTGGATATCATTAATTGGAACAAATAGTGGACTTTATCAGCAAGCTATGCCTTTTGCAGTCCCAATGATTTGGAGAGAGCCCACTGATCGTCTCAATAACTGTTACTTTTGCATGGTCCCTCCAATTGGGAAAGGCATATCAAAGAAGAAAAAATGGACTCTGGAATATCCAAACATCCCCTCTGCAATATGTCCGGTACCACATGGCGATGACCTACCAGTTCCCAAAGTGCCAGAATCATTTTCAGCTGCTTCCACTGATGAAGAAGAGGACATTGGTGGTCCTGAACCATCAACCTCAAGCGACCCAGATTTTGAGCAAACTACATCCACTAAACCACTGGCAGAAGATGTTACAATTTCTGTGTATAGGAACCGCCAGAAGCCGCTTATTACATTCTTTTTCAAAGAGGGTGACCTTTCTGCGTGCCACAACATTTCTGGTTTAATGGCAGCCCTCAAAATCAATTACATACGGGAAGAGTGGAGGCTTTTCATTGATTCATCCAAGACGAGTCTTAAAGCTGTTTTGATGAATAATGGTAATGTGTTACCGTCAATTCCAGTTGGTCACGCAGTTCATGTGAAAGAAACTTATGAAAACATTAAGCATTGGTCACTTTGCGGTGACTTAAAAGTGGTCGCTCTTTTGCTTGGACTACAGGGTGGATACACCAAGTACTGTTGCTTTCTCTGTGAGTGGGATAGCCGTGCACGAAGTGACCATTACATCAGAAGACATTGGCCAATCAGGCAGTCATTGCAGCCTGGCAGTAAGAACGTTGAGAACCCAGCACTTGTCGACACCAGCAAGATTTTGTTGCCACCCTTGCACATTAAGCTGGGTCTCATGAAAAACTTTGTCAAGGCAATGGAGAAACCAGACGAGGCTTTCAAATACCTCATCAGAAAATTTCCAAGCTAAAATAAGAGGGGCGGTATTTGTTTGTCCGCAAATTCGAAAACTTCTTCATGATGACGAGTTTCTTTGCGTGTTGCATGGCAAGGAAAAAGCAGCATGGCTAGCATTTAAGTCAGTGGTGGACAATTTTCTTGGAAACAACAGATCTGATAATTACAGTGAAATTGTAGAAAATCTCCTTCTGAAGTATAAGAGTCTTGGCTGCAACATGTCTTTGAAAATTCATTTTCTGGATTCTCATCTGGATTTCTTTACGTCAAACTGTGGAGCAGTCAGTGATGAGCATGGTGAACGATTTCACCAGGACATTGCTGCTATGGAGACAAAGTATCAAGGCAATTGGAGCCCTTCAATGCTTGCTGATTACTGTTGGACTGTGACAAGAGACACCTCATCGATTGACTACAAGAAGCAAGCAAAGAGAGCTCGAACAGCGACTGATTAATGACAGAATGGGTTCAAATGTGCCTTTTTAAAACATGATATGTGATCTTTAAAAAATGTTTTTATTTTTTCTATCATTTTATGTTGAAATATCAATTAATTGAGTATGTAACCACAATTTTTATAATGCTAAAGTAGAAAGACTAGCTGTTCACCCCAGAGAATTAAACAAGCATAAATTATTTGTATTACTGTAATGTAAATTCATCATTTAAAAAAAAAACCAGAGCCAATTGGTGAATTTCATTATGATATTTGAAATCAGCATGTCAAAATCAATAAGAAATGGTATATTTAATTTCTGGTACAAATAACTTTTGAAAATGTGTTGGCTAGTGTAACTGTCCCTTACTTTGCTTTCGCGGATGTAAACTACAAGAAATGACCAAGCAGTTTCAGAAAACTAAACTTATGTAGAATTACGCGAATAAATGTTAAAGATATTTTCATGTTCCAAGTAGAAAGCTTATTTGGAATTGTTTGTACAAATGTTAAAAATATATCCATGTCCCAAGCAGAAAACCAAGCCACTGTACAAATGTTAAATGTATTTCCATGTCCAAAACAGAAATCTAAACTTAACATAGAACTGTGTATACACATGTTAAAGATATTTCCATGTCCCAAGCAGAAAGCTAAACTTACGTAGAACTGTGTGTACAAATGTTAAATGTATTTCCATGTCCGAAGCAGAAAGCTAAACGTACGTAGAACTGTGTGTACAAATGTTAATTGTATTTCCATGTCCCAAACAGAAAGCTAAACTTACATAGAACTGTGTGTACAAATGTTAAAGATATTTCCATGTCCCAAATAGAAAGTTAAGCGTACGAAGATTTTGTTAGCACAAATGTAAACCATATTCCCATGTCCAATTGAGAAAGCTAACTCTTGCAGGCCGGAATTTTTTCATCAGTTTTGCCAGAATTATTTTTTACCTTAAAGCAGTACCTTTATAAATTCTAAAGTTTCTGAGTTATTACACAACAAAGACACACATATTATACATCACAGTAAAGATAAATGAATGTAGAATTAGAATATGAAGGACTTTTAGTGATATTCTACATATAGTATTCAGTTATGAGTCATAATATAGACCACTTTCAAGAAAAGACTCATTTTAGTGAATGAAAAATGTACTCACCAACCCATGCATAAACACTGAAATATTATCCAGAGAGCTCCAGCATCTTTTAAAATATCACTAATCCATATATAAATATTATTTACAAGTATCAGCTTCCTGTGATATTTTGTTAATGTTTTACAGACCATCCAGCGAACCATATAAACATTATAGACATTTGGAAAGAAAAAGGACATTAGAGGCCGCGTGAAGCTTTTAAATTAAATCATACATTGTATTGTTATTATACAACAAAGACACACATATTATACATCACAGTAAAGATAAATGAATGTAGAGTTAGAATATGAAGGACTTTTAGTGAAATTCCACATATAGTAATCAGTGATGAGTAATAATATAGACCACTTTCAAGAAAAAAAATAATTTTAGTCTATTAAAAATGTATTTACCAACCCATGCAATAGACTGAAATATTATCCAGAGTGCTCTAGGGTCTTTTAAAATATCACTAATCCATATATGAATATTATTTACAAGTGTCAGCTCCCTGTGATATCTAGTTAATGTTTTACAGACCATCCAGCGAACCATATAAACATTATAGACATTTGGAAAGAAAAAGGACATTAGAGGCCGCGTGAAGCTGTTAAATTAAATCATACATTGTATTGTTGTTATACAACAAAGACACACATATTATACATCACAGTAAAGATAAATGAATGTAGAGTTAGAATATGAAGGACTTTTAGTGAAATTCCACATATAGTAATCAGTTATGAGTAATAATATAGACCACTTTCAAGAAAAAAATAATTTTAGTCTATCAAAAATGTATTTACCAACCCATGCAATAGACTGAAATATTATCCAGAGTGCTCTAGGGTCTTTTAAAATATCACTAATCCATATATGAATATTATTTACAAGTGTCAGCTCCCTGTGATATCTAGTTAATGTTTTACAGACCATCCAGCGAACCATATAAACATTATAGACATTTGGAAAGAAAAAGGACATTAGAGGCCGCGTGAAGCTGTTAAATTAAATCATACATTGTATTGTTGTTATACAACAAAGACACACATATTATACATCACAGTAAAGATAAATGAATGTAGAGTTAGTATATGAAGGACTTTTAGTGATATTCTACTTATAGTAATCAGTTATGAGTAATAATATAGAAAACTTTCAAGAAAAAAAATAATTTTAGTCTATCAAAAATGTATTTACCAACCCATGCAATAGACTGAAATATTATCCAGAGTGCTCTAGGGTCTTTTAAAATATCACTAATCCATACATGAATATTACTTACAAGTGTCAGCTTTCTGTGATATTTTGTTAATGTTTTACAGATCATCCAGCGAACCATAAAAACATTATAGACATTTGGAAAGAAATAGGACATTATAGGCCGCGTGAAGCTTTTAAATTAAATCATATATTGTATTGTTTTTATACAACAAAGACACACATATTATACATCACAGTAAAGATAAATGAGTCTAGAATTAGAATATGAAGGATGTTAGTGATATTCTACATATTTTATAGACTACTTTTTAATAAAAACTCATTTTAGTTAATGAAAAATGTACTCACCAACCCATGCATAAAAACTGAAACATTATCCAGAGTGCTCCAGCATATTTTAGAATAACACTAATCCATATATGAATATTATTTACAAGTGTCAGCTTTCTGTGATATTTTGTTAAATTTGTACAGACCATCCAGCAGACCGTACCATCATCATTAAAATAAAAAAGAAGATATTCAAGGCCGCGTGAACTTTTAAATTAAATCATATATTGTGTTGATATTACACAACAAAAGACACACAAATTATGTTTCACAGTAAAGATAAATATATTTAGAATTATAATATTGGGGCTTTTAAGTGCTATTCTTCATATTATATTTAATTATCAGTAATAATGTAAACAATTTTTTTAAAAAAATTCATTTTAGTGAATGAAAAATGTACCCACCAACAGATGCATAAAGACTGAAATATTATCCAAAGTGCTCCATGGTTTTTTTTAAATAACACTAATCCATATATGAATATTAATTACAAGTTTCAGCTTTCTGTGATGTTTTGTTAATGTTTAAGAGACTCTCCAGCGGACCGTACTATCATTATTAAAATTTGGAAACAAAAAGGTCATATTCAAAGTAAATCATATATTGTATTGTACTTACATTATTATGCATAAACAATATGTACACAATTTTATCTGAAAGGATATTTACATTTTAGTCAATGGTGGCTTGCGTATGCCATATCTTGAAGCAGTGTTTTGGGTGGAGGTGAGGATAATCATCGCAACCCTCGCAAATAAAATTTGTTCTTTTTGGAGAATCTGGTTTGCTGCAGACTCTACATCTTCTGTCTTTTTCTGTGTAAGCTATCATATGCTTAGCTCCTTCAAGCCTCTGAATTGGGTTGGCTGTCCTTGGTCTTCCCGGGGTTGTCTTGATACTCTTCTGTGGCTCGGGCATTAGATCTGCGGCCCACTGAAGCAAAGCATCAATCAGAGATATTTTGAACTGTTTTAATGTCATTTTTCTACTGCCTGTGAGCCTATAGAGGATGAAAGCATTGGTACAAGTAATTTCCATTATCCAGTAGAATATTTTTTTCCACCACTTGTTGCTGCGTCGTTTGTGAATGCCATAATACCCAAGCATTTGATCAGCACGGTCGCATCCATTCATGCTCTGATTATAGTCATGGACTGTTATTGGCTTTGGTTTTGTCGTGGTAGTCATTCCTGTATTTGTTTTGGTGGAAACAATGATTACTGGCTTTTTTGCTTTCTTATCCCTCCATCCAATACAAAGCAAAGATGAATCTTTAGTTTGCCAGCATTTCCGTTCCATGTGTGGTATGGAAAGTGCTTTTATTTCTAATGGAAAGCCAATTCGGTTTGACTGGAGGGTGCCAGTATAGTATTGCTTTTGCTGAAGCAAATAGTCAATGAGTGCCCTGGTGGTGTAGAACCTGTCTGCAAATATATGATAACCAGTTCCAATTTGCTGTAATAGAGTTCCAAAGACTTTTATTGCCATCCCACTATTGGTGTCTGTGCTTGGATCATATGAGGTATTCGCTCCATAATACGTAAGCAGGGATAAAACATACCCAGTGGTACTGTCAACAAGACCAAAACTCTTTATATGATACTTACTAGGCTTAGTTGCATTAAATTGCTTGTATTTCCATCTCCCTTTAAATCCTACAATCATTTCATCAACCGAAACATTTTCAAAGGGCGTAAAGGCATTATTGAAATTTTCAATCAAAGAGTTGATGAATGGCTCCACTTTACTTTTTCCCTCAGCATCAGGCTGTCCCACATGCAACATTGTTGATAGATAGACAAAAATCTATCTCTTTCAAAGTTTTTGTGATAAAATGGAGCATAAAGGCAATCAGTTTCTGATGAATAATAGTCTCTAATAGAAGGTCTGGGATCAATGCCCATAGCATTTATTGTAGCCATAAATTTTAACAACTCATAGTTTGATAGTGCTGTCCAGCTGGAAAATCTAGATCTTTTTAGGGATGGATTATTTTTAAGAACTTTAAGATTTGCATACTCATTTACAGAATGTACTATTGAATTTGCAATGTCATCAGTAAACAATGTCCTATAGCAGTCAAAAGGAGTTGATGCCTCACTAAGACCTAAGTCATCGTGTACTCCTGGTTTACGACCATATTTGGGAAGAAATCTGAATGCGTTTTGGGTCTCTGTAATACTGATGTTTGGTACTGAAATCCATTCATTACTAATTGCCCCTTGTTGCTCCTTGGTACTAATGCTTTTCCCCCTTTTTGTCGATGATTTGGTCAAAACTTTTTGTCGTTTTGTAGCACTAGGGCCTGGCTGTGACCACGCCCCCTCCTCATTAGAACTAGCTTCTTCGTTAAGTTCTAATTCGAAATCATCATTTTGACTTTCAAAATCATCATTATCGCTAAATTCGTCAAAGATACACAGTTCCCTAGCTTTTTCTACAGATAAAAAAGACTTACGTTTTGATAAACATGATGTGGTTGGTTCGCTAGACATTGTCTGTATAAACAACAATAATCGCCGATCGAAAGCTGACAGATTTACCGTTTTTTCACAGTGAAATTAGCTAGAACAAGCGTGTTTCCGAATCACAACTCAAAGATAGCGCTCTTCTGAATAAAAAAATAGTAACTTCCGTTATGTTAAAATACCAAATTACTAAAATACGGAACACATTTCACAGAACACAAAAGTGACGTTCCCATCGTTGTTTCGGCTTCTATGGGTATTGCGGATGTATCAAAAGATGCCAGTAAAGTGTCAGTTGATTTGGGGAAAAACCGTGTGACCGGAACATGTGCACTGGTTCCAGGTAAAGAACTTCTTCAAAGCTCAGGCAGAAGAACTAATAACAGCCGCAATAACCAACTTGGAAAACAACAATAATGCTAAGCCCAACACCCTGACCCTACTACAGTCATTATCAGTTATATCGTCTCTACACAAACTGTACAAACAGCGAATTAGACAGCCTCTCCGAAGCAATTGTGAAAACCAGCTATAAATTCAATAACGTGAAAATATAATGGATATATGCAAGATATATGGAAATGTGAAGCGAGACAACCTAGCTAAAAAAGGATGAAGCAAAATTCCTAAGAACAAGAAAACATGTGAAGAGATAAAACAATAATTTAAAAAAAATTGTTTCAAAGAAAACTGGCATAGAGAATACCCAGTCAAACATTACTAAAATATAGCACTCTTTACCAAGAAGACATCACGTTATCAATATAAGATTGAACATCAGCCACTGCAGACTTAAAATACCGCCTGTTCAAGAAGGTGAGAATCGGACCCAAAAATATGTGTACATGTCGGGAGGACAAGGTAACAGTAGCTTGTCCCTCAAGACTTGTCCACACCACGACCGGAGAAAGGAGCAGATATATGGCTTAGTCTTCACAAACTCCTTTGTGGAAGAAACTGTATGCCCACGAGAGAAGCCTGAGATAGTTCACCAACATCATGAGAGTTATAAATATCGTTATATGAGAGCGAACGATGGGGGCGATATTAAAGCATGAAGGGAAAGTGTCAAAAACATTACGTGAATTGACTGACATAAGCGATAAACATATAAATTTACGATTCCTGCCATTACACTGAACGACTTCAGTTAAAAGATGCAATAAAAGTGCCAGACGCATTATGTAATATGGACTGAAATATAAGCCCCTGGTAAATATTTTTATGAATGGGCGTATACTAGGCCAACGTTGCGTTACCTTCAGCTTATCTACGCGACCTTCAGGGGACTTGTTTATCCATTGTGTCATTCGTGCGGTAAAAAAAAAATGACTAACAGTCACAAGACCGGTTTTGTAACAAACCGATTGTTACACACGACTAGGAGTGTCATTTTACCACGTCATGTCGCACGAAAGGTTACAAAATACTGATAACGAGTGTGAACAACTGACAGTAAATGTTTAGGTAATATCACGATAACCAAGCATCTGAGGAGAAACGCGCATGTTTTGAGTAAATCAGCGGTTCCTAAACATTTGTTTGTTTGTCCGTGACCCCTGATGCGCAAAGTGAGACTCGTCTTGAAAGTCAAATGTTGTAGACAGCCACAGGTCAGTATATTGTCATAGATTCAGATTGTTATTGTTGTTGTTGTTGTTTAACTAGGGCTGCTGAGCTTCTCACTCTTTTGCACCAATACCAAGTTGAAGACTCCTTGGTATTAACTACACTGTAGATCTAGGCTTTTCCTGTGGCTGTCCTGCAATTCTGAAACGCGTTGAGTTGAAGTCATGAGCTTCAGTTTCTCCAGCTTGGTTTGCATTTAAAAGATCGTCACATCTTGTCCCAAGCTAGGAGGAAGAAGCGCGTCGCATACTGTGCATTCCCCGCCATCCTAGGGGGCTCTCCAAATATGCCGAACTAAAATACTGTGCTCTGGTTCTAGGCTCTCCCAAGGAAAAGTCACTGAGCCGCTTCTCAGCTCCCCCAGTCTATCACTGGGTCCGTAGTGAGATCCTCCTGCATGCAGCCAACCAGGTAGAAGCCAGAGTTTCGTCTGGGGCTCAAGTGACACCTCCAAGCTTAGTGTGCAGTGCTGAGTTCTCAACATGTTTCACCACAGGGGGAATCCCTGAAAGTGTTTAGATGATTTCAAGATTAAATGAGGGTGTAATTAGTCCATCAGACAGAGGTTCACTTTCACATCTGTATACTATAGCAGTGTGCTTAGGTGGTGGTCATATAAGGATCAGATATGCTTGCATGCTTACAGATTCAGATAAAAATAGCTATACTTGTGTGTACTGACACAGATTCAGATAAAAATAGCTATACTTGTGTGTACTGTCACAGATTCAGACAAATACAGCTACACCTCCGTAAATACATAAATACACATAAACAGGAAATAGCAGGAGCTCATGGAAAATAAAGAAGTATACAACTTTTATTTATTATTACTTTGCCTCTGAACAGAGGCGTACTTAAAGTATTTGGCACCCGGGGCGGACTCTGCCGTTGGCACCCCGTCCCATAAAGAATCATACTAGCATGCATACTTTTAACAGTAAGTACTATCATAAAAGTGTCCGATAGCACCCCTCTCCTGGCTGTCACCCAGGGCGGTCCGCCCCCTCGCAACCCCCTTAGTACGCCACTGCCTCTGGAGTGTCATATATATATATATATATATCTTCTTCTTCTTCTTCCATCCTTAGCCACCAACCGGCAAAGCAGTATGTGGCCAGTACGCCTAGTGGCGTCTTAGGGCAACAACAAATTGATCAATCTATCGCTGTTTCCACCACGCCTAGTGGCGTCTTTGTGGAACAGAAACAGACCAAACAATCTATCGTTGTTTCTGTAATCAGATTGGTTGGCAAGCAGGTGATCAGCCCACTGTGCAAAGTTTTTACGGGATGGGGTAAACAGTCCCATGCCCAACCCTCCTTAGTCGCTTTTTACGACATGCGTGGTAGGGTGCAGTGTTACTATTCTTTGCTCCCCTTTCGGGCCCCGGCAACACACGGGTTATATATATATATATATATATATATATATATATATATATATATATATATGTATATATATATATATATATATATATATATATATATATATAACATTGGTATATTTCAGTGATGAGCGTCTGTATCTTCTTTGTTGCCGCTTTTTGTTGTTATCCATGTTTCACAGCCATGCAATACATTGACATGCCTTGGCATTTGAATCTTGAACACAAACATCGAAGCAGTCCTATTGTATAGCTGAGAAACACGGAGAAGGTAAAAAAAAAGCAATAAAAAAGATACAGACTTTCATAAATGAGCGCCTGTGCAGAGTTGAATTGAAATGGCGTAACAAGATCACCAAAAAGTGGAACTGACGGAAAGGTACAGACTAATATCAGCGAAACAATAAGGGATGAGACAATGCTGGCGTTGGATAGGCCAAACATTCAGAAAAGTTAGTTGATAGCAATGCAAGAAAATCCCCGCTGTGGAATCCACAGGAGAGAAATATAGAGGAAGACAAAAATAAAAAAAGAAGAATCGAAATGGACACAGACATGAAAGGGGTATAGAAGACATGGGTGGTCGTTTAACGTATGGCACAGGACAGGAAGAGATGGAAGGCTTTTGCTGACGAACATACTCCAGTTAGAGCTGAAAATGTATGAATGAATATTTGAGTGGAAAAAATCCATATACTCATTTAAACACACTTATAACTCTAGAACTCACCATTTTAAAGAAAACGTTACGTGAATAATAAACTCGTTTGGCGCACACTGTACTTCATATTGCTCCACGTTAATGTAGTCCTATACGGTACCAGAAACTGCGGTAGGCGGAGTTAAATGTTAGAGGCTTGACCATACTAGCTAGGTCCAGCAATTTTTTTAGGAAGTGAGGTACCCAGTTCCCATCCTCGCTACCGTTGCTGTACCTAACTCAAAAAAGCAGAGTCGGGTGCCCATTTACAGCTGCATAGGCTAGAACGTAATGCTACCAGATTTTGATTTCGGAACCTGGTAACCGTGCGCGAGAGGAAAGCGCTCTAACTGCTTGACCTATCTGACTCCCTTCTCCATGTTTTTAGGTTGTATTTTCTTTAATCAGTTCACTTGTTGCATTGTGCTGCTAGATTTTTTCATTTGAAATATGAAGATGATTTTTAGATTATGCACGTGTAATAAATTGGTCATGTCTGCAGAATGAGAGAACACCGGTTACCACGACTAACGTGGAAAACCATGAGCCAAGGATCCAGACTTACAGGACGTCTCAGAGTTTGCTGGGAGGACAACATCAGTCAGTCTCTGAAGGACCAACGACTGAACTAGAACTAGACCAAAAGGAATATATCCGATAGGATAGCATGTAGCTCTCTCTGGTAACCCTTGACAACCCAAAGCAGAAGAGGAATGACTAAGTAAGTACTGTATAATCAGTTTAAAAAAGCACAACAAAAACAAACAAACAGCATATAACAAATTAACTGAATGAAATTCAATAGTTGGCGAGCCTGTCATATTATTCAAATGCAAAAAAGAACGAAACAAATATTAAGTCCTGTTATTCGAAACTTTTAATAACAACACTAGGATATTGTAGATATATACTTACTTACTTAGTCGTTCATCTTCTACCGTGAGGGGTAGAGGTTTGTAAGAGAGAGCGCCATATTATTCTATCTGCTGTCTTCCTCCTGGCTAGGTTCCATTCTAGTCCTCGGTCCTTCAAAGACTGTCTAATGTTGTCCTCCCAGTGGACTTTGGGCCGTCCTGGAGGTCTGGATCCTTGGCTCTTAGTTTCCCATGCTTGCCGTGGTAGCCTGATCTTCTCCCATTCTTTAGACATGGTCAAACCATCTTAGTTGGGACTGTTCTACTTGGGTCTGCAGGGGCTGGGTTTTTAGGCCCTGACGTATCGTCTGGTTGCGGACCATGTCTCTTCTTGTTACTTCAACCACCTTCCTCAGATACCTCATTTCTAAGGTTTGGATCTGGCTTTTATGGCTTGTAGTCATTGCCCATGACTCGCATGTAGATATATAAAATAACACAATTTTATTCACGACGGTATCCATTACAGGATAAAACGTACCGTGCTTCTTTTTATTTTTTTTTTAATTGCATCTCATTGTTATGATTTATCTTTAAGCTATTTCATTGCTATAGTAGAAAACGATTTACATTTGTTAGTTCTTTTTTTTTTTTGAGGGTTATGACTCATCTGGAAGTTACAAGATGGTTCTGAGACTGAGCTGATGTCGTGATACTGGGTTTGTGAACCACTGAAAGAAATGCTTGCAGTATGATACACTTGTGATGTAATGTATAACCATAATCCACGTAAGTCTTTGATTGGTTGGACTAAAGTAATTAGCCGAACATAGAAATGTTCATGAGTCACGAAAACTGTGGCTCGTGACTGTAAATAATCAAACGCAGAAGGCAGAAATAGAACGTGTCAATAAATGAAACTGTTCAACAAAAACAAAATAGAATATACAATGACACACGCGACTGGCATGGTTTGGTCATATAGAAATATGGGGACAAAAACCACTAGCGAATCTAGGAATTGTCCAAGGGAGGGGAGATACAACGGAATGATAAGCCCCCTACCCCCCCCCCTACCCCCCTCCCCACCCCCCCCCCCCCCCCCACCCCCCCCCCCCCCCTTTCCTCTTTTCTTCCCCCCCCGCTCCCCCTCCCCCCTCCTTATTTACACATATTTTTAGACAATTAAAAAGCGAAATAACGAATTTTGAAAAAAATGTAACAATTTGATAATTTTTATTATACACTAACTCGACAATATTCATTTAATATATATATATATATATATATATATATATATATATATATATATATATATATATATATATATATATATATATATATATATATATATATATATATATATATATATATATATATATATATATGTACAACTACTTATAAAATAATTACATAAAACTAAGGTGCAACTACAAAGAGACAAAATTTGATAAAAATTAATGCATATTTTATATTATAGCATAACATTTTTAAATTTGGTATTGGCCGCACGATACTGAAATTATCCGCATCTTGGCACAAAGTCCTCTGGCTTTTGTGGCTCCAGTGAAGTCTTCTTGTGTCGCGTGCCTGGTGCCGTCTTTTGTTTCATTGTTGTATGGCGGCACACTTTATTGTCTTTCATTGTCGCGTCACGTAGAATTACTTACAAACTACGTTCGCAATCTTTAGGGTACTTACCATTGTCCAGTACTAGACTTAAGGGGGAGGGGGGGGGAGGATACTGAAGCGGTTGATATGAAATAAAGGTTTTCAAAATCCCAAGGAAAGAGCGATCGCTATCCCCTTGGATCCGCCACTGTAAAAACTAACGTGAGAGTTAAATATATTTACGCTATAGACCACAAGAAAGTTGTATTGCGAAAAGGCTGGACAGAAAGAGAGAACTGAGACGAAAAGCTTTTATAAATGTATGATAAATAATATAGAATAAAGTAAAAATTATTATGACTTCAGTAAAAACTAGCAAGAATTTGAAAGAAATGATGGGGGAATAGAACGAGACAATTTTAAGAAAAAACAAACAAACATTAAACAGCGCAAGAATGGAAGAAGAAAAAAGAGAAGAATTAGGAAGAATAAGGAGGAGGAAAAGAAATACAAGAAGAAGAAGAAGGAGAAAGGGAAAAGAAAGTCAAGAAAAAAGGAGAAGTTAAAAAAAAATAAGTTTATTTTTAAAAAAAAAGAGAGAGAGAAAAGAAGAAGTCTCATATGAAGAAAAAATACACGAAGTAGATCACCACTGTTTTCAAACTTAATATTTCTCACAAGTGGAAAATTATTTGCATATTTGAAAATGCGAATTCCTTCACGCAACATACGAATATATATATGCATAACATTCACATACATTTATCTTTGTACTGGGCCAGACTGAACCAATTTTAGTCGTGTCAGAACACATACCTTCAGTATGTAGGTCTCGCAGCAGGGGTTAAAAATCTCGTGAAGCGTGACTTACCTTTCACGTCTTTCATTCATAAATTCCCCAGGTACAGTAACAACGCCCACGCTGGGAAATGTATGTTCATGGAAGGGATACATAGGTGAAGACTTACTTATATGTCGAATAAAGCTACATACATTTCTGTCATAACATCCGTAAAATCACCACCCACATAATTAGACACTTTATTAAGTATCTACCTTACTTTTACGATTTCGCGTTAATACTCTCAGATCTTCCTCCGTTTCGGAATTTAGGAATGCCATACTTTATTGATACTAGATCGTAACTTTCCTGTTGCCCACAGTCCTGGTTATTGATCTGTATAGATCGCTAGAAATTTAAATGGCAACAGTCATGAATTTCCAAGTGTGTCCCCAGACTTAGACTTTCTGACGACTCTGGGGCTTCAAGACTGACTCTAGAGGGCTCTACTGGTTTCTAATAGTACATGCTTACGTCATTACTGAATCAGAGCCTGGAAGGTTTGTTGTTCCATTTTTTTAACAAATGGAAAAAGGGAGTCGGGAAAAATTCGAGGCTTTGGTTCGTTTGTGACGTAATTACTGATACCAGTAGGTATGACTAGTGCACCTTGGTCGAGACTTGAATACTTAATTCGGCCGTGTCTTTAGACCTGAATGTACTGTTTTTTCCCGACTCCCTCGTTGAACAGGCCGGATATGACATTCAGTTGTATTGGTAATGTGGCCTTGTATTTCATTTAATAAAACGACAGTTAATTGTCTTAAAATGTTATTCTGAACTGTGCCATTGCTGCCAAAACATACTTACTTAGTCGTTCCCCTTTACCTTTTACATGCATACACTAGATGTGAACCAACCAAGAATGAGAAGTCAGTGATCGACTATGCCATTGTTCGGAGAAGCTCATTCAGATATGTCCGAGATGCAAGAGTCTGGAGGGGGCCAGAGATTGGAAGTGATCACTACCTGCTAACAATCAAACGAACAACTGAAAGAGTTGCTCAGCCTAGGAACTGCCCAACATCACGCAAGAAACAAAGTAAACGAACAGGAGAAATGAGCATTAGGACCTACAAGCTGAGAGAGCCAGAAATTAAGACCAGATATCAGGGGCTTATTGCTACAGCAGTGAGCAATACAGAAGAACGACCTGATGACTTGGAAACCCTCTGGAATAAATTCAAGGATATCATAAAGACAGCTGCTGCAGAAGCATGCGGTGAAGTCCGACTTGGGAACCAGAGAAAGAGGACACCTTGGTGGACAGAGGAAGTCAAAGAGAAAATAAGAGAGAAGAAAATGGCATGGAAACAATACTTAGGAGCTAAAAACACAACAGGACAAATGGAAAAATATAGAGAATATGTGACACTCAGAACAGAAGCAAAGAACAAAGTGCTAGCAGCAAAACAGAAGTCCTGGGAAGAATTCGGAGAAAAGCTAGAAAAAGATGCACAAGAAAACCAGAAATTGTTCTATAAGACCCTAAAGAACATGAGGAAAGAAAAACAATGCCCTCTCAAATTTATAAAGGACAAGCAAGGCAAATTGCTTACTGCCCCAAAGGAAGTAATGGAAAGATGGAAAGAATATTTCTCAGAACTCCTGGATGGTGAGCATGATGAAGCATCAGAAATGATAACCACTGACACAGAAGAGGAAACCAATGATGGTGAAGATGACATAAAGATGGAAGAACTGAGGGCAGCACTAGAGAAAATCAAGATGGGCAAAGCAGCAGGGCATGATGGTATAACACCAGAAATGGTTAAGTACATGGGAGCATCAGGCGACCTATTACTCTTAAAGGTCCTACAGGCAGCATGGTGCAACAAGACCATACCAAAGGATTGGGAGATTGCCATCATAACACCAATTTTCAAAAAGGGTGACAACCGACAGTGTGGAAACCATAGAGGCATATCCCTTCTCAGTGTCCCTGGTAAAATCTACTCTAGAATCCTAGAGCAGAGACTCCGACGCCTAGCTGAGCCACAATTGGATGAGGTCCAGTGCGGATTCCGAGCAAACCGAAGTACTCAAGACCTAATCTTCACACTCAGACAGCTGAGTGAAAAGGCCCTTGAGTATAAGAGTGAGATCCATCTTTGTTTCATAGATCTGGAAAAGGCATTTGACAGGGTCCCCTGGAGCAAACTTTGGGACTGTTTGGCAAGGAAGAATATTCCAGCACCTCTGATTCATGCTATACAGAGCTTCTACAAGTCTTGCAGAAATTATGTGAGGACAGCAAACCATAAGTCAGAAGAGTTCAGGACCACCACTGGTGTAAGACAAGGTGATATCCTATCACCTTACCTCTTCATACTCCTTATGGACGATGTCATCAAGGCATGTAAGGAGAGAACAAGAAAGTATTCAGTGGGGTACTGGAAGATGAGACAGGTCTATATTTCGGAGCTGGCATTTGCTGATGATGTTGCCCTGATTGCTAAATCAGAGGCACATCTCCAATCCAACCTGCAAGTCTGGAAGGAAGAGCTGGAGAAGAGAGGGATGGTCATAAGCAGCTCTAAAACAAAATCCATGGTGATATCACGAGAAGAAAGAAAACATCAGATTAAGTTGGGAGAACAGGTCCTGGAGCAGGTCGACCACTTTAGATATCTCGGAGCTATTATAGACCGAAAGGGAGGCATCAAAGAAGAGTTGGCCACTCGAAAAGCAGCGGCTGGGAGACTTTTTCAGGCCATAAATCGTGGATTCCTCAGCAAGAAAGAGGTTGGTAAGAAAACGAAGATGGCTGTATACCGCTCCACCTATGTCCCAGTCTTGACATATGGATGCGAGTCGTGGGCAATGACTACAACCCACAAAAGCCAGATCCAAACCTCAGAAATGAGGTATCTGAGGAAAGTGGTTGAAGTAACAAGAAGAGACATGGTCCGCAACCAGACGATCCGTCAAGGCCTAAAATCCCATCCGCTGCAGACCCAAATAGAACAGTCCCAACTAAGATGGTTTGGCCATGTCTGCAGAATGGGAGAAGATCGGCTACCACGACAAGCATGGGAAACAAAGAGCCAGGGATCCAGACCTCCAGGACGACCCAGAGTCCGCTGGGAGGACAACATTAGACAATCTTTGAAGGACCGAGGACTAGAATGGAACCAGGCCAGGAAGAAGACAGCTGATAGAATGGTCTGGCGCTCTCTCTTCCAAACCTCTACACCTCACGGTAGAAGGGGAACGACTAAGTAAGTAGTAAGTAAGTACATTTCTGTCATAACATCCGTAAAATCACCACCCACATAATTAGACACTTTATTAAGTATCTACCTTACTTTTACGATTTCGCGTTAATACTCTCAGATCTTCCTCCGTTTCGGAATTTAGGAATGCCATACTTTATTGATACTAGATCGTAACTTTCCTGTTGCCCACAGTCCTGGTTATTGATCTGTATAGATCGCTAGAAATTTAAATGGCAACAGTCATGAATTTTCAAGTGTGTCCCCAGACTTAGACTTTCTGACGACTCTGGGGCTTCAAGACTGACTCTAGAGGGCTCTACTGGTTTCTAATAGTACATGCTTACGTCATTACTGAATCAGAGCCTGGAAGGTTTGTTGTTCCATTTTTTTAACAAATGGAAAAAGGGAGTCGGGAAAAATTCGAGGCTTTGGTTCGTTTGTGACGTAATTACTGATACCAGTAGGTATGACTAGTGCACCTTGGTCGAGACTTGAATACTTAATTCGGCCGTGTCTTTAGACCTGAATGTACTGTTTTTTCCCGACTCCCTCGTTGAACAGGCCGGATATGACATTCAGTTGTATTGGTAATGTGGCCTTGTATTTCATTTAATAAAACGACAGTTAATTGTCTTAAAATTTTATTCTGAACTGTGCCATTGCTGCCAAAACATACTTACTTAGTCGTTCCCCTTTTACCGTGAGTTGTAGAGGTTTGAAAGAGAGAGCGCCAGACTATCCTATCGGCTGTCTTCCTCCTGGGCTGGTTCCATTCTAGTCCTCGGTCCTTCAAAGATTGTCTAATGTTGTCCTCCCAGCGGACTCTGGGTCATCTTGGAGGTCTGGATCCCTGGCTCTTTGTTTCCCATGCTTGTCGTAGTAGCCGATCTTCTCCCATTCTGCAGACATGGCCAAACCATCTTAGTTGGGACAGTTCTACTTGGGCCTGCAGGGGGTGGGATTTTAGGCCTTGATGTATCGTCTGGTTGCGCACCATGTCTCTTCTTGTTTCTTCAACCACCTTCCTCAGATACCTCATTTCTGAGGTTTGGATCTGGCTTTTGTGGGTTGTAGTCATTGCCCATGACTCGCATCCATATGTCAAGACTGGGACATAGGTGGAGCGGTATACAGCCATCTTCGTTTTCTTACGAACCTCTCTCTTGCTAAGGAATCCTCGATTTATGGCCTGAAAAAGTCTCCCAGCTGCTGCTTTTCGAGTGGCCATCTCTTCTTTGATGCCTCCCTTTCGGTCTATAAGAGCTCCGAGGTATTTAAAGTGGTCGACCTGCTCCAGCACCTGTTCTCCCAGCTTAATCTGATGTCTTCTTTCTTCTCGTGATATCACCATGGATTTTGTTTTAGAGCTGCTTATGACCATCCCTCTCTTCTCCAGCTCTTCCTTCCAGACTTGCAGGTTGGATTGGAGATTTTCCTCTGATTTAGCAGCCAGAGCAACATCATCAGCAAATGCCAGCTCTGAAATACAGACCTGTCTCATCTTCCAGTACCCCACTGAATACTTTCTTGTTCTCTCCTTACATGCCTTGATGACATCATCCATGAGGAGTATGAAAAGATAAGGTGACATGATATCACCTTGTCTTTCACCAGTGGTGGTCCTGAACTCTTCTGACTTATGGTTTGCTGTCCTCACATAATTTCTACAAGACTTGTAGAAGCTCTGTATAGCATGAATCAAAGGTGCTGGAATGTCCAAAAAGTCCCAAAGTTTGCTCCAGGGGACCCTGTCAAACCCCTTTTCCAGATCTATGAAACAAAGATGGATCTCACTCTTATACTCAAGGGCCTTTTCACTCAGCTGTCTGAGTGTGAAGATTAGGTCTTGAGTGCTTCGGTTTGCTCGGAATCCTCACTGGACCTCATCCAACTGTGGCTCAGCTAGGCGTCGTAGTCTCTGCTCTAGGATTCTAAAGTAGATTTTACCAGGGACGCTGAGAAGGGATATGCCTCTATGGTTTCCACATTGTCGATTGTCACCCTTTTTGAAAATTGGTGTTATGATGGCAGTCTCCCAATCCTTTAGTATGGTCTTGTTGCACCACGCTGCCTGTAGGACCCTGGATGGGTTTGAAAAAAAATCGAAAAAGGTGATTCGTCTTACGAGGACAAAAGACAAAGAAAGTAGTCTACGTTACGGCCACAAGGCCTTCGTCAGGAAAAGAAAGAAAGTGAATTCTAGATAGGAGACATAAGAACTTAAAAGAATATAAAAATAAATATATAAAAATACTGAAGAGTAATAGGTCGCCTGATGCTCCCATGTACTTAACCATTTCTGGTGTTATACCATCATGCCCTGCTGCTTTGCCTATCTTGATTTTGTCCAGTGCTGCCTTCAGTTCTTCCATCTTTATGTCATCTTCACCATCATTGGTTTTCTCTTCTGTGCTAGTGGTTATCATTTCTGATGCTTGACCTTGCTCACCATCCAGGAGTTTTGAGAAATATTCTTTCCATCTTTCCATTACTTCCTTCGGGGCAGTAAGCAATTTGCCTTGCTTGTCCTTTAAAAATTTGATAGGGCATTGTCTTTCCTTCCTCGTGTTCTTTAGGGTTTTATAGAATAATTTCTGGTTTTCTTGCGCATATTTTTCTAGCTTTTCTCCAAATCCTTCCCAGGACTTCTGTTTTGCTGCTAGCACCTTGCTCTTTGCTTCTGTTCTGAGTGTCACATATTCTCTACATTTCTCTATTTGTCCTGTTGTGTTTTTAGCTCCTTAGTATTGTTTCACTGATGATGTTGCCCTGATTGCTAAATCAGAGGCACATCTCCAATCCAACCTGCAAGTCTGGAAGGAAGAGCTGGAGAAGAGAGGGATGGTCATAAGCAGCTCTAAAACAAAATCCATGGTGATATCACGAGAAGAAAGAAAACATCAGATTAAGCTGGGAGAACAGATCCTGGAGCAGGTCGACCACTTTAAATACCTCGGAGCTATTATAGACCGAAAGGGAGGCATCAAAGAAGAGTTGGCCACTCGAAAAGCAGCAGCTGGGAGACTTTTTCAGGCCATAAATCGAGGATTCCTCAGCAAGAGAGAGGTTGGTAAGAAAACGAAGATGGCTGTATGCCGCTCCACCTATGTCCCAGTCTTGACATACGGATGCGAGTCATGGGCAATGACTACAACCCATAAAAGCCAGATCCAAACCTCAGAAATGAGGTATCTGAGGAAGGTGGTTGAAGTAACAAGAAGAGACATGGTACGCAACCAGACTATACGTCAAGGCCTTAAATCCTACCCTCTTTCAGACCCAAGTAGAACAGTCCCAATTAAGATGGTTTGGCCATGTCTGCAGAATGGGAGAAGATCGGATACCACAACAAGCATGGGAAACAAAGAGCCAAGGATCCAGACCCCGAGGACGTTCCAGAGTCCGCTGGGAGGACAACATTAGACAATCTTTGAAGGATCGAGGACTAGAATGGAACCAGGCCAGGAGGAAGACAGCCGATAGGATAGTCTGGCGCTCTCTCTTCCAAACCTCTACACCTCACGGTAGAAGGGGAACGACTAAGTAAGTAAGTAAGTAAGTATTGTTTCCATGCCATTTTCTTCTCTCTTATTTTCTCTTTGACTTTCTCTGTCCACCAAGGTGTCCTCTTTCTCTTGTTCCCAAAACGGACTTCACCACATGCTTCTGCAGCAGCTGTCTTTATGATGTCCTTAAATTTAAGCCAGAGGGTTTCCAATTCATCAGGTTGTTCTTCTGTGTTGCTCACCGCTTCAGCAATAAGCCCCTGATATCTGGTCTTAATTTCTGGCTCTTTCAGCTTGTAGGTCTTAATGCTCATTTTTCCCGTTCGTTTACTTAGTTTCTTGCGTGATGTTGGGCAGTTCCTAAGCTGAGCAACTCTTTCAGTTGTTCTTCTGATTGTAAGCAGGTAGTGATCACTTCAGATCTCTGACACCCTCCAGACACTAGCATCCCAGACATATTTGAATGAGCTCCTCCTAACAATGGCATAGTCGATCACTGACTTCTCATTCTTTGTTGGTTCACATCTAGTGTATGCATGTATGCGCTTATGGGGGAACTTTGTGTTTGTAATGATTAGATTCTGCTCACTGCAGAATCTAAGGAGTCGCTTTCCATTGTCATTGAGAGTATCTTCTCCATATCTTCCGATAACTCCACCCCATCTAGCATGGTAATTTCCAACTCTGGCATTGAAATCTCCGAGCATGATAATTTCATCTAGGCAGTCATCCACTGTCCTTTGAAGCAGCTCGAAGAATTCCTCCTTGACCTCTGCTCTCTCATCCTCATTTGGCCCATACACTATGACCAGGTTGACTATGGTTTCTCCTTCTTTTAGTTTTACAACCATAATGCGCTCCGAGACAAAGTTCCATCCCTTGATACTATCTTGTTGGTTTTTGTCCACAATGTAACCCATGCCGCCTTTAGCTCTTTCAGAGGTGGGTACACTACTGTAGAGCAGCGTTTTGCCATCGAGATCCACGACTCCTTGTCCTTTTTTTCTTTGTTTCCGTTATAGCCAGGATTTCTAGTTTTTCTTTCCTCATCTCTTCCACCAGCTCCTCTTCTTTCCCATTTATACTTCTTGTGTTCCAAGTTCCATAAGTCGTAGTCCGTTCCAGTTCGTCGCCTTTAGAATCAGTCCGGTTTTCTCTCTTGTAGTTCTCGTAATCATGATTTAAAGCAAACAGGTGATTGGCCTGTTGTGCCTTTGCATGGTGGAGGGGCTGCCTCCTTACGGCCTCCATGCAGGCCGCCCTCCTCCTTTATCAGCCGGGCTTGGGACCGGCCTAGGCGGAGTTGCTGCCAAAACATACCTGATTAAAATGATCCCATCTTGTTTAAAACAATTTACGTGGAAGACCTAGCTTTTTTCCGCTCAATATCCAAAATCAGCCCCTTTCCTGTATAAATTAATTTTTTCTCCTCTTTAATGAATTTATTTCCACTTTATTTAATATTACATCATCATTCTCATCATCATCATCATACTCATCATCATCATCATCTATCAGTTTCTCAAGGTGCATAGGCCTTCAACAAACATGTTGCTAGCACTTTCTATCACGTGCCATCAGCTCAAGGCCTTTCCATGTCTTCCTAATCCTATTGATTCCTGTTTCTAGTTCTCTTTGTCGTAGATTTCCGATAGGTGATTGTTATGACTAAATTCATAACACCATTTTCGGTCGCTCTCAAACTTGGTTTGTTGAGCTGACTTCCTATTTACAAATCGTTTCTACGACAACACAGGAAGTACGTCACATTTTCTGCAGATTTCTTAGCCGACGTGGTTTCGCGGGCTACGATCGAACATACGATCTAGTTACCGTTCTCTTTGGCTTTGTGTCTCCGTGGGAGAAGGCTGTGTTTCTTAAGTGCTCCCGAATGTGTACTTTTAGTACTGGATTTCAAGTATTTTAATCAGCTAGGTCTGCTACCAGATAGAGCCTAAGTTTGATATACTTATAAGGACGTGTCAGCGCTGAATGGTATGGAAAGGATGTGTAATTTGATAATAAATAGTTCAGCATTATGACGCTGACAGCGTTCCTTTAGTCTACAAGACGTTAGACTACATATTTACTGGCTAGTGAGTGCCATTGTCTTATAACTGATGCTATTTATATGGAGCCACGTGAGTGAATAAAATCTACATGTATTATTGTCAAACGTCAACCAGGCTTATGGAGTTTTGTACTGCTAAGATCTGCCTCTCACGTTTGTAAAAACTGTGCTTGTTGGACTGTACGTACATTAGACCTTAGAACTACTTGGACACCTGAGTCCAGCATCTGCAACCTCTCGCAACCTTATAGACGCCTGTCCATTGAACCCGCAACAGGGATTAAGAACAATGTTAGGTCCCTTCTGAATAGAACTGACAGAGGTGATGACTCAGTGCGAGATAAGGTGTCACAGACGAACTCAGCTGACCCTGAATCGTGGGATTCTATAGTACAACCCTTTGTAACGACCCCTTCGTATAGCACCAGAGCCCCCGAATAGTTTGGTAACTCTTCATCAAACGGGAATTTATTTTCACCTGGAGTCATTGATATGAAACCGTTCCACGCAGATGGCCAACACGTTGGCTGATTAATATGTGGACAGTTTATCTACCGGTCATTCTGGTCATCGCATTGATTTAAGGAAAGATTAAATCACGCCCACGGACATCGCCTGAGCAATGATATGAAGTTATTTTCAGTAACTTGGGCAGTGGGGGCGTTGCCTACTTAAAACAGAGAGAGCGGAACAGGATCAAACAGACACGGAAGTGGTTTCAGGAACGTTGAGCGGGAGAGATCAAAGCAGTAGTGGTCCCGGAAACGAGACGCAAGCTTTCCTGGCGGAATTTTCGCACCTCTATGTTAAGCGCTGAACCGATCGAAGATGAATCGAACGCAACGAAACCAGGGGACGGCATCTCTCTTTAGTCTGTCGGTCAGATCCCCGAAAGTCTCCTGAGATCAAAAAAAGTGTCAACTTTCTCATGCCCCCCTCATCTTTAATTCCATTTTAAATATATACAGACCACGTAGAAAGCCATGCTATCATTCAGTTGCCAGAGATTTTAGATTCACTAGCTATCGTAGAAATTTTGCTAGATTTCCATCTGAATTGGTGGCTACCATTGGAGTTTTTCTTTTTCTGTGCACGGTATAATATATTTGTTAAAAGTGATCAGTGGTCTAGTGCTTTCATTTTATTTCACTGGATTTTGTGTTTATTTAATCTAGTTAATTAAACTCATCCCAAAAGTTCCAGTGGTAAATTTAATGATATATCTATTATAACATTTCCAAAAAAATAATAGATGCTTAAATGTTAAAGTAACTTTTAAAGTCGCGAAGGAATTTATAATTAATAAATTTAGTTAAGTCCTATATATATAGATGTGTATTTCAACCATTAGACTCGTGACGTGTTTTCTTAAATACATAATTAAATACGTGAATGTATATAATAGCCTTAACGGTAAATTTATCGCGCGTTAAGAATATTATTTGATTTTGAAGTATGATTATGTTGTCATGGGTCTTCTATCTTTTTCTCCAGAATGATCACCTTTTCGATCCCAGCATTATTAATAAATCATACAGAGAGTTTCAGACTCGGTTCTTAAAACTTCCAGATATATTGATGAAACATTTTAAAATTAATCTTGTGGCGGTCCGGTGCGGCCCAGCTATCATAATTACATGAAAGAAAGCCAACCCAAGAACATTTTAAACAACCCATCAAAGTTAATGTCAATCTGTGAGATAAACTGGAAGATGAACAGTGCCAGTAGCGATAATTTTATTTACTGCTCTAAATGTGAGAGATTACCGATTTACCTGACTGTGACTGAGTCTGGTTTTTCCTCACTGGATTAAAAAAAACGCTTTACCGGTCAGTTGCTATCATCACGCATTGAAGGAATTATACCATCACCTCATTTTCACCCCGTGTCGAACTGTGTCAGTGCCATCCCACAGACTCCTTTTATATAATAAAACACAAGAACTCTTAGGCCTTCAAGTCCGGCGATAAGTGGGAATTTTTTCTATCAACTAACCTCACTACATCTGGGGCGGGACATCGAAGGACTAGACAGTTTCACATGTCAATAGTTTAATTATTGTGTACCTAATTCTATGGATTGTCTGATGCTGCAATCGGTAAGTGTGTGTGTATATGAGTGTGGATCCTCACAGCGTGTATGAATGACAGGAGATTTATTTTTGCAAAACCATTTGTTAACTTGCCTACCGGGTAATACAATTTTCTGTATACCCTGCATTGTTCCTTTAAGTGGGATAATTTGTTAACTCTGTTTCATCCCCCCCTTTTTTCTTTGCTTAGTAAAGGGAAGACACAATTGGGATAACAGTATTTTTGTCTACCACCATACCTAATATTGTAACACCTCTTTCAGAGTAATTAACTTCACTGTTAGGTTACTGTTACGCACGGATCATTATTATTTTTCGTTTGTATAAACATTTTTCGTATGTATGATCATTTTTTGACTGAAATGTATATTATATATATTTACAGTCAAAGGGACAGAACCCGAAATATTGATACTGCTATTTTTTAGGAGTTTACCTCCTCTTGTATAGAGACACGTTCGGTCTATAATTTCTTGAACGAAGCGTGACCACATCTCCTTATTTGGTAGTACCAGTCAACTATGGTAGATGTCTGAAAACCTGTCTTAACGCTTCTTTTCATGACCATAAAAGGCGCGACTGTGTAAGACTTTTATCTCGAATGTTCTTAGAATCGTCTTATTGTGAACGGCGACTCAGAGATTGTCGTTCTGCGCATGTCTCGACTTGGTTTTCGTTTGTTGTTCCGGCCAGCTCGGGGAGTTTAGAAATGGGCTAAGTAGCGAGCAGACGCGACCTGCGTCTTGTGATTTTCTGAGGGAAATACATTGTCTTTGTGAGTTAGTTAGCTAACTAGACTATTTCCCAGTATTATTCAAGCCTGCCTGGAGGCATATGTTCATGGTTGATTTTCCGAAATAAGGTAATTCCTCTTGTATCGAACTTTATGCTATCATCTAGAGGTTCGTCATTTTGTCGCCTTTTTGCTCGCCTGTGTGATTCAAAATGGAGAGGTACTTTGACTAGGATTAAGTCACCGGTATCTTTATACCTGAACTAGTTATATATATATGGGTCGCTCCAGACCAACAAGACTATTGTCTGTGTTCCAGGATTCGTTATATCAGAGATCACGTCCAAGTCAGATGGTTAGACTTAGAAACATTATAAAGGTCGAGCTGACCTGTAATCCATGTATGCTATTCACGTGCAGACAGTAAACGGACTGATTGTATACATCTGATCTGCTAGCATCAGAAAGGGAATATTTATTATTGTCTATGAACAGTGATGATCTGCAGCTGACACTGTTGCAGAATTTATATGTATTATTTATACAGCTTCACGAACTAGAACTCTATGATTTTGAATGCTGAACTCGTTGAACTATGTTGATGATATAAATATCCTGACTGTTTTGTGGCGTGCAATAAATGGAAAAAATTATACAACGAAGTTACCATTTCTATGACTCTACACATCATGTTGCCTGTGTTATACCTTGTGAACTGTTCTACTACCGCATACACAGCAACATCCTAAAATCAGAGAAGACACCTACATCTTGCACTTTAATACCAGGTGTCGATAGGGGTGGCAAGTGGTCGTCAATCTTATACGGAGCTAACGTACCTGGCATTGTGGCGCACCATTATCATTTAGCCTAAATCCACCCTTATCATTTTTGGTGGCCATAGGTTGGTTTACTCTGATACCAGCTCTCAAGGGGGTCAACAAACCCAGACATCATCAGCAGACTACAAGACAACGTTGCAGTTTCTATTCATCACCTTTGATGAAAGATTTTGAAAGTACCCGGCATTACTGACAGTTGTTGATATTTTGAAACTACCCGGCGCTGCTCGGCAGTATTGAAGTTTGTCTACATCTAGAAGGACAAGTTCCGAGCGAATGGATTTCCTGATCTGTTAAGAAGAAGGACAAGTGCCGTAACAACTGTTCCGGTCTGAGAGGTACTGTTGCAGATTCAGAAGGTCAAGTTCAGAAGCTGTTTCCTGTTAGAAGCTCATTTCCTTCGTCATGGCAGTTTACGAGAGCAGATATGGATCAACGTTGGATCATTGTCCTAAGAATGCTGATCACATCCTGTTCTGAACTGTGCTGACGTTGTGGATACATAGAAGTTAAGTGGCCTGTTTTGTTTGTGAACTGTGCCCTTATGTTCTAGCTGAGCCTTCTAAATTCTTTCACATTTTTTGCTATTTGTTACATGTTATATGTTTTTTGTATTTGTATATTTATATGTTTATATTCTGCGGGTTTTCTCGGTTGGGCGGTGTCTTTCAGTAGAAAATACCACGTCACAGAGGTTCTACTGTTAGCGTTTTCGTTAGGGACTGTGCGAATTTCCTACTGTGAAATTTGCTAGCGACAATCGTTGCTATATCTGTTTAGTTGTGACGAGTTGTGCTTTATTTTTGTTTCTTGTATATTTTTTTTTTCTTTTTCTTTTCTCTCTTTCTTTCTGTTTTTTAGTTTCGATTTCGATGGTTTGTATTTGTAGGTCTCCCCTTTTCTATTATTCAGTTCTTTACGTATATTTTTGTGTATACACTGTAGCGTCATTTGTTTGTCATATCTTTGCATTTTGTCATCACATTTCTTTTTAGTTTCGCTGTTTATTTATTTGACTTATGCGAATGTTTTCGTATTGTTTGATCTTTGTTGCTGTTTACATTGACTCTGATCTTTGTTATTGTTTACATTGACTCTGATCTTTGTTATTGTTTACATTGACTTTGATCTTTGTTGTTGTTTACATTGACTTTGATCTTTGTTATTGTTTACATTGTTGGTGACCTTTGTTATTGTTTACATTGTCTTGTTATTGTTTGCATAGTTCTTGCATAGTTAGCTTTCACTATTGTTACATATATGCTCATGCACTATTGGTCTATAGTGCACTTATCATAACTAACTGGTGGGTTTTTTGCTTATGCACTATTGTAGTGCAGTTATGATAAATAACTGATGGTTATGCACTGATTTGGGTAGTGCACTGATGATTAAGAAGTGACTTGTGATATTATTATACATTTGATAATACAAGTTGGTGTCAAGTCTTGTTTCCCACAGAGATTGGGTTAAACATAGTGATTATACAAGCACTTTATTAAGTCTTGTTGCTATTAAGATTGGAATAAGATAATTAATTATTTCAGGTTCTGTACTCACATTTTAGACATCATGTCTACATTTGGGTACTTTATTGAGCAGGGTAAAGCCCTTGGGAAGACAGGTGATAAATTAGAAGAATTTGCGACTGTTCAATATGCCAAGGCATTGAAGTCGGAAGAAAAGAAAATGAAAGAACAAACTGAACAAAAGAGAATAGATGCTGAAAATTTAAAACTGCAGATGCAGGTAGATGAAAAAAGATTACAAATGGAAATGGAAAAACAAAAAAGAGAAGCAGAATCTCAGGAGAAGAGACTTGAAAAAGAGGCTGAAAATAAGAGACTTGAAATAGAGGCTGAAAATAAAAGATTAGAAAAACAAGCTGAGGCTGAAGAAAGAAGGTTACAAAGAGAAGCTGATGAGAGAAAAGCAAAAATGGAGCATGAAGAAAAACTCATAGCTTTAGAGTTAGAGAAGTTAAAGTTATTGAACGCTGGTAATGCTAATGATGCAAATAAGGTGTCAGATAAGACTAATGCTAAGGATTTCAAGCTTAATCTACCAGCATTTAATCCCTCAATCGATGATATAACATTTTATCTAGATAGATTCGAAAGTGCATGTAATGTGCATAATATAGATAAAACATTATATGTTTATCATCTGTCCAAGATACTTAGAGGTGATGCTTTGACTTTGTTGAGTATGGTAGATGTGCCTGACAAAAACAACTATGAGGTTGTCAGAGCAGCATTGTTAAAGAAGTACCAACTTAACGAGGACGGATATCGTCTTAAATTTAAAAACATGTTACCAGAAACTGGAGTTGAATTCTCTGAATTCATCTCAGGCATCCGTCTTACTTTTTTACGATGGGTTGAGTTGTCTAAGACAGAGAGTACATTTGAAGCTCTTACGGACTTACTACTTAGAGACAAGGTTATGTCTTCTGTTAATGAATCCTTTCTTTCTTTTCTTCATGAGCGTAAGCCTAAAAAAACATAAAAGAAATGGAAGAATACTGTAGCCAGTATGTTACTGCGCATCCTCACATAACCATTAGCAACTCTAAAGTAAAAGAAGGTCTGCCAGTTGCTTCGGCAGCACCTTATGGCCCAAATTTTATGCGTAAATTTCAGGGTAGCCAGCAAAATTTCAATAAAAAGAGTAACCGTAATTATGCCCAGAATCATAGTAATCAATTCCAGGGTGATTCTTCTTCCCAGAACTGGAGACATCCTAATACTACACGTTATTCTACTCCGGTTAACTTTAGAAATTTTCACAAAGGTAATCGGTATAGAGGAAAATATTTTTCTCAGAGACCTCAATACCAGGATAATAGAGGTTCTCAACAGTATAGAGATGGTAATGACAGTTATGGAAACTGGAACTCAAACCAGGATAAAAATTACAGTAGGGACTTTAATGATAATTGCAGAGGCAATAATGGTCGCGGTAGATCGCAACATAAGAGAAAAAAATATCAACAGACAAACTCTGTTCAACAAGAATCTCAGGGAGTAGATAAACAGGTTAATGATAATAAAGACCATAATGCTATCGGATGCTAATCTTTTGATTTTGGTAGAGCAAATAAATGTATCCAATGCAGTACTTTATTTGACCCAAAGACCGTTAGTACTTTAAGCTGTGGTCATCCTTTGCCCGCTCTTCCTGCTAATGTTGCTCATGATGGGAGAGGTTCTCTTATATTACATAAGGGGCTTGTAAATAATAATCCAGTCTCAGTGTTGTTTGACTCTGGATGTACTACTGTCGGGGTTAGGCAATCTCTTGTAGATCCATCCTGTGCTACAGGAAAGGTCATCAAATGTGTCACATTTGGTGGCACGTTGGAAAAGTATCCTACTGCTATAATACACATTGCTACTCCTTTCTTCACGGGAGAGGTCCACGCGTGTCTACTTCCAAACCCTATTGCGGACCTTATTATTGGTCGCATTCACGGAGTTAGGGAATGTACCCCACAGCAGATTGCTGTTTGGGAAGAGCAAAACATTGAAGCTACCAATGCGGTGGTCACAAGAGCACATGCTCTGGATCCACCTCAAACTTCATTAACTAATAATGATGAAGTAAATGACCAAGATAGTCACTTGACTATTACACGTGACTCATTTATCAAATTGCAAGAAGAAGATCCTTCTTTACAAAAATTCTTCATTCTAGCAAAAAAAGGTGATCCTAATCAAAATACTAATAGAAAATCTTGGATTTCTATGAAGAACGGCGTACTTGTACGTATGGTACAAGACTCGACTACGTCCACTCATTCACAAATTCTTGTGCCCAAGAGCATGAGATTGCAAATATTGCAACATGCTCATGACTCGCAATGTGCTGGACATATGGGTTTTTTCCCGTACAAAGTCGAGGGTTCTTGCGGCTTTCTTTTGGCCATTTGTGAGCAAGGACATACGAATGTACTGTCGCTCTTGCAAAGTATGTCAGGAGGTCAAATCTAAAGGACCACGACATGCTGCGCCTATCCAGGCTGCTGACATTCCTATTCGCCCTTTTCAAAAAATGGCAATAGATATTATCGGTCCTTTTAGAATTAAGTCGGCTAGAGGACATCAATTTATCCTTACATGTGTCGATATGTGCACACGTTGGCCAGAGGCAATACCTCTCAAGAGCATCTCAACTGCTGATATCGCAGACGCTCTTTGGCTGATATTTTCTCGCTTGGGTTTTCCCGGAGAAATATTGTCAGACCATGGCACTCAACTTATATCAGACACTATGTCACAGGTAATGTCTATGCTACACATTAAAAGGTCTCTCAGCAGTATCTATCACCCAATGTCTAATGGGTTGGTCGAACGTTTAAATAGGACTCTGAAAACTTTACTTGGTAAAATAACTGAGGATCATCCTCAGGATTGGGACAGGGTCTTACCCGCGGCTCTCTTTGCGTATAGAGAGGTCCCCAATGAACATACAGGGTTTTCCCCTTTTGAACTTGTTTTTGGCGCGCAACCGTGCGGCCCTATGTCTTTACTTCACGATCTAATCACTGCCGATAATATTAGCGATGAAACTCAATCTTCTTATGAGTACGTCATTGCTCTTAGGCAAAAGATCATCGAGGCATGCAAACTAGCAACTTCGTCTTCCGAATTTGCTAAAGAAAAGGCAAGGCAGTTTGCAAATAAGAATAGATGTCTACGACAACTTTGTCCAGGTGACAAAGCTCTCGTTCTACTTCCTTCAAGGGAGAACAGACTTCTAATTGCATGGAAAGGTCCATATGCAATAGTCTCCAAAATTTCTGATGTCGACTATGTTGTCGATATTGATGGAAAGCATAAAACTTTCCACATAAATATGCTCACGGAATTTTATGAAAGACCTGACTATTTGCAGCCTATTTTCCAGGCTACGGACAATTCTCAAGCACCTCATGGTCAGTACTCATCTCTGTCAGTTATACAGGATGAGGAAACTACTTTTTCTGATGTCAATCTTCCTCTTTCTATGGTCCCACTTTATTCTACGGAATCTTGGAAAAACGTGACCGTTTCTCCAAATCTTTCCGCTGAGGAACATCGACAAGTTTCTTCGATGTTGCAAACATTTCAGGATGTTCTTACAGACATCCCGGGACACACACATGTCATTGAACATGACATTGTGCTAACTGATCACAATCCTATCAGAGTCAGACCCTATCCAATACCTATCCATTTCCAGTCTCAAGTCGAAAAAGAATTGGATGAAATGATACGTTTGGAAATCATTGAACCATCCACTTCAGCATACTCTTCGTCTATGGTTATTGTTCGAAAGAAGGATAATAACATTCGCATTTGCGTAGATTATCGCAAATTGAACCAAGTTACGAAGTTCGATGCTGAACCTATGCCTTCATTAGAAGAGCTACTCAATAAACTTTCTAATTCTAGATTCTTTACCAAACTAGATTTGTCTAAAGGTTATTGGCAAGTCCCGCTAACAGAACGTGCCAAACCTTTCACAGCTTTTTCTACACCTAGGGGTTTATTCCAATGGAATTTCATGCCTTTTGGTCTTATGAACGCCCCTGCTACATTCGTACGCATGATGCGGCGAATTCTCGCATATCGTACAGATGTCATAGCATACCTAGATGATATCTGTCTATTCAGTGATTCCTGGGAAGATCACTATTTGGGTTTATACGAATTACTGTCCACTCTTCGCGAGTATAACTTGACTGCAAAACCCTCTAAAGCCTTTATAGGATTTAGTGAGATTTCTTTCCTAGGTCATCGTGTTGGTCGTGGTCTTTTAAAGACAGAGGACCACAATGTTTCAAAAATACTTAACATTTCGGTCCCTAAGACGAAGAAACAAGTAAGGAGTCTATTAGGTTTGATCCAATTCTACGGACGATTCATTCCGAATCTGTCCTCCATTATGGCACCGCTTTCTACTTTATTGAAGAAAGGGTCGCCTAATCTGATCCGCTGGTCTAAAGAATGTCAATCCTCATTGGACCAGGTTAAAGCCCTATTTTCATCTCCACCTATTCTTAGGTTACCTACTATTGAGAAGACTTTTGTTCTTCGGAGTGATGCCTCGTCAACTGGGATTGGGGCAGCACTAATGCAGGAGTATTCTGATACTCTGCATCCGGTGATGTATATCTCTAGGAAATTAAATGCTGCAGAAAAAAATTACTCGGTTTTAGACCGTGAGTTATTGGCTATGGTATGGTCTATTCTGAAGTTACAAAGATTTCTTCTAGGCGCACATTTCATTGTGGAAACCGACCAGAAAGCGCTAACTGCTATTCAGAGCAAAAACTTGAAGAGCTCGAGGTCCACTCGTTATGCCATAGCTCTTCAACCATTTCATTTCTCGGTTCGAGCTATCCGTGGTTCGGATAATGTGATGGCAGACATTCTGTCCAGATGCCCACACGATTCCACATGATTCTTCTGTCATATATATTTCCTGATATACAAGCCAATATTATAATGACATGTTAATAGATTTTTTTTCTCACTTTTTTGGGGCGGAATTTATAACATTGTACCATGTAATTATCTAAGAAGGCTTAGTTAGTGATATACGGGCCAAAAGATCACTCGGCCACATTTAAATAAATTATTTTCAGGATTGTATTAGGAGATTTACCAGTTGTCTTTAAGATTTGTGTTATTGATATTTTCGCAGCACATCATTGAAGTCTGCGAGTTTATGTCCATTGTGGAACTTTGAGGATATCAAGTCCTGTCCTAGATTGGGAGCGGATGATGTCCACATCTTCTTCTATTGAATGTTTTATGTCAACGAAGATCAACACATGTATTACTTACTAATTACTGTTGCTTTATATAATATAATAATATAGTGCGGTATATTAGTAAATTACACCGCTATTTGCAACACATTGTATGATACCATAATAATATATTTAATTTCATATATTGGTATGAGAATAATTTGATTTTCATTATGATGTTGCCATCATTGTGGCGTGTGTTGGTGGCACCTTCCTGGAATATATAAGCGTATACTTAGATAAATTTTTTCTCCAAGGATCTGAGATATGATCTCAGTGTCGCTCCATGCGTTGAGCTAATTTGTTAGGTATATATCCGCGCATCATACGTGCGTTAGGAGCCTAGATTTTTTTTCCGGCTCCAGGATTTAAAAAAAAAAAAAATGTTTCATTTTTTTTTTCCCCGGGAGGGTGCGGTAATGTTACGCACGGATCATTATTATTTTTCGTTTGTATAAACATTTTTCGTATGTATGATCATTTTTTGACTGAAATGTATATTATATATATTTACAGTCAAAGGGACAGAACCCGAAATATTGATACTGCTATTTTTTAGGAGTTTACCTCCTCTTGTATAGAGACACGTTCGGTCTATAATTTCTTGAACGAAGCGTGACCACATCTCCTTATTTGGTAGTACCAGTCAACTATGGTAGATGTCTGAAAACCTGTCTTAACGCTTCTTTTCATGACCATAAAAGGCGCGACTGTGTAAGACTTTTATCTCGAATGTTCTTAGAATCGTCTTATTGTGAACGGCGACTCAGAGATTGTCGTTCTGCGCATGTCTCGACTTGGTTTTCGTTTGTTGTTCCGGCCAGCTCGGGGAGTTTAGAAATGGGCTAAGTAGCGAGCAGACGCGACCTGCGTCTTGTGATTTTCTGAGGGAAATACATTGTCTTTGTGAGTTAGTTAGCTAACTAGACTATTTCCCAGTATTATTCAAGCCTGCCTGGAGGCATATGTTCATGGTTGATTTTCCGAAATAAGGTAATTCCTCTTGTATCGAACTTTATGCTATCATCTAGAGGTTCGTCATTTTGTCGCCTTTTTGCTCGCCTGTGTGATTCAAAATGGAGAGGTACTTTGACTAGGATTAAGTCACCGGTATCTTTATACCTGAACTAGTTATATATATATGGGTCGCTCTAGACCAACAAGACTATTGTCTGTGTTCCAGGATTCGTTATATCAGAGATCACGTCCAAGTCAGATGGTTAGACTTAGAAACATTATAAAGGTCGAGCTGACCTGTAATCCATGTATGCTATTCACGTGCAGACAGTAAACGGACTGATTGTATACATCTGATCTGCTAGCATCAGAAAGGGAATATTTATTATTGTCTATGAACAGTGATGATCTGCAGCTGACACTGTTGCAGAATTTATATGTATTATTTATACAGCTTCACGAACTAGAACTCTATGATTTTGAATGCTGAACTCGTTGAACTATGTTGATGATATAAATATCCTGACTGTTTTGTGGCGTGCAATAAATGGAAAAAATTATACAACGAAGTTATCATTTCTATGACTCTACACATCATGTTGCCTGTGTTATACCTTGTGAACTGTTCTACTACCGCATACACAGCAACATCCTAAAATCAGAGAAGACACCTACATCTTGCACTTTAATACCAGGTGTCGATAGGGGTGGCAAGTGGTCGTCAATCTTATACGGAGCTAACGTACCTGGCATTGTGGCGCACCATTATCATTTAGCCTAAATCCACCCTTATCAGTTACATTACCTACGTTCCTGATAACTATCTATCTTGGGACTGGGTTTACCTTTGTCTAATAAGCGGGAAGGGTTTAGTCGATACCAGTCTTCTTTACCCCCTCCTTACCTTGTTAATTGTATTTTTCGGTACTTATGATAATTTTTATGTAACACCTGTTGGATGTTGTGATGGAGTTTAATGCTAATAAACAGCATAAACATATATAGTACTGTGTTGGACTACCAAGGCCCAAATCCCTCATATTTGTTTAAGATAGTTGTATCCACGTCGTCTGTGTGTCTGAAGCACCAAATCGGTGTGAGCGCAGATGTGTGTCTGGAAAACTGGCAAATAATTGTTTGACCAGGAGAGTGGAAGAGAAGATTGAGAGAAACGATTTGTCGTAAATAAGTCTGTCTTTACTCTCCTCCAGCACTCTGTGGAGCATCATATTTACTCGCTAACCTTTTCCTATCACTGAGCCATTCACCATCATTCTACACTCTAAACCGGACTACTATTTCTAAGACTCTTTCTCTCAAAATAAATTTACGACATAAGGTAAACAGATAGATTTTCACTAGTGAGTTGGTGAAAAGGTAAAATCTGTCCCTGGATTTGATAAACTACTCTAGCTCCAGCCTATCGGTTACGACTAAGAAATATTGTTGTTCCGACAGTTCCCTTTCTATATATTAATATATATCCACCACTCACATACACACACACACACACACAGATAAGTGACGACAATTAGATGCACAAAAACGTGAAAAAACTATACTAATGGAATGTGGATGTTGAGACGAGCTGACCAACACAGAAATTACAGTTTATGTAAATTTTATTTACCATAAATAAACTTCGCAACATATATATTATCATATATCGAATATAAAAAAAATCATAGGGGTACAGAATTAATAAAGAAATAGACCCATAAGTACTATCTCCCCCCTTTTTTAAGACAAGATCCCACAAAAGAGAAGTTAATTAACCCCTAAAAAAGGTCAAAAGATTAGCACTGTGGTATAGAATTTGACTATACTGTAAAGAACAGAGTATATACATTATCCTATTCTGAAAATGGAACAGTATTAGCACCAAAAAAAAAACCCAGTAAGAAATATACAAAGTGAGTACATGGATTATACAATAAAAGAGTTACTCATTCCTGCTTTCTTTCTTTCCATACAACCGTGGCCACGTACATTCGTTCTTACCTAATACTTGATTTGCAACTTCTGGAACAATCTTTAGGACACATGCACACAGCAAATCCAGTGTTATTTTGGCAAAGAAAACCCCAGCTCCTCAAAGACAGATTAAATCCCCTTCTCCGGGGAACGTTCACTTTGTTACTTTTATTTAGGATGTCTGTTTATGTCACACTAATTAGTCCAGGTAAGAAATTTAACAGTGCTCACAGTGTCAGTAGCTTGGGATTTCCAGTACATAGGAATGTCAGGTCGGTAACTTCTCTCAGTATAAAAATTCCTTGTCACACCACAAAGGATAAAACGTCGGGAAATGTTAATGTTGGTGATGTCGCCACAACGGGCTGAATGTAAATGAAATTGGGAAAAAGAAATCTGGATCTATAGGCCCAGTTACAAAGTCACTCTTAATGTTCTTTGGGTTGGTACTTGGTCTCTTTCTGGGTGTAAACACGAAGCCAGACAGGTTCACCTTGAAGACCCAGATACTAAGTAAAAAATGTTCTTTGGTATGGTTATTCTCAGATTTATATGGAAGCCGCTGGTAAGGTTTTTGGGTTTGACCCAGTACTGTGTATAGGAAGAAAAAAGTACAAAATACTTAACCACCATATAGTATTCTCAATCCTATCCTCACCCGCGTAAAATATAATATATTTATCCACTTCGGTTATTTAACTTTAATTGAAACTACAAGCCTAGAGCTTATATGATCGTTTAAAAACTCCCGTGAAATAAATTCTAGTCATTTACAAAATTAATCATCATGAATTAGAAATAAATACATATTTCGTCAATACTCATAATCTTTTCTTCTTTCTTTGATCTTTAGCCGCCGACCATCAAAGCAGTCAGTGACCATTACGCCTGGTGGCGTCTTGTAGGGCAACAACAAATTGATTCCACTTGCTTGGTCGGCGGCCATCCTTCGTACAGTGCCCCAACTCTGTTTCATTCTTTGCATCTCAGCCTCCACAGTCCTCCGCCAAGCTGTTTTTGGTCGGCCTCTCTTTCGTTTTCCTTCAAGGATCCATAGCATAGCTGTTCTTGTGATGGCATCGGGGTCTCTTCTGAGGACATGGCCAACCCAGCTCCAGAGTCTGCCAGCTATGATGGTGTGCATGTCTTCTTGCTTGCTCCGAGTTAGCAGATCTTGGTTGGTGATGGTATTCGGCCAAAAGATTCGGAGAACTTTTCTTAGGCATGTTGTGTGAAAAGAGGACAATTTCGACATTTCCTTCTCTGTAACTCTCCAGCTCTCCGCGCCATAGAGAAGCACAGAAAGCACATCGCTCTGATATAATCCTAATTTTGTGCTTGTACTGTACTGAGAGGACTTTCAGATGTTGTTTAGACTAAAAAAGGCTGTTCTTGCTTTGTTCATTCTGTTGTTGATGTCTTTGCTTGCTCCGCCGTCTGGTGTTACTATGCATCCTAGGTATGTGAAGGTGTCTGTCTGTTCCAGGATAGACTTAATAAGTATAGCCAGCAGGTGGGTTTGAACATCAACCTAAAGAAGACAGAGGTCATGATGCTCAATGTGGGCAACCCTGAGCCCATATCAGTAAGGAATCAGCAAATGGAACAGACATATACCTAGAATACTCATAATGAACAGTGCATTTACTAGTCGATTACATATCTTTTACTGATTAAATAAGTTAGTTAGACTAACGCTACAGCCGGAACAATTTAGCCATAGATTACATTTAGTTCGCTAGTCAATTAACACACAATAAAATCCTAGTGGAATATAATTGACGGACTCAACAGTTAAATTACTCTACACAGAAAAATCTTAGTGAAATAAAATGACGGACTTAACAATTAAATCACTCAAATTCTAGTATAATATTTACCGCCAACACAGAAATTAAAACAATCTCCAACGAAAACTAAGAAACTCCATTAATACAAATGGTTCTAGAATCGGAGCTAGATGTTCTGAAATAAATCTGTGGGTACTGAATAATGGATTTTAACAGCAGATATATATATATATATATATATATATATATATATATATATATATATATATATATATATATATATATATATATATATATATATATATATATATATATATATATATATATATATATATATATATATATATATATATATATACATTTTTTTTTTATATAACCAGCGGCACTCGAGCTTTCCAGCTCTTTCGGCCCAATGACATGTCATTGCGAGGCTGGGGGGGTCAGTGGACTTTCCTTCCAACCCGGTCAGGAGCTTCGCTCCTTCCCATCCACACGGGATTTATGTGCAGGAGCCGTTCAGGTTATTCAGTCAAATTTCCGGTCGTAAACATTTCTTCAAACGTCGACGGCCGGGTTTGAACCATGAACACCTGGTCGCCAGTACAACGTCGTAGCCATTACACCAGCGCGGCTCCCTATATATATATTAAAATGGTAGAAATTCACTCGCACTTGCTAGTTTTTACACCTTCGCCCAGATTCTGAATCAGAGGAAAAATTCACACTTTTACCTCTCGCAGACCCTGGCAACGAGCGAAACCCGTCCTTTGTCCTGGCGATTCTCACCGTATTTAATTACGTTCGGAGCAAACGGTGGTAGGGGGAGACAACCGTGATTATCTGCCCTTGGTTTCAGATTATTCCCCCTGACCAATTACTAACAAAAGTACGTCCTATAGATTAAACGCTCTAGATTTCTCTTCATAAGCTTATCTCCCCTCAGCCAAAAGTACAACTTTTTTAAATAGTCGTCCCTTTGTTCTCTACAAATCCACCATCCCGTCCCCTCTCTATGCGTTCCGTTTACCTGTCTGATTGCAAACGTTCCTATTGCCTATTAGACCGTAGAGAAAGACAAAAAAATATGCGTGGCTAAATTAAGAAAGAGACAGATATCTAAGTGTAGGAGGGTTTTACGTTAACACCATGCATAATTAATAAGGAAGCCGGTGAAAGACAAGTGGAAGAAAATGTAGATATATGAAATCTATTTTCATAATATCCTCTGTCACACTCTTCTCTATATGATTTCTGCTCTACCGCTACGTCTCTTACTTCGGGGATTCTTGAACAAAAAATGCCTTGTGATGCTATAAATAGGTTTTCTCAGTGTGTGTCCTATCCATCGCTAGCGTCTTCTTCTTGTCATCAGTTCTACATTAGTGTTCATGTCATTCCTGTTCAATCCTTCTATTCTACCCACGTAACCATAATAAACTCAGCTGTGTCAGTGCCGGTCAAAAGATGGCAGATTAAAATATACCACAAAGGAAACTGCACAACGTTTCAGTTCTCTACGATGAGTGGAACATAATGACCTTGAGCGTCAAAGATTTTAAACACCACAAATATATAAACTTGATGCAGAGTTAAATAAAAGTGGGGGGAAAAAAATACATCTTACATTATGTTCTCGACATGCTTGTTGTTAAAATGACCAAGGCGAGTACAAGTTAGTCCACGGCTGTTTGCGAGCGATCTTTTAGTTATTTCCCCTTTTTCCCCGACCGCGCTATTTATAGCCCACTTGACAGAGGTCACATGGTCAGCTTCCTAATGGGAAAAACATGTGGCGATGTTTACTTTTGATAGGGCTTAATTAATGCTTTTAGGCTACTTTTTTATTATAAATACCGGCTTTAATTTTGCGTAAAGCTAGACTAGAAATGTTAGAGTAAATTTTAGAACAAGAACAAACATTTTATCACAATTAGAACAGAAGATATAATAGTCTGAAATAGTGTAAAATTTACGTTTTTTTTTATATTTTGTTATGGTTTGTTTATAATGCAATTTTCACTAAATCGGTCACAATCAACATGCATAACAACTTACAGAAATCAAAAGTAGAAAACCTGCAGAAAATGGATATCAAAGATTTGTTTTGGTTTCATGCGTCAAACATTAATTATTGAAAGTTTAAATTGCAAGTCCACATTTATTACCTTAAAATAACACACCCAATTGTCCCCAAAACATGTTTGAATTGCTTTTATGCTACTTTATTATTATAAATACCGGCTTTAATTTTGCGTAAAGCTAGACTAGAAATGTTAGAGTAAATTTTAGAACAAGAACAAACATTTTATCACAATTAGAACAGAAGATATAATAGTCTGAAATAGTGTAAAATTTACGTTTTTTTTTTTTACATTTTGTTATGGTTTGTTTCTAATTCAATTTACACTAAAACGGTCACAATCAACATGCATAACAAATTACAGAAATCAAAAGTAGAAAACCTGCAGAAAATGGATATCAAAGTTTTGTTTTGGTTTCATGCGTCAAACATTAATTATTGAAAGTTTAAATTGCATGTCCACATTTATAACCTTAAAATAACACACCCAATTGTCCCCAGAACATGAGAGCTAACAATTATCTCAATCATACATCATGAGTTCTGATCCAGTCTGCGCAATGTTTTTCTAATATGTGCTGTTTATGAATTGTCTTACTAGGGAATAGCTTTCTGAACAAAGACATATAAGTCTCTATCGATGCTGTTATTGATTCTTTACTAATTGGTTTACTGTGTGATATTTTGTTGTGTACTTTCTCAAATGCTTCTTTCAGTGATTGTTGGGCAATAAAAAGCTATTGTTATATCTTGTTTGTCTCTTCAAGTTCTTAAAAGTACTAATGTTTGCATGTATCTCTTGCGAATTCTCAAATATCTTTGCGTCTATTGTATCAGCTACCTGTTCTAGAAGTCTGTGGTGTTTCAAAACAATGCCTAATAAAATATGAAGGTAAGGAGGAGCTACATTTTCAATTTCAATCTCTAACATTGGTTTGTGTAAACAATTATGGTAATGTGCCACTTGCCTTTTATTCCCTTTCCCATATTTCATATATATATTGTAATCTCTTATCAACATGGCCAAACTTCTTGGTTTGCAAGTTGTATGCTCTCTGGATGTCTTTGATGAAAATGTTTGGTTTGTTTGGAGCTCAAGGAATATACCCATGTCTGTGGTGTCTCGAGCAAAATAAGGAAATAATCCCCGAATAAGAAAACAACAACTTGTTTACCATCCCACTCTAAATATTTTAGTGACTCTATCTGAGCTGTCATGCCATTCATAAATATTTCTAAATTATCATATGTATCTCTGACTCTAGCCATTGATAAAAGGATGGTATTAGATTTAGAATTTGGTTTCTCTAAATTTACTACCTGCATTGTAACTTTGAATGAAAGAAGATATACAAACAGTTACTTAGAATTCGCTGGCAGCCGTCGTGTGCACAGGATTGTCTACCAAAGAACACCAATGGAACAGTCCTTATCTCACACACAATTAAAAAAAAATTCATATTATAAATAGAAGATTAACAAGACTTGAAAGATAGATCAAATTATGTGGAAGTAATCTATCTATAGCTTTACATGTTTTCTGACGCTTATATACGTAGCTAAATATCATTATAAATGAATGAAAATGCAAAAACAGATGGTGCTTTACAAAAAGTTATTTTTTTACTACCTTATTTAAGATTTGTGGGTATTAGGAATGCGTTTAAAGGGATTAAAATGCTATAAAATATGGTGACAATATGCTTGTTCTTGTAATGCCACACTCACAAAACTGACTACCACACATTCTCAAGATATGAAACCAAAAAAAAAAGTATGTGGAAATAATCTTTAGCTTCCCTCCGAGTAGTCTTTATAATTATAAACTCAAACGAATGGGCCGATTTTTAGATATTAAATTAATAAAAAGATTACTTATTTTATGAATTTCCTTAAATGATGACGCTGTTTTCAAAAGTCTGTAACTCCGTCAAAACTAATTTCAAACAAATAAAAATGCAATCAAAAATAGAACACAGAACAAAGTTATAGTACACAAAAGAATTTTAGCGCTGTGTTTATCCAGAACGAGTGTGTAATGATTTATATTTTACTGATTTTACTCACACATCAGCTGATTTTCCCCGCCAAAAACTTAAATAGTCTTTTACGGTGCACACAAAATTTTATACCCGGTGTCAGAATTCCGGTCACCGAAACTAAAAGAGCGCTCTGGTATAGGGCACAAACAGCCGTGAGTCCGGCTACTAGAACTGTTACCATTGACCAAGCACAGAGATAACAGCAGAAATATTAGCTTTCTGTACACGTCGGTGTTCGTAAGCTCTTTCATAACTTCTGTTTTAAGAGCAAATGATTTTTTTTAACTTTTATTAACTTTAGATACAATATATTAGCATAAAATAAGAGTATTAACTTAAAAAAAATTGGCAGTGAAGCACTAAAATTAATCTCCAGAATTTGATCATGTGATTTGTGAGAGGACGGATAAATTCTTCCCTTCGTTAATGCTGTAGTACATAACTCAAATGTGACATTTTATGCAAATCTAGGGCTTTTAGAGCTTCGAAAGCAATCGAGTTTTGTTCAGATGCAAATTACAAAATACCAATGATACTGACAGTTTGGCAGTAGTAGCTGTTTGTAATACCCTGGTAGCAGGTGATTGTAACACCCTGGTAGCACGTAATTGTTCAATATTTCTTCCTTTCTTCTACCACTCATCCACTTCTGTTACGCAGAAGAGCGGAGTCGATGGGAATTGTCAAACGGAGCAAAGTTCCATAGAGGAGACATAATATTAAACCGCCAAAATGTGGAGCTGCCCCACAAAACTCCCCGGGGGCCTCTGAGCGGACTAAAAAGAACAGGACTATTGTACCTTTAGGCAAGTTGTAAGAGATGGCTAACATGATTGTGTATGGAGATGGCAAAACAAACTACTACAGAAACCATTGCTCCTATAGCACCACGAATGTTTTGGTGCAAGCTTCCTGCAAGAGAGCAGAAGCAGTTCCATCTTCCATAGAGAGCAAAAAAGGATATGAATGAATGAAATGTAGGATTCTAACATTCCATTTGTCGATTATGGCAACTTCGCTGCATGGAAGATGGTGAATCATTCGGTCTTTCATTGTCCTGCGTGATATTTCTTCTTTTCTGGTGCACCTTCAGCTATATTGAATGGCTGACTAGAATTTGATTTAATCTTTATTTATTTACAGTTTAAATGGTACACTGTTTTTCTTGATCCTACTAAGCACATGCCTTGCGCTCTTTGGTAATATCTACAGACTTGGCAAAGAAACACAAACTACTCGAACCAAAAACCGCCTGCAACCCAGCGAATTAGAAAAATACAAATATAGACGGACATCTCTGTTCATGCTAATTGTGGCCGATTACTTTAATTGGAGAAGAGAATATGACAGAGAACAAGATTAAAAGAAAGGTCAAGGACGTTCTCTAGCAGAAACTGTTGTAGGGAAGTGAAATGTTAGAAATTTTATCATACTAGGTCCATTTTTTTTCAGGGGTGACCTGTTCTCTTTCTCGTTGTCGTTGTCTTCTCTAACTCAAGAGCAGAGGTAAGTACCCATTTTCAGCTTGGTAGACTGGAGCGTGATGCTGCTAGGTTTCGAAACGGGCAACTTTGCCGTGAAAAGCAAGCGCTTTAACCAATCTGCCTACCTCTCTGTCTGTCTAATGCTGTCTTTTTGTTAGAGCAGAAGTGTCAATGAGATCATCCATATTTATGGAATACGACAGAATCCCTTCAGTTAATGCAGTGCCTTTGTGATGTTGTCTCACATTTCCTCCCTCGCACTCCAATTATACATCTCTCATGGTGACTGCGTCAATGCTAGGTCTCATCGAGTTTAAAAAGATGAACCTACTTAACAAATGTTAATTCATTTTTGTAATAAACGCTAGAACTCTTTCATAGACCTGCTAGCTCGGACTTACGACATTACTTTTCATTAGTATCAAACGTAGGCGTTGTTTATAGTGCGTGTATGATAATTTGATTCATTTCTGTCTTTCTTTCTGTCTTTCTTTCTTTCTTTCCGTGTGTCTGTCTGTCTATCTTCTCTACATACTCTCAGCGTCATGCAGTACTCATTCACGTGTATTTACCGGGGGGCGGGGGGGGGGGGGGGGGTCTCCAATTAGACACAGGAAGAACAGGAAAACTACTCCCTCAGGCAATGATATAGACGGTGTACAATGTGAGGCTGTGGCTATAGCTTGCAAGCTCATCACATAAAACAGCTTGTTACAGAAATCATTACTGTAAGATCACGTGAAGTTCTTTCCTGCGTGCCTCCTTTAAAGACTGACCTCATACTCCTTAAGGGACGAAATAGGGCAACAAAAATCAATGTCAGATCTTTAAACCATACAAACAAGGTCTGTTATATTTGGGCATGTGCCCTAATATAACTGACTTGTGTCTGGGTTGAAAGGGCGCGCCTCGTCAAAACGAGACAGAAATCCTATTACAAAACAAAATACAAAAAGAAGTATACAGGTGTTCCACGTTATTTGTATTTTTAACCTCTGTCAAAATTGTAAACTAAAAACCTGGCGTTTGCGTCAACACAAACAGGACAAACATTGTGGGCGTTGCTTGCCCTGCACTACTTCAAGGATACAAGTCACGTAACTCATTCAGACAACATATTACCATGAAATTAACAAATCTCATACCTGGCTATTGAAACACTAATATTTTCTAGTCGACTTTTTTGGGGGTCTTCTGACGCTGGTTAATTCCATTCAATGATAATAAAAGCTACAAAAAGAAAACATGTGAACCTTAGAACTTAAATGAATAGGAGCATGTATTACCAAAAGATACAGACGTCATCAAGCAAGAAAAAGCTGTGTCTGGCAATAGCGAAAACCATCATTTCTCTTTTCATAGCATGCAGCCTTCACTGTAACAGAGAACCTGCGTGTAATCGTATTCTTTCTTAATCTGATCAGGAGCCCATGGGAATGGCACGGTGCAATATAGAAAATTATGGAGACAGAAATAAAGATAAGAGAGTAGGTGGCAATGTTTATATACGTATAATTAGACACGGAGAAAGAAGCCAGAAAAAGGCAAGGCTAAGAATGGCAGGAAAAAACTTGCTGGAACAGCTTGGGAAGCAGATGAGAGTGCTAAAGTTGCTACACACAGGGCGAGTGAGACCAGTCCAAGAATATGGCATTACAGCATGGGCAATAGCAGCTATGTTAAACTTCGATAAAATTAACAGACTCCAATACCATGCAATGAGAATCATAACAGGAGGCTTGAAGACAACACCTATTAATAATAATAAATAATAATAAATTCTTTAAGCGCCAAACACGGCGCATAAGGCAGAAACCAGTGCTCTCCAGGTTGTTCGTTGTGACGCCACTCCTCTTAGCTCTTGCACATTATTTAGGCCCAACGTTCTTCCTTCTCTTATTATTGTTCTTCTGAGTGTTTCTTTTGGTCTTCCTTTTTTCCGCTTACCCTCAGGAACCCAAGTGAGCGCCTGTAGTGGTATTCTGTTGTTTTGCATTCGTAGGACATGACCGATATATGACCATCGTCTTTTCCTTATATAGTCGGAGACATATTTCTGCCTAGAGTCTTCTCTTATTTGTCGATTAGTCTTGAATTCTTTCCAACTGATGTTCATGAGTTTTCTAAGACATTTGTTCTCGAATGTATTCAGCTTGTTCTCCAATGATTTTGTTATTTTCCAACTCTCACAGCCGTATGTTAACACTGAGATAACATTTGAATTAAACAGACGAAGCTTGGTATGTATATTCAATGATCGTAATTTCCAAATGTTAGATAATCTATTGAAGGCGCTAGCTGCCAAAGCAATTCTAGTATGGATTTCTCTTGTTGTGTCACCATCCTGAGTCATTTTACTGCCTAAATAATTGAAACTTTCAACTTTCTGTAGTTTTTCCCCGTTCAAGATGATATCAAAGGTCTCGTTAGAAAAGTTCATAGCTTTAGTTTTAGAGGCATTTATTTGGAGACCAATTTTAACCGAGAGATGACACAAATTATTTATTGCTTCTTGGGATTGTCTTGGTGTTGAACTTAAGAATGCTACATCATCTGCGAAATCCAGGTCCCCCAGGAATTTTCCATTTGTCCATTTTATACCCAATCGTTCATTGTGGGTATAGTTTCTCATAACCCAATCAATAGCTATTCCAAAAAGTAGTGGTGACATAATACAGCCTTGTTTCACCCCTGTTTCTACTGTAAACCATTCTGTATTCCCTTTATTTGTTCTAACACAACATCTTACATTGTCATATAGCGCTTTGATTATATTCACATATTTTGTTGGAAAACCATAGATTGTAAGTATCTTCCACAATGATGGGCGGTGTAGACTATCAAAGGCTTTTTGAAAATCGACGAAGGTGATAATAAGTGGCAATTGCCTTTCCACTGATTCTTCTATAATTGTTCTTAGTGTGAATATTTGATCAATACATGATCGTTTCGGCCTGAAACCCGCTTGTTCTTCTCTGATCTTTTCGTCAGCATGCAATTTAAGTCTTTCTAACATCATGCAACATAATAATTTTCCAGGTACTGATAATAGAGATATACCACGCCAGTTATTACAGTCTGATAGATCACCTTTCTTCGGTAACTTTACAATAATACTGTCTTTCCATTGTTGTGGTGGTTGTTCTTCTCTCCATACTTCATTTATAATATCTAAAATTCTCAAGAGGTTGTTGTCATTAACTGCTTTAATCATTTCCCCTGAAATTTCGTCAACTCCAGCAGCTTTAAAATTTTTTAATCTTTTAACGGCTTGTTTGATCTCGTCCAGCGTGAATTCATCGCAAGTTATTGGCAAGGTGGTTGTGGATGTTCCATTATTAAAATCAGGTGTTACTGTTGGTGGTGGTCTGTTTAGCACCTCCATGAAGTGCTCAGCCCATCTCTTCATTTGTTCTTTTTCTGTTGGTATTGAATTCCCTAATTTACCTTTAACAGGTGTTTCCATAGCAGTAGGCTGGTGACATAGTTGTTTTGTAATTTGATAAAGGCACCTACTATTACCAGTTCTTGCAGCATTTTCAGCTTCTACGGCCAGTTCATTGATGAAATGTCTTTTATCTCTTCGAGTTTTTGTCTTCACTTCTTTATTTAACAAGTTATAAGTTAGTTTGCAAGATTCAACTGCATTATGTGTACTTGCCGCTAGCAGTTTAAGTTTTGCTGTTTTCCTTTCTTGTATTTTATCCCAAGTATCTTCTCTCATCCATTTTTTCTTTTTATGTACTAGGTATCCGGTGGTCGCTACAGCTGCTTCTGTCATTGCTGTTCTCAGTTGTTCCCATTTAGTATCGATTGTCTTGGTGGTGATATCGTTGTCAATTTTGCCTAAAGCATCGAAATAGTTGTTCATTTTGACATTATATTCCTTCTTTATATCATTTGATTGCAGTCTGTGTACATCTATTCTTCTATTTTTATTCGGTTGGTATAACTTCTTCAGTTTAATTCTCATTTTAGCTATGCAGAGGTTATGATCGCTTCCGATCTCTGCACCTCTGTATGCTCTGACGTCTTGAACTGATGAGCGAAATTTAGCGCTTATGCAGAAGTGATCTATCTGGTTCTTAGTTCTGCCATCAGGTGAATTCCATGTTATCTTGTGGATATTCTTATGTGGAAAGATGGTGTCTGCCACAACGAGGTTTGATATTTCACAAAGTTCTAGAAGTCTTTCGCCATTTTGATTCATACAGCCTATGCCATGAGTACCGAGATATCTTTGTACTCCATCGTTGTTGTCACCTACTTTGGCGTTAAAATCACCCATGACTGCTATTATGTCATGCTTGGGTATTGTGTTGATGGTACTTAGAAGTGCTTCATAGAAGTCATCTTTTGTGGTATCAAGAGCGTCGTTAGTTGGTGCATAACATTGTACAATTGAGAGCTTGAAAAATCGTGTCTGAAATCTAGCTAATATTAGCCTCTCATTGATAGGTACCCAGCTGATAAGCGATGCTGCTGCTTTCTGTGTCATTAAGATGGCTACTCCCTCTGTGTGACGATTATCATTACTACCAGAGTATATAATTTGCTTTTTTTCTTCTGAAATATATTTTATGCCCTTCCCCGTCCATCTACACTCGCTGACACCCAATATGTCCAACTTATAATTATCCATTTCTTTAATTACTTCTTCCAATTTTCCGTCTTGATACATAGTTCTTACATTCCAGTATCCAATTTTAGAAATCTCCTTAGCCCCCAAGATATTAGAGTGAGTCATGTTTACTGTCGAGTCTGGTTCTGTTTCGGTAACAATAGCTTGTTTTACGATAGTGAATTGTTAACTCACTGATCAACCCTCCGATCCAACCGACCGATTCGAGGGTTTCGAGGTCAGTTATAGGAAAATATCTACACCACTAGATACTCTGGTGTATCTTTTATTCTATAATTTAACATAACATGGTGATATCCATCGAAATATATACATTCCTGATGTTTTTCTTTCGGCGTCTAAGGTGAGAAACGAATTTCACCTCCATCTTGGAAGGGTAGATAACCTATTAAAGAACTCGAAAAGATAACATGCCTTCAAACAATGGAGAATAAAAGAGATAGCAACAAGCTGAGAAATTAAGGAGACTAACAGACCATTCAATGCACCATAGATACATGCTCTTGGAAGGGGAAGACTCAAGCGAAGCAACTTTGCAGAATCAACAACAACAAAGATAAGAGCAGATTCTGTAAATGCGGTACCAACAAAGAAACCCATCTACATCCTGCACACAAGCTCCCAACATCGCTTCCATAAATTGAAAGAAAAATATTCCTGGAATCGAGAGAAAGAAGAGCCCGACTTCAACAGAGAGAAAAGCCTTAACGACAAAATACACAGAGAAACAATACCCAAGCAATATCTGGACCCATGCATACACAGATGGATCAGCAAAAAATGCAACAGAAGACGGAGGTGGAGGAGACAATCTGAGCTTAAGCACTGGCGCACCAAAAAAGCTGTTATGGACAACAGAAAAATTCTCAAGTAACTTCAAAGTAGAGGCAGGGGCCTTGAAAACTGTAGCAGAGGTTCTAATGGGAGAGGCAAGCAAAGAGAGACAAGTTTCTTTCTTCACAGGCGCACTGTTAGTACTTGCAACGCTGAAAAGCCAGACATGTGTGACCTAAGAGTAATACTCCACAAACTATGTGAGTGATTCAAAAGAGTTGTGCTACAATGGATCCCGTCTCATTGCACCATCATCGGCAAGTATAACTTTCGAAAAGGTAAAGAGTTTTATCAGAAGAGATACAGGAACAAGTGGGATGCAGAGCATTCAGGTCACACACAAAATGATGCATACTACCAGCTCAACAGAAGAGAACAAGTGGTAATCTTCAGACTCCGCAGTGGCCACAACAGATTGGGATACCATCTATTCAACAAGCTAAAGATAGGAACTACTGATCAGTGTAACTGTGGCACTGATAAAATGACTGCTGAACATCTGCTTCAAAGGTGCCCAACATATGCGGAACAGAGCAAGCGCATATGGCCGACACCAGTACCATTCGTGGAAAAGCTCTACGGAGATTCAAATAGCACAAACTGACTATGCTTTCTTTGAAAACATTCAAGTGGACGTCTGAGAGTGTACGAAGAAGAAGAAGTTCCATTCAGCCGTTCAGTTCTATTTGCAGATCGGAGGCACTGTAATATATAGAGACAGACACAGACAATAACATATACATATATATAGAGATAGAAATGGACAGTAACATGTACAGTCAGAGACAGACATAAGCAGTGACATATGCAGTCAAAGACAGACATATACAATAACATATACATATATATAGAGATAGAAATGGACAGTAACATGTACAGTCAGAGACAGACATAAGCAGTGACATATGCAGTCAAAGACAGACATATACAGTTAGATATACAGTCAGAGACAGACACATACAGTAACATATAGTCAGAGTCAGACACAGACAGTAACATATACAGTTAAAGACATACACAGACAGTAATATATACAGTCAGAGACAGACATATATAGTAACATATACAGCCAGAGACAGACATAGACAATAATATATACAGTTAGAGACAGACACAGACAGTAACATATACAGTCAGAGACAGACATCGATAGTAACATATACAGTAAGAGACAGACAAAGACAATAATATATACACTCAGAGACAGACACAGACAGTAACATATACAGTCAGAGACAGACAGACAATAATATACTGAAGCACATTAAAAACGCACCACTATTATATATACTGATGCCGAGAAGCTGGAAAAAAAGTGTGGGAATGGATTTTCCCCGTGTTTGTCATGAGGTAGAGAGCGAATGGCTGCTGGAATGGAAAGTGCATGATTCAACCCACGGGTTTGTGTACAGACTACATAAAAACAATGAAAGTTACATGTGCAACACGATTCCCAACAGCTATGACCCTGAAAATGTGTACGCGTTGTGGCAGTATACTCGGTATAAAAAGGCCGTTGAGACAAAACACCCAGTACATGTGCTTGAAATGCCACGACTATCTGAAAACGACCGCCAACGAGCCATTGGTATGTTGGAGACCGGAATGAGCTCGCGGGCGTTGCCAGAAGATTGAATTGCCACCACAGCACTATTGTACGTCTCAATGATCGTTACGGAACCACTGGCAGTGCCCGGGATAGACTTCGGAGTGGCCAACAACGAGTTACTACCCCTGCGCAAGATCGTCATATTGTGCTGAGTCACCTAAGGAATCGTTCTCTCCCGGCAAGTCAAACAGCAAGAGCAATAGTGGGTAGACGTGGGCAAGTCTCTCGAATGACAGTCATGCGACGACTCAGAGATACAGGTCTTACTGCAAGACGACCTTATGTTGGGCCAAACTTGACTCACAGACATCGTCAGCAGCGCCTGCAATGGGCAGAGCAACATGTCAGATGGATTAGACTGCAGTAGAATGCTGTCCTATTCACAGACGAGAGCAGATTCAACATATCCTTTGCTGATGGACGTATGCGGATTTGGCGACGGTGTGGAGAGCGCTTTGCAGATTGCTGTTCGTCAGCACAACCGATTTGGAGGTGGCAATATTCACATTTGGGGAGGATTCAGTTTTCACCATCGCGTGCCTCTTTACGTCTTCCGTGGAAATGTTAATGCTGTGACAAATCGATATGAGGTTCTGGATGCATTGGTTGTTCCTGCGTTCACAAATTATCCAGACTTGCAGCTTCTCCAGCAGGATAACGCACGTGCGCACACCGCATGCATTACGCAGCAATATCTACAGCAGCAGAACATTGTGACGATTGACTGGCCTGCCCTATCACCAGACATGTCCCCTATAGAACATCTGTGGGACGAGCTTGGACGCCGAGTCTACAGGCAAGGTTCTCCAGCTAATCTGCAACAGCTCGAAGCTGCTCTTACACGTGAATGGGACTTGATTCCCCGGAATTTCCTTCAGAGGCTTGTGCGTTCCATGCGGAGCCGCTGCCAAGCTTGTTTGCAAGCACACGGTGGACATACCAGATACTGAGGATAGTGTGAATGAATTTTTTTCTTGGTTGCATTTTTGGTTTTCTCCCTTGCCTGCACAGAATGCAATGAATTTCATAACAATCAAATGTACAAATTAATGACCAGCATGGATTCAAAGGAAAATGAATAAAGATTCCAAATATATAAACTTGTTTCGTGGAACGACTTCTCACCGACTTTTTCTTCTGTCTATTATTTTATTCCTCAAAAAATCTATATCGCTAGATTGAAAACAAATTCCCTTCAGATATCTTTTTCATTCTTATAATGACAATGTCTCTCTCTCTCTAGTCTTATATTTCACAGTATTTTACTAGCTCAGGATTCTCACGGTCCACGACAATAAATTATTCCCTTAGCCAGCAAAATTCTTTTCCACTTGAAAGGTGAAACACGGTGCAACGATAAGTCCGGAAGTCGACCGCCTTTCTTGGTGTCACGAACTGGACACACGTAAATCAAGTACGCAGTGGATACTAGGGCGAGTTTAATGAAGTTAACTTGATATCCCTGCGATCAAAAGAAAGAGAATTTGTAGCAATGCCACCCAAGAGTCGACCCAAAAATACAGCTGGAATTTCGGGAGGGAATTTTAAGCGATTAGACCGCTACCATCGTTCGAAGGAGATGTGATTTTATGGGCCTCGGTCGAGGCTACTTTGTACTTGTTGCGAGAATCCGTGGTGAATTCAGTTGAGCGAATCCACCCAGGTTGCGGTTACCAGAAACTAAATCAGGTTGCGGTTACAAGGTACTAGCCCAGGTGGCGGTTAAAGGGTACCAAAACCAGTTACGGGTCCAGGGTACAAACCAGAGTACGAGTCCACTGTACCAAAGATTACCCCATACCAACCATTAACCAGGTGACCATTCCAAAACCCAGTTAATCCTATCACCCAGTAACCATACCACACATCCCATAAGCAGAAGAGGTATTCAGCAGAGGTGACTTACCCCATCCTTATCTGTGATGTGCACTGAGTCCAGGGAAGCAAACTCTGACACCCTCTGAACCCATAGAACTGTTATGAGACCAAAGTGCTGGGGCATACAAAACCAAGAGAGTCCGAACACAAATCATCTCCGCAGCTACTACAGACCTTGAGGAGATGAGTATTAACACCTACCAGCAAAACTACCACAGAAGAGATCTACTGTCCATATGATGACACACTAGTTTTTTTTTTTTAATAAAACAGTAGAGCTAAACGTTTTTCATATTTATATGTAAATTCAGATATGTAAGATTCAATACCCTTTTATTCAATTTAACTTAACAGCGTCTGTTGTTATTTTTCTTGTTAACTTATTTGGGTTGTATTTTGTTTTAAATATAAATCTACACCCTGGGGGCTCAGCCATAATTCAATTAACGTCTATTGGGTCGGGATATTTTAATTGTGGCTGGACACCAAATCTCTTTCTCAACCTTGTGTGCTTTACACAGTCCTTTTGTAGGATTCCTGAGGAAGAATTTATCGTCCAGAAAATATCCTGTTTAGTTGCCAGAATTCTCTTTGTATTAAGGATTTCTAGTACACTATTTCCCGAGGACAGGCAGTTTCTTCAAACTCGGAAGCTATCAATAAGACATTATTATCTTTATTCTTCCATTCCATCCAAGCTGTCTTTTCTCCTCAAAACCCTTCGCGACAAGTAGGACGCTCGTGTCCGGGATAAACTCTTATTTCATAATTAGACAATCTGAGATATGAAAACTCTTTATCTTTCCTAGACCACTACTGCTGTGGTACTTGTCACTTATTGGTGTCCAGGTCTAGGATTAAAGAGGGGACATATAAATTTCCCTAGACTACATATAAAATTTTGCAAAAAACACAGATTTTAAGCTGTGTTATGAGAACTCTTCTTGGTAGTACTGTTGGTAATTAGTTACCTATTGTTAACTAATTTTTAATTTGATGGTTATATAAGGCTGGTTTGATATACTACAGTAGAACTCCATTTATCCGAACCCCAATTATCCGAACATCCAATTATCCGAACACTTTTTCCAGAAAAAAAAAAAAATCAGATGCCACAGTCACGTTAGACTAAAATTCTGAATCTTTTGTTGCGGCAAACTTCAAATGTGTGCGAACAATTTGTAGAGAATGGGATGGCTAATGGTCGGTCGCTTACGTACAGGAAGTCAGTTAGATCATAAAGTCAGTTAATATCTGGTTTACCAATCCAGTGTACGTGTGCGTTCTAGGTAGAACACTTGCTAAACAGACAGTTCAACTTAAAATAATTGTGTCTGCTACTACAGCAGAATAATTTTGGTGTACAAGTATTTCTCTGTGCGATATGGCATCTTCCAGTAGGCCTAAAGCATATAAAAGGAACCGCAATGTTTTGTCAATTGAAACGAAAACAGAAATTATCAAGAGACTAGGACAAGGTGAAACTGTGTCTTCACTTGCGAGAGATTTTCAATGTTGGGAAAGCTACCGTCTCTGACATCAAAAGTAACAAGGATAAAATTATGAGTTTTGCATCGAAATTTGATAGTGAAAATGGGTCGAAGAAACGTAAAACCATGAGAAATGCGAAAGATGTGAAATTGGAAGAGGCTTTGTATATATGGTTTGAGAAGCAAAGGGGAACCTATCTCTGGTTCTCTGTGGTGTGAAAAGGCACTTCAGTTCAACAATCAACTTGACGGTCCTCCTGACTTTAAGGCTAGCCAGGGATGGTTAAGAAACTTTAAATCTCGTCATGGCATACGAGAATTGGTGATTCATGGGGAATCTTTATCTAGCGATGCAACTGCCGCTAAAAATTTTAAAGAAACATTCTTGGCTTTTTTGGAAGAAGAAGGTTATTCACTCGATGATGTGTATAATGCCGATGAGACTGGCTTATACTGGAAATCATTGCCTCAAAAATCACATGCATTCTTCATGACGCGAACTCAGCTGCCCCTCGTACAAATAAAGATGCAAAGGAGGAAAAAATAATTCCACGTGGTATCTCAGCGCGAATAGCTAGCGGAAGACCCTGGGTTTACCACTTACCCATCTAGAATGTGCAAAAAAAAGTGAGCATATGCTCAAACATATTTTGGTAAGCCGCCCTTATGCCAGTGAAGAGATAGTCAGATCTCGAAATGTTTACCTCGGTGCTTGATGACTCGTTTAACAGCACACACAGAGAAGACAAGCCCTCTAATGCAAATTAAACACAATAGTCGCACTCTCTAGCACCACTCATCGTGATATGTCTATAACTCATCTTGTGTTACATTAGGGGGGCTTCAGAATAGATAGTGCTTGGATGTTAATTTAGTTGAACGATATTTTCTTCGACGCTTAGGTATATCAAAGCAGAATCCTTTATCTCATATACCCCAAAAATGTGAAAAAGAGAGAGTTGATAGATCTCTTTGATACACAGAGTAAACATTGAAGAAAACATATCACTCTCCTCTAGAAATCAATTAAACTGATGTTAAAAGTAATATCTATTCAGAGCTGGACCAGAAGTCTCGCGCCATGCTCTCATGACCATCACGCGTAAGAACGTGAATACACACACTATTTGGAATGCAGTTGATGCATAATTTTTACAGTCCTATTTTCTGCCTCCCAATGTAACAGCAATTGAGATATCGCATCAACCAATTATAGCAAAGGCTTAAAAAGATGTAGCAAAGAAGGAAGTCCTGCTCGTTTATTGTTTGGCTGAAGATGAAGAAAAGTGTGGCTGGCGATTTTTCTCAAAAATGCTTAATCTCAAAGACCTGCTTGCTTATAACAAAATGGTGCGCGCTTGGAGTAAGATTTTAGTACTTTTTATGAGAAGAGAAAAATAAGAGAGAGATTCAATGTCATGAAGAAACTACTGCTAGATTAGCGCGACTATAAAATGAACAGTTTGTCGCGCTTTGGAAACTTGCAACTTATTATCACGTATCTAAGCAGATTAAGAGCGTACATAAATGTACATATACTCTGTTTTCAGAATCTATAATAGTTTTTAGACGCGAAATACAAATGACAGAAAACGTAATTTATATTTAGTCCTCTTTATAGATTGATTACCAGAAATTCGTTAGTAAGCTCAAAACACACAAACCACCATGAGAGTGAGAAACATAATGATGAAGCGATCACGCTCAATTTGAAGATACAATATGTACGTGTAGATTTATGACGTCTACCAAGTCCTTAGAAACAGCTCGTATTTGCTGGTAGCGCCACAATCACTAAAGCAATAGCGAAGATGACGTCATGCTTGTCCTACACCAGCTTCTGCAGTTGGAGAGAGAATGTTCGGGACTTTTACAGCACACAAAATGAGGAAGCGGTCAACTATCCAGTTTTGGTGCAAAAAGAAGGATTCCTCATTATTTTTAAAACAATAGCTGGGCTACATCTGGCAAGTACCATATATACCGTTAATGCTTTTTTGCTCCTGGTTCATATTTCCATGAATCGACATCTCGTTTGCTGAATAATAATGTTAATTTGAAAACCATTTCTCTTACTTAACAAAATAATTAATACAAGTTAGTAGCAATGCACTGCAAGATGTCATAGAAAAGATATAACTCTCTGGTCGTGAGCCATACACATACCATCCCAGCGCACATCAAATATTTAAAATAACGCTTTAAAAATGTGCTGTTCTCCTCATAGTGTGCGCGAGAACTAAATCTAACTAACCAAGACCTAATTATTAACCGACACTGGGTTTTATAGTGTAGATTTCCAGGTTATTGATGTGGTTAATTAATTTTATAATTGATATGTAGCCGTCTGCTTAACATTGTAACTAGCGATACATCTAATTGCTGTAAATAGTCCATATTATCCAACATTTGATCTATCCGCTTATTCACCGACTCGAATGCTCTATTTCGCCTAAGGGGATATGGCTTCGGAACTAAAATGCCGAGTTTCTACTATGTATAATGGTATCTTATGTTAATAACTATTAGTATAGTTACAGGACTATAGAAGGTATTATTACGTCTGCCCTTATAATTATATGCGTAGTGTGAGTTAGAGCGATACACACATACTCGGCTGATAACGAACCACAGTCCCCGGTAAAGAATGGTAAGAGAGTCTGTCAAAGTTATGAATTATGATGTGGAGAAACAATCTGGACAGTAGGTTGTACTGTCCATAGTGTAAAATGGTGAGAACTCACCTGAGAAGAACTGGATACTTATCTTTGTTTTAACACAAAAGATAGAAAAACAAATGCAGAATGATAGAATCGACAAAGGAAGAGAACAGTAGGAGAGCAAAGTCAAGGAAGAGACACGCCTATATTGGAACATGAATGTCCAAGAAGTCAAACAAAAATAACCTCCAGTTTAAGGAAGGAAATCGGAAACTCATTTATTTTCACCTACATAAAATGGAATCCTTTGGGATAAACTGAAAATAAGTTGAATGACCGCAGGCAGTCAAAATGAGGACCCACTCTCCTTTTCAGTGTCTCATCGTTCAAGTTGATTAAGAATAAAACTGCACCACATGAAGCACAGTCTAAATGTCTCGAATTGTCTGGAGATCTCAGACACACACCTAGCAAGGTAGTAAAATTTATTAACCAACGGAGAACAGCTAGTACCAACCAGAGAATCAAGAAATAAGATCACAAGTGTAAGTGCTGATCGAACAATCTGAAGAGACCCCTTCCTACAATCCCGAGCACAAAAACCACAACAGAGCAAAATCTAAAACAACGCACTCACAAAAATGCTGAGTAAGGCATAAGGATCGCACAACCACATAGGATCCAACTCCAACTACGAAAAAGGTATTACGCAACCCTATGGGAAGGAGGAGGGATGTATCCTCTTGAAGGCATCACCTGTCGCCTACCTTGACAACAGTTTAGACTGTAAGCAACCTGAGAACCTTAAATCCCACAGACTACATACAAAAGCGGTAACGAGTCCCTACCCGATCTGAGTTGGAACTTGACGAAGGCTCTCTAGATTCTTGGACACTAAGAGATTATTCAAAAAATAGTGTGAGACTAGCCCACCAGTAAATGGAAACAAGAAATCCACCTGTATATGTAAATATCACCACTGTGTGAGATCTGTGGAGATTGTCTGAATATGCCCTTGTTCGCCAGCATCTTGTTACGTCTTGAACCCTTCGATTCAATATGTCCCTACTGAAGACAGGGTATTTGAGCACGGTAGACAGCTACCCATGAATAATACGACAAAGCACGAAAGTGGATGCATCTAATTTGCCATTAGCTCTTTATGTAGATCTGTATTTACTCATGGCTCATCGAAACTTTCTGTGGAAACTTGGTAGCAGAAGAGTTGAAAAAGTGTGCTCGCGAAAAAAGGGGTATTGTGATGAACAACGTTATGACAATTTATCCAAACCTCAAGCGAGAAATTGTGAAAAACGCATAATTTCTATCATTACTAGACTAAGACGTTCAGATGCACGAACCAGGAAGACGGAGCTTTGTCATTGAAACAAGCCTAAGGAGACTCCCAATGCCAATGCCTAAAACTCATTCATTCCAATTAGTTTTTCACAACTAGAAAAGTTGGCAGATGTGTGTGGCAAAGCACGGAATGTACACCCACACGATCCCACGATGCACTTAATCACTGAACCAGTAATAAATTTGAGATTAGTCCAACTTCGCACTGCTCTAGCGAGCAGATTAAGTGAAGCCTGTTTAACTGATGTAAGTATCTCTTGGTTTATGGCCCCTACGGCCCCACATCTTAACTAGGCCCCCCAGGGGGGGTTAATGTGATACACCGGTGGGATGAAACCATGTGTTTCAGAAAATAACTTCCTTAACATGAGAAGCGAGGCTTGAGTAGAGGGGAACAGTGACCCTCAAGCACTAAGATTTTCACTCATTTTCCGATAACCTCACCCACTCTCTGGATCCTAAAAGTGAAGCGAGGGTCAAAATATTCCTAGGTACCTGGAAGGGCAGGAACAACTCTGGTCATTGAACTTAACACTTCTCTGTCACTGAGAAACAGCGAATAGAGGATTCATTACAGCTCACATACCTGGGGATATTAGGATCATGTGTTCCCATTAGATAGCATGCTCGTGGTCAGACTACGGATACTACAACGTATGCACTAGATAATGTTAATTGACTAAAATATAATGGTCTGTGTAGCGAATTAGAAAACAGAGATGGAGGCTTTTATGGGCAAGCGTGTCTTTTGCCAGTAGGCAAGCTTCAATGTTGAAGGATCCATAAGGAGAAAGGAAGAGTGGGATATCATTGCGAGCAGGCTTGCGCTCAACCCACCTCAACTACTTATTATGAAGATGGTGTACGCGGAAATGCCATGTGTGGATAACAGCATACCAATTCGAAACAGAGGAAAAAGATGAAAAATTTTGGTGAGTGAACAGCTAGAGAACAGAGAGTACAGCGAATATAACATGAATCTGAACAAGTAGGTCTCCTGATCATATAATGAGAAGAGTCGTGCTCGAACTTCTCTACCGACCGTTATTTACCTTCGGTCTATTATTTTATATATCCTCCTAAAAAATCTAACCCAATCAATCGCGCTAATGAATTAGAAACTACAAAACATTCCCCTATTCATCATAATCTTTTGATTCTACATTCTTATAATGACAATGTCTTCTCTCTCTCTCTCATACTATAGTCTTCGATATAAATATACACAGTATATTTCTACTAGCTCCAGAATTCTCAACGGACCACGACAATAACAATCTATTATCCGGATAGAGCACTAGCGAAATGTCAGTTTCACCACAACCCATAGACACAGCTGTGAATGAACTACGGTTGCTTAAACAGATAAAGGTTCGTCCGAGAAGTCGACCGAAGAAGTCCTGTTCTATTGTGTCCCACACGGCAACTGTGACACGACGTAAAATTCTAGTAGCGCATAGGAATACTAGGGCGGGGAAGTTTAATGAAGGTTCTTAACTTGTATATTTCCCCTGCGATCAAACGAGATAGAGTGAGATTTTGCAACAATGAGCCACCCAAGAGGTTCGTACCAAAAAATACACTGAAATTATGGAGGGAATTTTAAGCGTGATTAGAACCGACTACCCCATCGTCGGAAGGTAGATCGTGAATTTTTATAGGGCCTCGTCGAGGCTACTTATGTCCTTGCGTTGCGCTTGAGGAAGAACTTTCCTTTTGAATATTTAAGACGCTTCATTATTGAGGCTGGGAATCCCACATCCAGGTTGGGACGCAGGATACGCTACATTACTAACATAAACCCGCGTTTCGGTATTACAAGGATATCTACTCCACAGTGGCGGGTTAGAAATGAGGTAACGCAACAATTCCAGTATCTTACGGGTCCCGAGGTTCGTAGATCTAAAAACCCAGAGAGTAGCGAGTCCAAAACTGTCCACAATATAAAAGATTAACCTTAACCATACCAACCATTAACCATGCTGTAGACCAAGAATTATCCAAAACTCCAGTATTATTACCTATATTCACCAATAACTTCCATAACACCAAACAGCAATGACTGCAAATCCCCAACAAGCAGTAATGAGGATTACGTATAGCCAGACGTTAGTTAGTGGACATACTTCTACCGCTATTCGCCTCTATAACCGATGTAAGATGTCACTGTGAGAAGGGAAAGTCACATGTGAAGCAAACACTGTACAGTCCCCTCTGAAAGCCCATAGAACTGCTTAAAAGGACATGACAAAGTGCTATATGGACAAACAAAAATCAAGAGATGTCTGTCGGTATTGGAAGAATATTTCAGCAACCACGAATATGATAAAATTATCCAAGTAAAAATATAATAAAGTCCTAATAAATTACATATAATTAAATAAAGCGAAGAAGAATGTGTAAAGATACAGTGCCTGACACATAATTGACTGTTACCTCGAAATCCGCCATGTTGTATTTTCTACATCGAGCGTAATTGGGTTTTACCAACATAGAGCAAACGTTTCACGTTGATAATAAATAATGAGCTGATCCTTATCTTCTAACGATACGACTGCGCTTTATTCTCCTAAACAACACACATAAAAATGTAGTGACTGCCTTTTCTAATGGAAACATGCACCTTGAGAGAAATATCAAGTTGATGACCTTAAATTTGATGAAATTCCTATTCATGCTTATTTCTCAATCTATGTTACCAAGATCAAAACGACAGAATAGATGACCAAAAGCGAGAAAGCGCGAGAAGTGGGATAGGTCATAAAGCCGGAACACTAAACAACCGCTTCGCGTCGGTAGAACCACATAAAAGCAGCCATCAAACATCGTGTAAAGACTTACATGGCACTAAATCGTATTAGTGAGTTTCAGACGGACAGTGATAAAATACATTACCTCCCCCCAGAGTTTTTAGTGGGTTTATTTTTAAAAATCATAAAAAAAAAAAAACCGCCTTTTTATTGTAGGAAAGAATATAAACATTTTATAATAGGGTTTTTTTTACTTTTATTTTTTGGGAATATTTGGAAAAAAAACAATGTTACAGTACCCCCCCAAGAACCCCAGGCAACAATCCCCCTTCCGCAAATGATGAAAGGGGTAAAAGAAAGGGCAACGATCATAAATTTTATTTTGAAACGCAAGCTCAAGCCACCGTAAAGCTATCCTTTTTTAAAATTTTGGATATTTTTTTTGGGTTTTTTTTTTTTTTTTTTCCCCCTTTTAGTGGCCTTTTTGGCCTGGACAAAAGGAATAAAAATGGTATTAAAAAAACGTTAACCGCCCAATATATTCCCAGGAATATAAATAAAATTTAGTAAACCCAAAAAAATAAAAATAAGTGGGGGATGACCCCTGGACAGCAAAAAAAAAAAAATGGGAAAATCCATTTTTTTCTTGCTCATAAAATTTTTTTTTTTTTTATTATTTTTTTTTTTTTTAATAATCGGTTGAGTGGGTTTTTTTTTTTTATTTTTATGGAAAAAAAAAAATTCATAATTACGATTTTTATTTTAACAGAAATGTAAAAGCCCTTTTACCACCATTGGTAAATAAACTCCAATAAATTTCGAAAAAAATTGGTGAGGCGCCAAGACGTTACGTTCAAGTGCGGTCATGAAGGTGCAAGAAGACCTTAGTGCTTACCTCCACGTGTGTTACGTTTGTTGTGACCGGGATCCGCTAGTTGATCTGTTAAATTAAAACCTAAAATCCTCGAGTTGAGGCACTTATTCAACGGTAATTGTTTAGTAGCGAAGACGTGAAGCCCAACGGGGTTATAACTTAAAATTGTTTCGTTCTGAGTGTTTCCTTTTGAGCGTCAAACACTTTTTCCGCTTCCCTCGAGGAGAACCAATGGGGGGGCCCTCATATGCGCTAAGACTGTTCCTTGGGATATAAAAAACGTAGGACTTGGACCGGACTATTGACCAGGCGATCTTTAGTCCTTATATAGATCCCGAGACATATTTCCAGCCTAGAGTCTTCTCTCTTATATATTGTCGATTAGTCCTTGAATTAAAGCCAACCAAGTGGGCGTTTGAAAGGCCATTTTTTCTCATAAATTTGTTCTAGAATGTATTCAGCTTGTTTAAATACAAAGATTTTTTGTTATTTTTCCACGATTAGTATCCGGGCTTTATAAAAACTATTCTTCGCGTTGTTTAGGGGAGACGTGAAAAGGTAACATTTGGTTATCTTCAGAAACACTTGAGTCGAAACGTGGTCCATCATTGGCTAGGACCCCTCGCAGAACGATACTCACTTTTAGGAGCGTGTTAATTTACGAGACCACTAGTGCAAAAAATCTTGATATCCCCCAGCGAAACATTGCGGTTGTAAAGCCAGCATCATATTTTGTTATTAAATAACCATTTTTTTTTTCCTGGAACATAAGCAGATGGGAATTTGTTGTCCAGTAAATTTTGCCTAAATGGAATATACATTGCTTAATCTCTAACGTATCTGTGTTTGTGGTCTTTTTAATTTTCCATGAAATTGTTGTAAGCTGTTGAACCAATCAGTATCTTTTAAGGAAAAAATGTGAAAGATAAAGCCCTATGTAAATGGTTGAGGTGCCTGTATATAGAATTGTAGCCCCCCTGGAAAACAGAGAATTAAGGGGGGTATAATGCTCCCACCTAACGGAGGGAAAAATTATTCGCGGACGGCAGTAAAATGTGAAAAAAAATGGGCCCCCAAAATATTTATAGTAATTAAAAACTGAACCAACTCTGGATGGATAATTTGAAATTGAGAGATTAGACCAGGAAAAATTTAATGCTGAAGATTGCAAGAGGGGGCGTGGGTAACCACTCACATTTTTAAGGAGGTTTAGAATTCTGGTTATAAAAGTTATAAAAATTTTTCAAGATGGAAAGCTTTGAAAAAAAAACAAAGTTGTTGGACCCCCTATATCGCCCTCTATGGAACCCTCAAATGAGTTTTTTGGTGTTGTAAAATTTGTAAGCTGGGTCTCAGTTTGGGGTAAAAAAATAACTAGAGTTTTATCCCCCAATTTAGTTTAATATTGAAAAGTTAGAAAAGGTTAAACATCCCCCTTTTTTTCCCTTGTTTGTACCAGGGAACCCGAGTGGTCCCCTTTTGAAGGGTAAAAAAAAAAAAAAAACTGAGCAGCAAAACCTTTGGTCCAGAGCTTTTGTGACTAGAATCCAGAGTCGGACAGAGCAATACTCCTATGGTCTTTTTTAGCTATCATTGAGGGTGTCTCCTGAGCCCCAGAGGAGAATTCGAGCAGAGGAGTCCTTTCCTGCGCGTGCCATCACGCCATGGATAAGCTGAATTTGGCCCAGCCTGAAGCTCAACATTATGTACCCCCTCATCTTGAAAGCTAACTTTGGTAAAAATACCATTAACGCCATAGGGGGAGTTGGAATTTAATTGATGCGTAAATAGGATCAGGAAACTGATGAACATCTCGCAATACTAGTCCCAAAGAGGTACTAAACTCAATTAGGAAGTCATAGATGCACAAATACCAATCAGAGCGGTGAACAAAACAAAACCAGTAATTACCGCGGTCATATAGTGGTACAAAGCAGGTATTAGACACGGGAGACTGACACACGGGGGGGATTAGGGAGAGAGGAGTTTTGTAATAAATATAGAGTCACTACAATTATAGTTCATATTAAATACATCTGTACATAGTACTATGATAAAATGTAAATAGATTGATAAGTGGATCTAACCTAGGTTAACCTTGATCGTGTAGAATCATGACACATAATTATACCCTCATTAAACATCTAAGCTTAAATGAATGACACTATATTGTGTTATTTAGGTGAAAGAGGTTACGTCATATGTACATCTTATAGAAGCGTTATTCTCTCATAGAGAGATATTTATGAATATGAATTGTGAGTGTCCACAGTGTGTTTGTTCTAGTAGAGCATAGAATAGTATGTGATTAAAATTAAATTGGTTATTATCATTCAGGTTGTTGTGATCTAACTTGCATCATACTTCACATCGGAAACCCGCCCATCACATACCCATACCCAGACACATAACGTGAGCAGTCAACACACCTATATCCCATGAAATATTCCTGAACTGAGATATATAGATAATGTTGGTGTTAACATGCAAGTAAATGTGTTATATCTATAACATACACTGAGGACTCTTTAATAGATTATATAGATACCTGCGAACACAGCTGATGCAGATCCTCAGTCAGTAACACCTAAGTACATCCTAAGTCCCCTATAAAAAAATTTTAAGTATAAATCACCAGGATTATTTCACCACAATATATTGGTGAGGGTTCTCCTCGCTCATTGGGCCATTGCTTTTATTTTAGAAAAATCTTCCCTAATATTAAAAATATTATGTTTTGGAAACGTGTAATTTCACTTCATGTGGGAATATACTTCGAGGAATTAAAAAGGGTACATCCTTAGTGTGGTCCCAAATTAAAATTAGGGTAGATGCCATGACTGTACGGTGGCCAGAGTGTTGATTGTACCATACTTAGATCCAAGGAATGGTTAAAATATGTGAGTTGGACGAAATAGAATGCAAAAAACCAAATATACCAATAGCGGGCTGTAACCCTTGCCAAAGATCGGTGCATTGCGTCGATTCAGACTGCAAAATAGTTAGGAAATAGATGGGGTGCAATTTATGCCTGTTAGAAGCCTATGTCCAAACACCAGTACTGGGAATGTGACAAAACTTTAAAATGGAGCCTGAAAGTAAAAGAATGTGAATTGTTGGAAGCCGGAAAGTTAGATGGCTTAGGGAAACAAAGAGGGGTACAGAATAGAAGCGCTCGGAAGACAAAGAAGGTTTGAAGCTGGAGGCAGAGACTTAAGAGTTTTTGCAAATGCTGAGAGGCTGATTACTTAAGAGTGTTGCAGGATTGAGGCGTGACAAAGAGGCTAAGAAATTGGGAGGCTGAAACGCCGAGGACAAAAGATTAGGCTGCAGTAAAGGGAATGCCGAAGCCGAGAGAAGGACATAAAATGACCTGCTGCAGAAGAGGTGAAGGCAGAGGATAAGGAGATTGATTAGCTGCATAAATCGGGGAAACAAGAAGATAGGAAAGTAGAAAAACAAAGTGAACCACTGAGTTTACGACTAAGGGATTTTAGAATGAGATTTTCAAGGGCATCTCCTGAAAAATGGTTCCCAGTCCCTTTGCCCTCCTGATGCTAAACTGGGATTTTTACTTCAAGGAGCCTCAACCTCAGCTATGAAACTTTCATTTAGTATCATAGAACCATTTTGTATTGAGAAAAAGACGATGATAATTGAGAGCTATATAAATAGGTGCAGAAGGTAACTATTAGCTTTACCACACGTATGGGTTAGAGAGATAGAAAGGTGTGATGGAGGCTTAAAGTTTTATCTCAGGGACAGGACTTCGAGTGGGCAGCTTACGGTATGAAGTTGTTTATTTGCAAAAATGAGCCAGAGGTGATGGAGCAGGAAAAATAAATTATGACATGCTAAAAAGCAGGCTCTTTTGTTAATGGTATGAAAAGAAATGCAGAATTTTAATAGGAAAAAAAAAAATTTAGGAATGCTAAACTACTGTCAGGTGAAACCTATCACCAGTTCTCTGCACGAATAGAGACATACTTGGAGAAATGGACTTCTCTGGGGAAAACCCAAGATCTTAAGGAAATGGTCCTTATAGAGCAACTAAGAGAGTCCACGGCTCCAGACCTGAGAAAGTTTCTCATGGAACAAGGTGCAGAGAGGCTGGGTGAGTTGCTAAATGTTGCTGAAAGGTATCAAGCAGCTCAAGCAGAGGTAAAAGGTAATAAAAAGAAACAAGTGGATAACTTTAGGGCACCACAGAACTTTAATAAATTTGATCCTAAGGATCAAAATAAAGGTAAGCACCAATTTGATAGGCCACGGTATGAAAATAAAAATAAATTCCCACAATTCGATGGAAGGAAATATGATGAAAGAAAATCTTTCAACCAAGGAAAAAGGTGGTGTAAGAATTGTCAGATGGACAATCATGACACTGACCGTTGCAGAAGGAAACCTGTGTATATGGCAACCCTTCAGGTCAGGTCGACCTCAAGACAGGAGGAGGATATTATGTTGGATACCACTCCAGAAGAGATGAGGAAGGCACAGGCTGGGGATAAAACACTCAAGCCTTGTTTCAGAAAATTGTCAACTTGTCATACAACTCCAGGCAAGGCAGATTTTTACATGAAAAACAAGTTGATGTATAGGAAGACTGGAGCTAGATCCAATGTCACAGATCAGGACAACCCCATGGGTTTCTTTCCCAAAAAGATATAGGGGACAGACTTAATAAGGAGCCTACATGTGAAACCAGATGGGGGACCATGAGAAGATAGGTACCATCATTCAAAAGGTGGCTCACAATTATTATTGGCCCAAAGCAAGATGGGACATTGAGAATTTTGTAGAAAGGTGTAGCATAGCACATGAGGGAACACCCACAAGTGGGAACATGGATCAGGACCTGGACACGCCCACGGGGGCAAAATTAGGCCTGATAATAATAAAAAAAAAAATAGATTTGATAAAGTGGACCAAATGGAATGGGAAGCCCCTTTTCACGGACAAGCTTCACTTAACTGTTTTACAATGGCCACTATGCGGAGAGAGTGCAAAAAGATGTCTTACCCCAGGATAAGCCGACAATCCCTCAATCGGACTTAAACAAACTGGAGGAAGAGGATGTAGAGGAGGAAATCTCTCATCAAGAATTTTAAGTGGGGAGAAAGCCCCAAAAGAAAAATTGGTAGCGGTCGTTTTGTGAATGATAATTCTGGGAGGATAAATCATCATTATAAAGCTTCGAGTGGAAGAGACCATACCGGTGCATGGACAAATAGGTCCACACAATAAAGGTCCATATGTAGCTATGTTAAGAACGTGGACTGATGAAAAGGCAGAGGAAAACATTACATCTTCATACCAATATGTGAATGAGCTGACCACTCGGTTAAAAACTGGCTGGAAACTTGCCAATGAAAATTTGAAACAAGCCAGGAAGAAACATGCTGCCTATTATAACAGGAAAGGCGAAAAGACAGAAATTTGGCTGTGGGGAGAGAGAAAGTACTATGCTTCTTTTGCCCGGGGAGTCAGAATAAGTTACAAATTGGATGGCAGGGTCCATATACAGTTCTAGAGAAGGTGTCTAGAACAAATTTATAAGATAGATAAGAAGGGGAAAGAAAAAATCTATCATGTGAATCTCCTGAAGAAATATTTGGAAAGAGAACATCAGGAAGAGACACACTTGTTGACCTTGTCCATCGCCATGGAGATGAAAAAGGAACCACTTTCATCATTTGAATATCCATTCCACCCCTGTGAGACAGCAGCACAGGTGAAAATCAGTACACATTTAACGAAAACTCAGAAAGAGAGAGTGCAACAGGTTCTAAATAATCATGCAGAGGTGTTAACAGACCGACCAGGGCATACAAACCTATTGGAATATGATATGAAACAAATAGACTCCACACCTGTCTGTATGAAACCATATTCGATTCCGTTTGCTAAGGAGAAAGCTTTGAAGGAAGAGATAGACTATCTGTTGAAGGAAGGAATTATTTCGCACAGTGAATCTTCGTATAGTTCCGGTGTTGTACTCTTAAGGAAGCCCTCTGGAGAACATAGACTCTGTATAGATTACAGGAGACTGAATGCTATTACAGAAGGACAGGTGGATCCATTGCCGGATACAAATCAGCTGTTTGCCAGACTAAATAAAGCTAAATATTTCTCAAAAGTGGATCTGAGTTAAGGATACTATCAGATTCCAGTAAAGCCTGAGGTTAGACCATACCTAGCTTTTAGTACCTCAGAAGGACACTATGAGTTTAATAGATTGCCATTTGGATTGAAGAATGCGCCTAGTGTCTTCTCTAGAATGATGAGAAAATTATTGGATCCTCTGAATAATCCCTGTATAACAAATTTTATGGATGATATCCTTATAGCAACAGAAACATTTGAGGAACACATTGACTCTCTCTGAACATGCTGTTTAATCGACTTAGGGAGGCAAATTTAACAGCCCGACCAACCAAATGTTGCGTTGGATGTAAAGAATTGGAATTTTTGGGACACACAGTTTATCAGGGAAACATGACCCCTGACCCAAAGAATTTAGAGAAACTACAGAAAGCCCCGAGACCACAAACCAAGAAGGACGTGAGATCCTTTGTCTCATTATGTGGTTTCTACCAGAAGTATATCAAAAACTTTAATTCCATATGTGCACCGTTAACTGAATTGACACGTAAAGGACATCCAGATCGCATTACATGGACACCACAATGTGAAATGACTTACCAAGAATTGAAGGAAAAGCTCACAAGTAAACCCATTTTGAAATTACCTGACTTAAGTCAAGAATTCATAGTAAAGACGGATGCAAGTAATATTGGGTTAGGTGCAACTCTACTACAGAAATCAGATGCATTGGATGGGGAATTAAGCCCAGTGGCATATGCTAGCAGAAAGTTGAATAAAGCTGAAATAAACTACTCAACTAGCGAAAAAGAATGTCTTGCAGTAATATGGGCAATAAAGAAATTCAATATTTATCTATATGGGAAGGCATTTAAGTTGCAAACAGACCACAAACCTTTATCGTTTCTAGCACAGGCTAAGCATGAGAACTCTAGGTTACTCCGATGGTCTTTACTTCTGGCTCCATATAATTTTAGCATTGAGTATATATCTGGAAAAACCAATTTGGGAGCGGATTTTTTAAGCCGCCATCCGTGTGATGAGAATCACCGTAAACCCCAGAAATAATAATAAATTTCTCTATGTGAATATAGAATAAAGGACTGACATATAATGTCTGTTTTAAGAGGGGAGGTGTCGTGGAATATATTCTAATCCACATATATAAATTATCAAGTAAATATAAAGCCTAATAAATACATATAATAAATAAAGGAAGAAGAATGGTAAAGAACAGTGCTGTCACAATGACTGTACTCGAAATCCCCTTGTTTTCTACTGCGTATGCAAATTGTAACGTTTCACGTTGATATTAAAGGCCTTCTGCAACATACACGCGTTTCCCAAACACACAATAAAATGTGCTGCCTTTCTAAGAAAAACCTTGAAATATGCAAGTTGACCTAAATTTTAAATTCCATTCATGTCTTTTTCTACACTATGTTACCAAGATCAAAAGACAGATGGACAAAAGGATAGCGAGAAGGGAGAGGCAGAAAGCCGAACACTCAACACGCTTCGCGCGATACACAAATGCTGCCATCACGCGTGTAAGACTACATGCACTAACTTTTTTTCAGACGGACAGTGATAAAATACATTACCCATCCCAGAGTTAGGTTTATAAATCCTAAAAAAACTCTTATTAGAAAAGATAACATTAGATAGGTTAACGGATGAAAACATAACAGTACCCAGACAGCACATCTTCGAAACAGGAGGTAGAAAATACATATTTTGAACGCAGCCACGTAGCTCTTTTAAATTTGGATATTTGGGTTCCTTAGGGCTTGCTGACAAAGAAAATGTAAAACGTTACGCAAATAGTCCAGGAATTAATAAATTATACCCAAAATAAAATAGTGGGGATGCCTGACAGCATGGAATCATTTCTGCTCATAAAATTTTTTTATAACGTGTTTGAAAAAAATCTTACGTTACAGAATTAGCCTACCATGTAAACTCCAAATTGATTGGAGCGCAACAAATGAAAGACTAACCACGATTGGTCGGGCTATAAATACTATCTTTCGTTGTTAGGGGAGACGTGAAAAGGTAACATTTTTTCAAACACTTGTCGAAACGTGGCCTCATTGGCTAGACTCGCTGATATACTCACTTAGGAGCGTTAGTTCGAGACCACTAGTGCAAATAATCTTGATAAAGCAACAGTGCGTTGAAGCCAGCTCATATTTGTGTTAAATAAAAGCCTGGAACATAAGCAGATGGGAATTTGTGCCAGTAATTGTGCCAGAATTCATTGCTAATCAACGTATCTGTGTTTATTTCCATGAAATTGTGGTAAGCTTGAACCATTCAGTATCTTTTAATGAAAATTGAATGTAAATTGTTAATTTATGCCTGTATATATATGTGTAGTTCAGTGGCAAACAGGAGATAAAGCCTATAATGCTCCAGCCTGAACAGAGGGTGTCGGAGGGAAGTAAAACGGCATGGAATGGCCAAATAGTACACTGACACCTGGATGATTGATTAGACAGAAATAATGCTGGAAGTGCAGAGGCGTGGTAACCATTAAGGAGGTAAATACTGGTATATAAAGTATTTCAGATGAAGCTGACAGTTGGCCTAACGCTCTGAACTCAATGTTTGTGTTGTATTGTGCTCAGTGTAGAACTAGAGTATCAATTAGTTATGAAGTAGAAGGTACATCCTTCTTGTTTACAGGGACCGTGGTCTTGATGGTACTGAGCAGCACCTGGTCAGAGCTTTGCTGAATCCAGAGTCGGACAGCATACTCCTTGGTCTTTTTAGCTATCAGTGAGGTGTCTCCAGAGCCCAGGGGAGAATTCGAGCAGAGGAGTCCTTTCCTGCCGCCATCACGCAAGATAAGCTGATTTGGCCAGCTGAGCTCAACATTATGTCCCCTCATCTTGAAATGACTTTGTAAAAATAACATTCAGAGGGGAATTTAATTGTCTTAATATCAGGAACTGAGAACATCTCCAATACTAGTCCCAAAAGACAAACTATTGAAGTCATGATGACAAATACCAACAGAGCTTGAACAAAACAAAACCAGTATTACCTCATATTACCACTACACAACTGACACACATAGGATATTTTTAATAATATATGTCACTACAATATTCATATTGATAAAGTCTGTACATATACTTGTAATTAAAATTGATTGTGATTCCTGGTTCCTTTGTATTTGAATCAGGACACATATCCCTCTATGATAACAATGAATACATATTGTTATTTGAAAAGTTATCAGTGACTCCTTAAGATATTCTCATAGAGTGTTATATGTATGTGAGTGTCACAGTGTTGTCAAGAGTAGTGGATTAAATTAAATTGTTTATCTGTCTGTTGTTGTGACTTACACTTCATCATACACATACCCTAGACACATAACGTAGTCATCACACTATTCCAGAATAATTCTGACTGAGATATATAGATATGTGGTAGCAAGTAAGGTTATCTATAATACACTACTCTTAATAGATATAGATACCTTCACAGCTGATCTCAGTCAGTACACTAAGTCCCCTATAAATATTTATAAAATCCCACTTCACCACAGAGTCCGAACACAAATCATCTCCGCAGCTACTACAGACCTTGAGGAGATGAGTATTAACACCTACCAGCAAAACTACCATAGAAGAGATCTACTGTCCATATGATGACACACTAGTTTTTTTTTTTTTTTTAAATAAAACAGTAGAGCTAAACGTTTTTCATATTTATATGTAAATTCAGATATGTAAGATTCTTCTTCTTCTTCTTCCGTCCTTAGCCACCGACCGTCAAAGCAGTCAGTGGCCATTACGCCTAGTGGCGTCTTAGGGCAACAGCAGATAGGTTTTCTTTGCCATTGTTTCCCATCACGCCTATTGGCGTCTTTAGGGCAACGGCAAATCAATCCATTTGCTGTTGTTTCCGTAATCGAAGTGACTGGCAAACGGGTGATCAGCCCGTTGGTATGTAAGATTCAATACCCTTTTATTCAATTTAACTTAACAGCGTCTGTTGTTATTTTTCTTGTTAACTTATTTGGGTTGTATTTTGTTTTAAATATAAATCTACACCCTGGGGGCTCAGCCATAATTCAATTAACTTCTATTGGGTCGAGATATTTTAATTGTGGCTGGACACCAAATCTCTTTCTCAACCTTGTGTGCTTTACACAGTCCTTTTGTAGGATTCCTGAGGAAGAATTTATCGTCCAGAAAATATCCTGTTTAGTTGCCAGAATTCTCTTTGTATTAAGGATTTCAAGTACACTGTTTCCCGAGGAGAGGCAGTTTCTTCAAACTCGGAAGCTATCAATATCTTTATTCTTCCATTCCATCCAAGCTGTCTTTTCTCCTCAAAACCCCTCACGACAACTTGTAAACACTTATATTTACATTTCACACTCTGTTCCTGTATTATACAGGTGGTGCGTTTTTAATGTGCTTCAGTATATATGCAGTCAGAGACAGACACAGACAGAAACACTGGCAGAGACACAGACAAAAACACATACAGATACAGACAGGCGCTAACAGAAATATTGTCACAGACAGTAACTTATACTTAGAGATAGACATAGACAGTAACACATACAGTTGGAAGCAGACGTAGAAGGTAATATATACAGTCAGCGACAGACAGTAACTTATACAGTTGACATTCAAAAATCCGGCAACCTCCGGAACTGAGGAGTGCCGGATTGTTTAAAATGCCGGATTTTTTTGGTTATATATGCTGTATATATTTAACAGAAAATGACTACCTGTACAGTCCTTTAAAGAAAGAAAATTAAATGTTTACGTTTTAAACCACTTCTTTTATTTGCTGAATCCATAATGGGGCTATACAGCCGCAAATAAATGATAAAATGAGAAGGAATGAGCAGGAATGCCTGTTAACACGTGCAAGCAAGACCCAAACAGCTGCATCAAAACATAAACTGCTCCAGAAAACAGTGGCGCGCCAACGAGGTAAATTAAAAAATGCGCTCCGAAATCCATTCCGGAAAACTGAAGGAACCGGATTATCAATGGCCGGATTTTTGAATGTCAAATGTACAGCCATAGACACAGACGGAAAAAAAAGTCAGAGACAGATACAGACAAAAACATTGTCAGAGGCACAGACAAAAACACATACAAACGTAGACAGACACAAACAGAAACACATAAAGACATACACAGAAACACACACAAACAGATGTGGCAGCATTTCGCCGCAGAAGATTACACGATAGACTGAAAGTATAGGAGGAACCAATAAGGAGATACACAAATGCGGATGTTATATGTACATCTGATGAATTATACACAAAACACAGGAGAGAGACGCTATTGATAACATGAATGTTTATTTCAGAAAGGTTAAGTAGTACGTCAGATGCACTGATTCGTGGAAAGTACAGACATATGTTCTAGAAGCAAACACACATACAGCGAGATATATAGAAAGACACAGACAGAAATAATACCACGACAGCATATATGCTTAGACATACTGAGAGATATGCAGACAGAAAAAAATCAATACAAACCTGAACCACAGCATTAAAGAAACAGTTCTATTTGCAGATCGGATGCACAGAGATTTATTTACACTGAATGGTTCTAACAGGTAAGGACACGGCGAACCCAGTTCTCCGTGACATTTTGAAGGATATAAGAAGAACATAACACACGGTTCAGAGGGTCGTAGATTTGAGCCGGTGATTACGTGTGTACACGAACTACAGACATTATTGTTTTTAGAAACCACCCGAGCACGTGGTCGAGCAAGATGATAGAGATACACGGTGAGTGATATAAATGACAGGAAGGTAATAAGACTGAATAACTTTAACTTGAGATACACGACGAGTGATAAAAATGACGGGAAGGTAGGAAGACTGAATTAACATTAAGTAAATATATTAGGCGAGTGATAAAAATGACAGAAAGTAATAAGATTGAGCGAACATTAATTAGAGATTTTAGGTGAGTGATAAAAATGACAGGAAGCAATAAGATTGAATGACAAGTTAAAAGTGAAGAGTGATGATGGGAAACTCTATACAGAGCGTTACAATAGGAGGCAATCTGATCGTCAGAAATAGTTTCTCCCGTCAGACAAATGTTTAAGCTATTTTATCTTCTTTACACTTAACAGATTAGTGTCCGATTGACACAGTGGTTAGAGCGCTGGTCTGTCGTGGCAGAGGTACGGGGTAAGAAATAAGGTGGCGTCCCGCTCCAGTCTACCCAGCTGTAAATCGGTACCTGACTCTGTTCGTGAGTTAGGGAAGAGAACTGGTCCCCCCACCTCTCGAAGCTGGACCTAGTGTGGTAAAAGTTCTAACGCGTCGCCCCCCTACAGAATTATCTGCTATGGGACTCCCTTTACCTTTAAACTTAACGGAGTTATAAGGATGAAGGGCCGGCCCACTTGGGTCGTGACTCTCAAATGTCATCCTGCTGTTTATTTCTTTTCCCGCCTCCGCTGGGGAAACGAACCCACTCCACTTTAGTTGCAGCTTCAAAATAAACTTCTGGTTTTGTTCCATTCGGCCAACTTGAAGCAGTTATGAAAGTAACAGCTTTGTTGTGCATAAATTACTGTCCTGAATTCCACAGGTCGTCGCGGTTGTCCCTCAGCTAGCACGATATCTTCTCCGCAGTTTCGCCAAGCATTTTAAGTGCTTTTGTTCTTGACTGCCCCTTCAGACCCAATTGTTTCAGCAGCTCACGCACTGAGGCAGTCACTAGAACTCTTATGCCTTCTTCTACACTATTCTACAGTTATGACTCCCCTCATGAACCCCTCATATCTCTGTTGCATGCCCAGGTCATTATATTTGACCTTTTTGAATGCGTACTGTTAACCTAACCTCTGGATTCAAAGAGTACAGCGTTATCATCAGCATCATCATCGCCGTCATCGTTATTCCCTTTTCTCTCCGTATAGAACATGAATCTACCACTGTAGCTGGTACTCTTGCACGAAGACTGCGCAAAAACACGCATATACTAATGCAGTTGTGGTCTCTGTCGCAATTAGTTTGACATGATGAGGTTGCCAGCAACATACACAACCTCATATTAGTCGCCTTGTACCATATACCCGAGGGAGCAGTTGGCGTGTCCTTTACTTATCGCGTCAGGCGCCACACGGGCCAGTGAAACGTTTTGATAACTATAATGATAGACTGTGGCACAATATTGTGTTAAGAAATATGTTCATGTATTAGGTTGCAAATATGGTCGTACATGTCTTAGCAAGTATTTGCTTTACTGCAGAGTTTTTTAACCTGTGGTTCACGGACCTCTTTCATGAACGGATTCTAAGAGTCCGTGTACATAACTTAAAATGTAAACTGTTTTAGTATGCTGTAATGTACTTATTTTTTTTTTTTTTAAAGAAAGGGTCCATAGCCTTCATCAGGTAACCAATGGGTTCCATGGTATAGATTTAAAAACAAATTAATTAAGAAACCCAGCAATGTATGTAGAGTCGATCGGCTGGAACATGAGTGACTAAGACAGTCACCACAACGACTCGACTCGAGAATTTTTATTAGCGACTCCACTGGACTTGAGACTTGTTAGGAACGACTTGACGAAAACACTGTTTTTAGCGCATTAACAGGTGTGCAGTAGCCGTGTGTAAATCCCAGGTATCTCTCAGGATACAGGTAAATAATATGGCTACAACTTCCTTAGGCATGTCATGGGAGGCGATTAAAAGAGAGCTTGTAGACTGGTGCCAGCAACCTCATCATGCACAATAAGTTACAACAGAAACTACAGCTGCAAGAGAATTCTTGGTTGCAGGCTACATAGTGAGCAACTGTAGTTGTGGCTCCATGGTACATACTGAACAAAGCGGGAACTGACGATTATGATGAAAATGATGATGAAGATGAAAATGAAATTAGCGTTACAGTGTTACCGAAAAAACGTATTCCTGTACTTGCAAAGAGCGTCCGACTGGCAGTGTGGTCAGTGCACTTGCCTCTGGTGGCTGAGCTGCCTGGTTCGAAACCTGGTAGCGCAACGCTCCAGTCTACTCTGTTTCGTTCACTAGGTTTCAGAAGACCCAGGAAGCTAAAGTTTTGCACACGACCCTCCATCGTGGGACATTTTAAACTGTCAAAATTTGAAGGAACCTCGAGTGACCTGTCCCTGGCTCGTCACACAAAAATTAAAGCCGAAAAAGTCATAGAAATTTACAAGATTGCAATTGTGAAAGGATCACAGAACGTGGTGACGTTTTACACAAATTTGTGAACAGAATCACAGAACTTGGTGACGTTTAACACAAAGTTGTGAACAGTATCTCAGAACTTAGCGACGTACACACAATTGGGAACAGGATCACATAACTTGGTGACGTACACAAAATTGTGAACAGGACAACAGAACTTGATGACGTTTTACGCAAAATTGTGAACAGAATCACATAAATTGTTGACGTTTTACACAAAATTGTGAAAAAGAGCTCAGAACATTTCCATTTTTAGTACATTTTAAAATAAAAGTATGCAGGCTAAAACGTGATTTTCCAATACTTGTTTTACTACTAGCAAAATACTAGGTGTGGAGTGGCTAAGAGAAATGGCCTTTAGTTCTACAGGTACCGGGTTCGCTCCCAGTAGAGGAATATTATCGATGGATTTTTTTTCAGCGCCAGTGATTCCTAATGTAATACTCTTTCCTGATCTCCTGGGTAGTGAGATCGGATGCCTAGCCTTCTCGGATAAGGGCGAAAAAATAGGAGGTCCCAAGTGCAACTTGTGCCCATTAAAAATCGTTGGAAATCGAGAAGAGTAGGCCATACGGCCGCTGCCCTGGCAAAATTAAAAAATTAGGAAACATACCCACCATAAAAATATTTGTAGAATGTATGAGTCCTGTATACACACATTGGGATCTTCGCCGTTGCTACGGAGTTCGTGTACTGTGCTGAGATCCTCCTAAGGCAGACGATCGGAGCACTGATGGAGTTGTCCGTGTGCAGTCCTTAAAATCACAACCAATACTAGCAAGAAGTGTGGGGACGACCTTTGAAACAACCCACATCAAACAATCACAACCAATACTAGCAAGAAGTGTGTGGGGACGACCTTTGAAACAACCCACATCAAACAATCACAACCAATACTAGCAAGAAGTGTGTGGGGACGACCTTTGAAACAACCCACATCAAACAATCACAACCAATACTAGCAAGAAGTGTGTGGGGACGACCTTTCAAACAACCCACATCAAACAATCACAACCAATACTAGCAAGAAGTGTGTGGGGACGACCTTTGAAACAACCCACATCAAACAATCACAACCAATACTAGCAAGAAGTGTGTGGGGACGACCTTTGAAACAACCCACATCAAACAATCACAACCAATACTAGCAAGAAGTGAGTGGGGACGACCTTCGAAACAACCCACATCAAACAATCACAACCAATACTAGCAAGAAGTGTGTGGGGACGACCTTTGAAACAACCCACATAACAATTAAAAAAGATTGGTTTGTATCAAACCTGAGCTAGTTCATGTATCAATAACTCATCCTACTGGTAACCTATATTATCAGCCGTAAAGACAACAGCTGCACATACCTGGTCGTGACGCGTTTCTTGTGTGGAGGGATTTACGCTGGTGCACGTGAAGATACATTAAACAAAATAGTTTTATGACGGGTTACTTAACCCAGATATCTAACATTCCAAAAGTGCAAGTATTAATCCATTTATTAAGTAGAATAAAGAATGTTACCAGTGTGTGTGTGTGTGTGTGTGTGTGTGTGTTATTGAATATTTATGTGTGTAAAATGTTAACAGTGTGTGTGTGTGTGTGTGTGTTTTGTGTTCACTACCCTTTAGCTCCACGAGGAGCATAGGACTTCAATAAATACATGCCAAATCTTCCTGTCCTGTGCCATCGGCTCAAGTTCTTTCCATGATTTCCACATAATTTTCACCTCTGTATCCAGTTCTCTTCTCCATGTGTTTTTTGGTCTACCTCTGCCTCTCTTTCCCTGTGGATTCCAGAACAAGGATTGCCTTGCAATGCTATCAACAGGTCTCCTCAATGTGTGTCCTATCCATCGCCAGCGTCTTCTTCTCAACTCTGTCTACATTAATGCCAAGATATGTGAACGATTCTACATCCTTTAGTGGTGTTTCTTCAAGTTCAACCTTGTTATCATTTCTTGCATTTATTCTCATAATCTTTGTCTTTTCCCTGTGTATTTTCAGGTCCACTTGTTGTGACCTCTCATCGATAATTTTCATTTTCTCTTGCATCTGATTATTGTTATGGAACAGAAGAGCCAAATCATCTGCAAAATCCAGATCATCAAGCTGTTTAGTCAGATTCCACTGGATTCCATTTCTGTTGTGTGATGTCGATGTTTTCATAACCCAATCTATTGCTAGTAAGAAAATAAATGGAGACAAGAGACATCCCTGTCTCACTTCCGTTCTAATCCTAAACGGTTCTGTAAGTTGTCCTCCATGAAGAACTCTACATGTCATGTCTTCATAGGTCTTCCTTATTAAGTTAATGATCTTCATGGGAACTCCATAATGCCTCATCAATTTCCAAAGTGATTCTCTGTCTACACTGTCAATATTAGCACTATGTTTGTTATATATAATGTTAGCACTATGTTTGTTATATAGAATGTTAGCACAATGTGTGTTATATCAAATGTTAGCACTGTGTGTTGTATCGAATGTTAGCACTATTTGTGACATACCGAATATTAACACGATGTTCGAATGTTAGCACTATTTGTGATATATCGAATATTAACACGATGTCTGTTATATCGAATGTTAACATTATGTTTGTTATATAGAATGTTAGCACTATGTTTGTTATATATAATGTTAGCACTATGTTTATTATGTAGAATTTTAGTACTATGTTTGCTATATCGAATGTTAGCACTATGTTGCTATATAGAATGTTAGCACCATGTTTGTTGTACAGAATGTTAGCACTATTCTTGTTATATCGAATGTTAGCACAGTGTTTTTTATATCGAATGTTAGCACTACGTGTGTTATATCAAATGTTAGCACTATATTTGTTATATAGAATGTTAGCACTATGTTTGTTATGTAGAATGTTAGCACTATGTTTGTTATATCGAATGTTAGCACTCTGTGTGTTATATATAATGTTAGCACTATGTGTGTTATATAGAATGATAGCACTATGTGTTTTATATCAAATGTTAGCACTGTGTTTGTTATATCGAATGTTAGCACTATGTGTGCTATATTGAATGTTAGCACGATGCGTGTTATATCGAATATTAGCATTATGTTTGTTATGCAGAGTGTTAGCAGTATGTTTGCTATAAAAAATATTAGCACAATGTTTGTTATATAGAATGTTAGTACTATGTTTGTTATATCGAACGTTAGCACTATGTTGTTATATAGAATGTTAGCACAATGTTTGTTTTATCGAATGTTAGCACTTTGTGCGTTATATTGAATGTTAGCACAATGCGTGTTACAGAGCATGCTAGCACTATGTTGTTATATCGAATGTTAGCACTATGTTTGTTATATATAATGTTAGCACTATGTTCTATCGAATGTTAGCACTATGTCTGTTATATAGTATATTAGCACTATGTTTGTTATGTAGAATGTTAGCACTATGTGCGTTATATCAAATGTTTGCACTGTGTTTGTTATATCGAGTATTAGCACTATGTTTGTTATATAGAATGTTATCTACGTGTTACACAGAAGGTTATCTCTACTCTGTAAATCTGTTATAAAACCTATGTTTGCTGTATCGAAAGTTAGCACTATGTTGTTATATAGAATGTTAGCACCATGTTTGTTATACAAAAATTTGCACTATGTTTGTTATTTAGAATGTTAGTGCTATGCGTGTTACATATAATGTTAGCACTATGTGTGTTTTATCAAATGTTAGCACTTATTTTGTTATATCGAATGTTAGCAAGATGTGTGTTATATCGAATGTTAACATTATGTTTGTTATATAGAATGTTAGCACTATGTTTGTTATAAATAGAGTTAGCACCATGTTTGTTATATAGAATGTTAGTACTATGTTTGTTATATCGAATGTTAGCACTATGTTGTTATATAGAATGTTAGCGCAATGTTTGCTTTATCGAATGTTAGCACTTTGTGCGTTACATCGAATGTTAGCACTATGCGTGTTACAGAGCGTGCTAGCACTATGTTGTTATATCGAATGTTAGCACTATGTTTGTTATATCGAATATTAGCACTATGTGTATTATATATAATGTTAGCACTATGTTTGTTATATATAATGTTAGCACTATGTTCTATCGAATGTTAGCAGTATGTCTGTTATATAGAATGTTAGCACTATGTTTGTTATGTAGAATGTTAGCACTATGTGCGTTATATCAAATGTTTGCACTGTGTTTGTTATATCGAGTATTAGCACTATGTTTGTTATATAGAATGTTATCTACGTTGTTATATCGAGTATTAGCACTATGTTTGTTATATAGAATGTTATCTACGTGTTACACAGAAGGTTATCTCTACCCTGTAAATCTGTTATAAAACCTATGTTTGCTGTATCGAAAGTTAGCACTATGTTGTTATATAGAATGTAAGTACCATGTTTGTTATACAAAAGTTTGCACTATGTTTGTTATTTAGAATGTTAGTACTATGCTTGTTATATATAATGTTAGCACTATGTGTGTTTTATCAAATGTTAGCACTGTGTTTGTTATATCGAATGTTAGCAAGATGTGTGTTATATCGAATGTTAACATTATGTTTGTTATATAGAATGTTAGCACTATGTTTGTTATAAATAATGTTAGCACCATGTTTTTTATATAGAATGTTAGTAATATGTTTGTTATATCGAATGTTAGCACTATGTTGTTACATAGAATGTTATCACTATGTTTGTTATATTGAATGTTAGCACTTTGTGTGTTATATAGAATGATAGCACTATGTTTGTTATATAGAATGTTAGCACTATGTGTGTTATATCAAATGTTAGCACTGTGTTTGTTATATCGAATGTTAGTACTATGTTTGTTATATAGAATGTTATCTACGCGTTACACAGAAGGTTATCTATACCCTGTAAATCTGTTATATAACTTGATATCTGCATGTATTTGATAGTTCCTGGGATTCTCTGAGCAGACACAGAAAGAACAGGATCACTGCTGTCTCTTCCTCATCACCATTATCTATCAGCTCCCTAAGGAGCATGGGCTTTCAATAAACTCATTCTAAGTCCTCCTGTCCTGTACCATTACTTCCAGTCTTTCCATGTTTTCCTCATATCTTTTATTTATGTCTCCATTTCTCTTCTCTGTACGTTGTTCGGTCGTCCTCTTCCTCTTTTACCTTGTGATTTCAGAACAAGGACTGCCCTGTAATTACTGCTTCCTCAGACGACGAATATGAGGTTGTGAGTGGGATTGACCCATGTGTTACTGGCGCCTGACAGGGGAGCAAAGAATAGGGATACTGTCCTCTATGATGCATGTTGTGAAAAGCGACCAAGGGGTGTTGAGCATGTGGCCGAAAGAAAATTTTAAAGCACAACAACTTTAACAACAATAATTGACAAGCCAACTTTAACAACAATAATTGACAAGCCAACTTTAACAACAATAATTGACAAGCCAACTTTAACAACAATAATTGACAAGCCAACTTTAACAACAATAATTGACAAGCCAACTTTAACAACAATAATTGACAAGCCAACTTTAACAACAATAATTGACAAGCCAACTTTAACAACAATAATTGACAAGCCAACTTTAACAACAATAACTGACAAGCCAACTTTAACAACAATAATTGACAAGCCAACTTTAACAACAATAATTGACAAGCCAACTTTAACAACAATAATTGACAAGCCAACTAAGACATGGGAAGAATCTTGAGCGATGGCACAGGACACGTAGACAAGGCATAAGTTTGTTGAAGACGTATACTCCTTGGGGAGATACAGGGGGATGAATAGGACTGGCCACCTCATCATGTTAAACTTGTGCTGCAAGAAGACATGAATGTTTTGGTAACGGTTTCCTACAAGGCTGCCAGTTGCAGTGCTGTCTCCATTCACCACAGGGAGTGGAAAGGAAAATAAATGAATAGATATATATGAACAATTTGATATAATTTTATCTGTGTATTTCTCGTAAATTTAGATAGGTTTGAAAAATATTTTTGTTCACGCCTGAATATGGTGGATGGTGATAAGTAAGTGAGAAGTAAAGGTGTGATAATTAGATTTCACGAGTGGATAGTTTAAGGAGAAGATCTGTCGCTGGAATGAGAAGTTTCTCTAGTCCAGCCTATCTATACGACTATAATTTAGTATAAGACAATCTTACACCTCCATATATCTGTAAATATACGTTTAACTACGCACATACACAATTATGTGACAACAAGACACACAAACGTGAAAAACTATGGTAAATTGGGTATGGGTCTGACCAACACACAAAGGTAAGTTCTTTTTTGTTGTTTATTATCATTAAACTTGACAACACCAAATATCTAAAGAAAGATCAAATAAAATCAGAATTACATGCATAGAAAATTAACAGAGTACATGTGCCCTCCCCTTATTGAGAAAAAGAACCCACCAAGTTAATAACACCAAAGGTCAAAGGTTAGCACTATGTTATAGCATAGACAGTAAAGAAAAGAACAAAGTTCCTACTAAATGCTATCCAGTAAAGTAAACAGTCTTAAGCAAAGAAAATAACTGATGGTACAGTTTCTGTAACTAAGAAAATATTCACTCTCTCTGTCATACGTGGCCACATCAATCACGCTTACCCTATTCTTGGTGAAGAAATCTCTTGGACATCTAATGCCTGAATATATATATATATATATATATATATATATATATATATATATATATATATATATATATATATATATATATATATATATATATATATATATATATATATATATATATATATATATATATATATATATATATATATATATAGGAGCCGCGGTAGCATAGTGGTTAGTGCACTGGCTTCCTAGCGCAGTGGTCTATGGTTCGATCCCCAGATGAGGCGGAAAAATTTTTAGGTCACAAACGGCTCCTGGGTCGACCCAGCCCCAAATGGGTACCAGAGCTACTCTGGGAAGGTTAAGGCGGCCGGCGTGATGCCGACCACATCACCCCTCGTGTGCCGACGGTCAAGATAATATGGGCCTAACACCATATTCCCAATATGCCTAAATGGGCGTGTAACGGGTTCCTTTACCTTTTCTTTTACCTTTATATATATATATATATATATATATATATATATATATATATATATATATATATATATATATATATATATATATATATATATATATATATATATATATATATATATATATATATATATATATATATATATATATCCAGTGTTTTTATCTCCAAAATTGGCCCCAGTCCCTCCTTGAATAATTAAGTTTTATAAGGAGAACGCCTAATTTGGTGGTTGATTCCTGGATAGACAAATGTCACTTCGAATAGTTAAGGAAAAAAAACCCCGCTATCTGGTGTTCACAGTAAACAGTAGACAGTACTTCCAGTATATATAGAAAACATCTGGTTGCTAAAAACTGTTAATTATGGTGATGATAAATCCTATCGGTTAGCTATGTGGTGAGTGCCGATTTTGAAACAGCGTAACTTGCTGGATAAATCCGATGATACGACTGTCAAAAAGTCAGATGGAAATGTTATTTTTGTTACGCCACAGTGGGCTAATAAAATTGAATGAATATGTGGGTATTTGTAAGTCCAGTTAACTTTTACTATTTAAAATGTTAATTTGTCTCTTTGGCCAGTCCTGTTCACAACTGAACTTGGGGACGCGTAAGCCAAGAAGAGGACAACATTAATCAATCAGTAGATGAAGAAAACGGGCCAAAATAGACCACAATAGACCAAAATAGACCACAATAGACCGCTGATCGCCGTTTGATCAGGTCTGCTAGAATAGAGAACATTATGAAAAAAATGCTGCTAATAAATATTTACACGGGCGGGGACAAGACGATCTCCTCTCCTCTCCGTCAGTCCTGATTAAATTTAAAAGGCACACAGTGTCTTTAGCCTATTCCTATCCGGTCAGTTTTCGCTATCGCGGCGTCTCTAGTTCGGGTGAAGGTATGTGCCCTCCCCGCTCCTTTGCGTGCGCTAACGATCAGTGCACAATATATATTATTATTTAATTATCCATACGCGCACTTAACAAATATCGCCTGTCATTAATAGCTATTAGATTGTCGGCGTTTGTTTGTTTGTCGTATGGTATTTTAAATATCAGTCACTTACTAAACTACACAAAATGAAATATAACGTGAATTCTAGGGGCCACTATCAGTAAATGACTGTCATATTAATTCAGTCAGCTAAACCATATCTTCTTGCGTGAGAAAGCGGGTGATAAAATTATCATTAAACTGCACAACTGGTAAATAAATAGCTACGCGTTATTTTCCACTGGTCTTTAACAGCTAGACTTTAAGTGAATTATAATAGTAAACTTTAACACTCTAACATGCTTAAGCACAAATTTATATTACCAGAAAATCAGAATGAAATCCCCACGAAGACTATTAACACACCTTCCACAATGGTTCTAGACTACGTGTTTAGACTATTCGAAAAATTCTGAGTAACAACTGATAACTGGTTTGGGAAGACACAGTACATATACATTATTGTTATCTGCTCTCCAGAGGGTGCTAATTTTCACACCATTGCGCATAGCAGAAAATCAGGGAACTACGTTTCCCCGATAAAAGGTTTTCACGGTGGCCCTGTCGGAGCTTGCTAATCGACATCAGAAGGATTCTCACGTCTAACGGGGTTCTCGGAGAATTTTGCCCGCTTCTGGAGACCAAAAACCGCTCGGGAAATTCCCGGCTCTCTTGAGTACGAATTCAAAGAATCTCCGGTTTCTTCACGTGCAGTCTGTCAGCTATCGTGTGATTGACAGATAAGCTCGCGTGAGGAACTAGGTAAACAAACTTAATTCGCTCCCTGTTATGACTGGCAGGTCGCGAAGTTTGTAAACTTTGCGTTAGCCCGTGTTTACAGAAAAAAGGGGCGTGGATTAAAAAGTGAGTCAGACCGGCAGACAAATGCGTGCTTTTTTTTTACGAGCAAATCTTAGAACACTAACGGGATTTCAGGGCTGTCAGATACTGTAGGCTATATTTCCATTATACGTCACAGTATTAAGTACAGCTTTGTGTCTTTTATATATATTGTTATGCCCACATTAGAAGGAATTTTTTTCTGTGTGCGCTGCATAGAATAGTATTTTTGTGTGTGTTTTTGTTCCGAAACAAATACTCAGAAAAAAGCATTTTTGGTTTTAGATTTACTAGACAAAATATATATTTCTCCGGTGAATGTGTCTGTACGTAGGTCACCAATGCGGAACTGATGATAAGAATCAGACATATGCCAGCGGAACAAGATATGTGAAGAAGACGCTGGCGATGAATAGCACACACGCACTAACAAAATCTGTTGACAGCATTATTAGGCCAGGCAGTGTTTGTTCTGGAATCTTCCCCAGTAGAATCCCTAGTAGAATCCCTAGTGTAATAGAGAGGTAGGGGGAGACAAGAAAACACACGGACAGGAGTACTGGAGACATAAATGAAACGGATGAAGAATACATGGAAAGACCTTGAGTTGATGTCACGTGACAAGAGTACTTGGTTAAAGACATATGCTCGTTGGTAAACTGGAGGGTATTAAGTGAATGAATGTGTCTGTATGTGTCTATGACTGTATGCGAGCATATATGTTTGTTTTACCCGACACTCCTCCGGAAAAAAATCAACGGTCTGTCAATTTGTTCTTTAATGTGTTAACACTCGTTGATGTTTACTTTTAATGTGGTAGTATCCGCAGAGATTTTCTTTTAATTTGTTAACGTCCCGTAGAGATTTTATGATAATTTGTTAACTTCCTCAGAGATTTTTATTTAATTTTCTAATGTTCGTTCCCAGAAGTCAAGAACAAAACGCTGCTTAAGGGCTGAGCAAATTTGTTAAATTATTATCTGGTCCGTCGCCTTTTGTGAAGGGGTTATGTTATGATTCTGGCCCGTCAAGCCCCCAGATGGAATAATCCGACGAATGCCATCTTATAAGCAATGGCTCTATATTTATATACAGTATCTATATTTATCAAGAAAAATTGGCTCATACGTTTGCTTTCGTACAAATAAACTGAATCAACTATTATTGTTTAGTTTAAAATAACATACAACAAATTTAATAGTCAATTAGTTCAACAAGTTAAAATAAGGATTAACAGGGGTGAAAGTTATATTAAATTTTTCCTCATTGCGGTTTTGGTATGGCGTGACTAATACTGTCCGTATTTTTTTGCTGTAGCCTGTGTTACACACAACTTAACTCCAGCTGAGTCCTGCAGCTGTGGTTTCCGTCACTTCTTCTTTGGTGATTGTGGCGTGAGGTTTTATTTGGCTCTAGGGTCAGTATAGTACTGACAATTACAGAAATAGAATTTCTGCAGAAAATTGTGAAGTCCCAGTGTCTGAGAGAACTACTGGTATCACAAATTAGTTACGGCTGTGAATGTTCTGATCTCGAAAAATTAGTAGAGAGGAGACCGACATAACTTGCCACCTCCGCTGTGTAACTAACTGTGATATTAAGACAAGGAAACAGATTTTACTTAACAATGATAAAATTGACAAGTCTTCAAATACAATTTCCTTATTATTTATTTAGTATATACACTATCTACTCTTGTGCTGAAGAGTGAATGTTGAAAAATGGAACGTAATGAATTTGTAAGTTTTCCAATTATAGGAACAAAAATTATATCAGCTGTGCTGTTATTCACTTATAGTACATGTATCAGCTGTGCTGTTAATTACGTATAATTTATCAGCTATAATCTTATTATTGTCTTTTGCTATGCTAATTCACTTTCTCGTCACTGACACTAGCTTTTGCTCACAATGTCGACAGAAATGGTACTACTGGGTACTCATCTCTTAAAAAGTTCTGTTCTCCTTAGTTTGGGTCACACAACTCCTGCTGAGGCTCGTTACTTTAGCCCACCCAAGACTGAGGGGGACTAAAGATGTAGCTTCTGTACAATCTCTATGCTCCTGCGAAGTTCCAGGCAGCTGGATTGACTCGAACATACGACCTCAGGTTTTATGACACGAATAAAACCTGTAACAAGGAAAAATAGGGGCTAATTTCTGTCATCAAGCCCACCTATTTCTAATGTGGATGAAATGAGCGTGTGCCTCAGGTGTCTGCATGTAGGAGGAATGACAACATTGCTCAGTATGATTTAGCAATAGCGAGACAAGACAGGTGTCTACTTGCAAAACCTTCTTTCTGATAAATTAATACATGGATACATCCAATAATATGAATTCAATACATGAATACATCCAATAATATAAATTCAATACATGAATACATTCAATACATGAATACATCTAATAATATGTACACCTAGGTGTGATACAACCATTTCCTTCCCCCCTATAGTATACCAGGCCCTCTCTGACAAGTGCTATATAAGCTGGTAACATATATCCTAACAATATTGTTATGTTCTTATGATAGGAGTATATGAGACGACAGTCACTTCGATTACGGAAACAACAGCAAATGGATTGATTTGCCGTTGCCCTAAAGACGCCAATAGGCGTGATGGGAAACAATGGCAAAGAAAACCTATCTGCTGTTGCCCTAAGACGCCACTAGGCGTAATGGCCACTGACTGCTTTGACGGTCGGTGGCTAAGGACGGAAGAAGAAGAAGAATATGAGACGAGGACTGTTTGGTGATATATCAGGTGGGAGTTATAGGAGACAATAGATTGATGTTAGATGAGACAATAGATTGAGTCCTAACAAGGACTGTTTTGGTTATATTTCAGTTGGTTTTATCTGAGATAATAGACTGAAGTTAAAGGAGACAATAGATTGAGTTATAGGAGACAATAGATTGAGTCCTAACAAGGACTGTTTTGGTTATATTGCAGTTGGTCTGAGAAAATAGATTGAAGTTATAGGAGACAATAGGTTGAGTCCTAACAAGGACTGTTTTGGTTATATTGCAGTTGGTCTGAGAAAATAGATTGAAGTTATAGGAGACAATAGTTTGAGTCCTAACAAGGACTGTTTTGGTTATATTTCAGTTGGGAGTTATCTGAGACAATAGACTGAAGTTATAGGAGACAATAGATTGAAGTATGAGTCCTATTAGTCTTCGTCTATTCAATCATATTAGGAAATACAATCATTATACCTAATTCCCCAAGATACAGTCAGTAACCTGATACGTTCATATTAAAACCTATTTTCCTACCAGTTTATAGTAAATTATATTTACCCTCCAAGATTTAAACAGGCCAGATTTTGACTCGATTTAGCGAAGCAGGCGGCAGGTCAATGCTCTCAGGTAAGCTATAAATCAAAGTTGACAGCTCCTCTCACACAGTCGGTCGTCTCTGGCTTTGTGTTCGGTGTTGCGTGATTTAGCATAAAATCTCGCCCGATTATATAGGTAGGTGAATGCTTAAGCAAAGCTTTTGGTTGGTTCCTGGTGGAGCAAGCTGATTGGTTTCCTGCAGTTTCGTCTTTTGCTCGTACAGCCTAATTTTATTCAGTTTTCTTCCGCCATCTTGCGTGAACAAGATGGCCACGACCCACATCCGAAAAAAACAGGGCTTAAGTTTTTCCTGGCGTAACTTCAGGTAATTTATTCCGGCTCAGCAACTGTGCGTTGATTGGCTGGGGCAAATTTGTATCCCGACATAATGATTTAACAAAGTAGTGGGGTTACACACACTCGTTTCACGACAGTGATGAGTACACTTCTCCACGTAACTCGTCCACTGTAGGCGGGTGGTGGTGATACTCTTCTCTCACACTGGTGGCGTAGGAACTTCAGTACTTAAGTCTGATGTCTTGTAACCACGAAATGCGACACATTAGAAATAAACAAATGCCTCAGTACTTTTGTTCTCCGCAAACTAACAGGCCCATTTTCATGCGTTCCACCCACGAATGTTAACCTCTCAGAAGAATTAAATTCCCGACCACACAATGTAACTCAGGGAATAGGATGAAAATTCCCCAATATCCTTCTGGGTGTCAACTAGGAAATTGCGTCTGGAGTGCATGAATAATGATTTGCCTGAATTACAATTAAAAAGGTATGGCGATAAATCTCACAAAATGATTCTATACACTTTACGTACATGTGATGTAATCATCACTCATTACTCGTCGCTACTCCCGTCGGGGTCTAGGTCATCTCTGCTGTAGGGTTTCCCCACACGACTAGTCAGAAACAATCACCAGCTCTTGCAGTAGTGGTTCATGAATATACTATTTTCATTTGTTGAGGTTGCCAGCCTCATATATAACCACTTAGCAAGAAACCTATAGAATTTACATGAGTAAATAATTTGATTACACGTACCCTAACATTTTGGGAATACGTCTCCTGGCACAGATTTAGAATGGACACACAGCCCTGTAGTTAGATGCTGTTCGAATCACTTAAGTCTGAGCAATTCCTCTTATGACGGGGGAAACACTTGGTCTGGAAATCTATAATTCCTCTAATGGCTTCTTGTGATAGAATTCCCAAGTTTCCAGTCTTGTATTAAAATGGCGGGTTTACTTGTGAATTCCAAAGTTGACCAATACTCGATCTGGTACTTACAGTTGTGGAATTGTAAGTTCTATCCTCTTTCTTCTGGCTTGTAGGAGGCATTTAGTTGACGCTGCGATGCAGTCTGTCTGTGTTGTGTTGTGACTCCGAGTTTGTTAGATTATATCTCACAATCCTTAGTTTCAAATCTCAGCTGTGTTCCCGTCGAAAGTTCCAATCAAATCATAGTAGATTTTGACGAGCCAATCCAATCTATCTAGCACTGTTTGGGTGGGGAAATTTATCATTACTCATCCCACGCGTATTTGAAAATATTAAATTTAATATACACGCGTGGCCTCTTACACAGTGATGTCATATCGTTACCTACGACTTCCGGCGAACCTATGTTTATCAGAATAATCTGCGTGCCTACGCCAGACAGATGTCTGGACAGCCCGTGTGGTCTTCTTTCATCTGATCACAACATCGACTTGTGTCAACACGATCAGCCGCTTTCCAGTGGGATCAAATGTTTGACGGACACGTTACCACAGGTGTTCAGACGGATTAGGCGATAAAATATTATCGCTGGCCGGGTCACCAAACCTGGCGAATCATAACAACAGTTTGGGAGTGGAGTATGAAACAATAAGATACGCTTTACTCCAATAGCGAATAATGCCATAGGGGAGTGGCGTGTTAGATAATTCACCATGCTATGTCCAGCATAGAGCAAAATAGTAGAAATAACGAATGAAAAGGCATGATTTATGCCAAATAAAAGCGATGTGAGAAAAATGAAGAAAAAGAAAGAATACTGCCGGAGGGTTGAAGGTGTGAGAGATCACACAAAAGGACACGTACAGACGTGTCGTCACAAACAGCCGTTTACATTATTTAAAATTATTTACCGGCTGTTTAGATTTTCTTTTAATTTGTTAACATCCGTAGAAACTTTCTTTTAATTTGTTAACATCCGTAGGAATTTTCGTTTAATTTGTTAACATCCGTAGAGATTTTGTTTAATTTTTTAACGGCATTGAGATTTTCTTGTAAATTTGTTAATGGCCGTAACAATTTTCTTTTAATGTATTAACTTTCCGTAGAGATTTTTAAATGTGTTAACGTCCCTAGAGATTTAACGAGGCTGCATTCAACTAAATATAGATCTTACGTATAACAACTGTGACCAGCGTTATCTTGATCCGAACTCTCTTTCTGATGACGCACGTGCGCGAACTCACACACATAAACACACACACTCTAGCTTTGCTCACTCACCAACTGTCTCGAACAACCACACGACATTCTATCCTTTAATAGATTTATTACCCTGAAACCACAATGGACTCCAGGCATGCAAGCTACGTTCAGTTCGATAATTTTTTCCCCCAATTAATAATGAACAGTTTTCCTATATACAGCGATGTTTCATAATTTTCCATGTGCTCCCTTCGAAGCATGCATCCACCATTGAGGCTGGTCCCCTTGTAGGAAGCCTACACCAAGTAGTCACGTGATCTAGCAGCTGGTCCCCTTGTAGGAAGCCTACACCAAGTAGTCACGTGATCTAGCAGCTGGTCCCCTTGTAGGAAGCCTACACCAAGTAGTCACGTGATCTAGCAGCTGGTCCCCTTGTAGGAAGCCTACACCAAGTAGTCACGTGATCTAGCAGCTGGTCCCCTTGTAGGAAGCCTATACCAAGTAGTCACGTGATCTAGCAGCTGGTCCCCTTGTAGGAAGCCTACACCAAGTAGTCACGTGATCTAGCAGCTGGTCCCCTTGTAGGAAGCCTACACCAAGTAGTCACGTGATCTAGCAGCTGTGGTTACTGTAGCAAATAGTTTTATATGATCAGGTTGTCAGTCCCTTCATGCACGACCTCGTTTTAGTCGCCTTGTACGACATGCCTGAAGGTGATGTAGACCTATTCTATCTTTGTCTCTTCAGGGACCCCCCCCCCCTTTCCGGGAAAGGGGGGGGGGGGGGGGGGACAAGTAAGATTGCTGTCTCCAATCGGTAGACATAATATTTTTTCTTAGTTGCAATCAGACTTGTAGAAAGGTGAACAAATTGTCTAGGGCTAATAGGGTAGTTAGTGTGAGGGTTACGCACTACAGATAAAAACAACGAACGTGCAAAGAAAAAGGAAACAGCAGTGGATTGAAGAAACAACAGTGGATTGAATAAACAACAGTGGATTGAATAAACAACAGTACTAGGAATAGGCGCACTACGTGACAACTCGATATAACCAGCTAACGATCCTTTTCTTCTTTCGTTCGCTTGAAATATATTGTCTATATCTGCAATGTTGTTTCTTGTATAAACTTCACTGTCTTTTGTAGTTCATACAGAGGTCCGTATAGTTTTGCTTCCAGTGTTGTTTCTCTGGGCCAGTGGATCTGCCTCAATATATCATATTCGGGGCAGTCTTGAAGTACGTGCTCCGCAGTCTGGGGTGCCTGTCCACATATACACATGGCTGAATTGCCAATCTTGAATTTTGTATACATGTGGATGCGGTGTCGGCTGTGTCCTGTTCTGAGGCGCAGAATGACAATTTGTTCTGATCTGTGCGATCCTTTTCAAGACCAACCCTTTTCAATGGCTAACATCAATACTAGCCAAAATGGCGACAGAGACAACAGTCCGTCGTTCAAAATAGGATTTTAAAAATTCGCACAATATGCGTTAATTATAATCGAAAGTGCCCACCTCTGGTCAAGTTGAACGGGGTATCATATGGCGAAAATATGTATTAATAAATAAAAAATAAACTTTTTCTTGTAGGTGTCACTCCATCATTTTATTTTATGTAGTTTTTCTCGCGCCCATCATCATCACCATCATCATCATCTTCACCACCATCATCATAAGCATCATCAAGCATTGAGGCCTTCAAAAAATGTCAAACTTTTGTGTCTTGTGCCATTCACTCAATGTCTTTCCACGTCTGCTTCTTTGTCCATGTTATGTCTATCTGCCGCTCGCCGTCTGCTGCATACAATTCTTCTTAGTCTCCACGCATTTTATTCAAATAAACAAAATAATAAACATTTTTTGTGTGTCTCTATTTATTCTCATCTTGGCCTGTTACAGACTTTTTATCTTTGACCAGTTTTTGAGTTCTCTCTGTCCTTCTGCTTTTTTGGTTGCATTAAGGAAGTACACTTCAGATGATTCTGCAATCTATGCTTTACAGCAGCATCAGGCAACCCAGGGTGTGGGGGGATCTGCCTTAGAAATACCGAGCGCTTTGTAGATTTACCTTGAGAAAATCATTTCTGTTTTCAGGTTTCAAAATATTTGGTTATTGTTATTGTTGATCAGAATCGACCTCATTGCACTCTGGGCAAACCCATTGGTGCTCAGTTTCCCTCAGCAAATGTCGAAGGGTATGAATGTTAACTATTCCCATAGCGCACTGGTTGTCTACACAAGGGGTTCCCAATCTTTTTTTTCTCATGGCCCACTTCTGAGCCTCTGTGACACCCCCCCCCCATCCCATCATATTAGCTGGTACTCTATCATCTTACTGTGGCCCCTTAGAAATATGGCATGGCGCACGTTAAGAATCACAGATCTACACGACGGATGCATCCTTTCATATGTCCATGTCCATGTCCATGTCTACGTCCATGTCCGTTATCTCTTACGTTTCAAGCCACATTCCAGCAATCTTCGCCTTGTTGGTTCATCGGTTGCAGTGTCGGTCAGTAAAAGGCGATCAGTATTTGTCTTTAGTCTTTCTCCTTTATCCATTTCCAATTTCCCCACTTTGGGTGCTTTTTTTGCTAGTCTGTCAGCTCTCTCATTGACTTGGGCAGTATAGACTACATGTAACTTTTATCTCTGCCAGTTAATGTGAGACAGAGTTATGGAAAATTCGAAGTTAATAAAGTTTGACCAAAAGTTAAATTCACTTCAAAGAAAAGACCGCTTTCTTATCTCATGCACTTCACGATTGAAGTGAATTTGTGTAAGCTATATCGTGAGTTTTCAACTGGAATGAGGAACTATTGCCTTTAGTCCTTGGAATAGCGCGTTATTTAAATGCAGGCGGAGGAGGGCAAGTCCTAAATTTCTCTAGCTTTAAAACTCTCTTTTTCCTCCGGCACCAAGAGATCTATCAAATCATCTCATGTGATCTACCGGTGTGGTAAAGTGGGATGTTATAAATATTTATAGGGGACTTAGTGTACTGACTGAGATCAGCTGTGAAGGTATCTGTATCTAATAAGTGTGGTGTATTACAGATGACCTTACTTGCTACCACATTTATACCTCAGTCAGAATTATTCTGGAATATTGTGATGACTACGTTGAATGTCTAGGGTTATGAAAATGATGAAGTGTAAGTCACAACAACAACAGACAGATAAACAATTTAATTTATTCCACAACACTTTACAACACTGTGACACTCACACACATATAACACTCTATAAGACTATCTTAAATGAGTCAAGTGTAAAGTTTCAAATATATATGTAATAATTACTTTCAACAATAGATATCCTGATTCAACTACACAGTGAACCAGGAATCACAATCAAATGTAATCACAATTTATAAATATGATCTTTGTATTGACAGAATTTATTAGTATTTTCCTATGTCTGTAAGTTGTGAAGTAGTACTATGAGGTAATACTGGTTTTGTTTTTCAAGCTAGATTGTTGTTTGTCATCATGACTTCACGTGTTTGATTATCGTGGAAATAGTATTAGGAAAAGTTCACAGTTCCTGTCATTTGAACCTATTTATTGTCCCTCTGTGTTTAATATAATGTCAATTTTTGAGGGGGGGGGGCACATAATGTTGAGCTGCTCTGGCCACAGAAGCTTATCTTTCGTGATGGCGGCAGGAAAAGACTCCTCTGCTCGATTGCTTCACTGTGTTCTGGAGACACCTCACTGGTAGCTATCTGGACCAAGGAGTATGCTGTCAGCCTCTGGATTCAGCAAAACTCAGACCAGGTGCTGCTTCAATAACATAGGACCACGGTCCCTGAAACAAGAAGGTTGTACCTCCTACTTCATAACTAATTTATAATCTATTTCCACATTGAACATAATACATAACAAACACTGAGTTCAGAGCGGTAGGCCAACTGCTAGCTTCATCTGAAACAATTTACACCAGTATTCTCCTCCTAAATGGTTACTACGCCTCTGCAATTCCAGCATTAGTTCTTTCTAGTCAATAAGATAGGTGTCAGTGTACTGTTTGGCAATTCCATGCAGTTTTACTTTTCTCCGACACGTCATGTTCAGGTTGGAGCACTATCTAGGCTTTGCCTCATGTTTGCTACTGAACCACACACATATACAGACATAAATTATCAATTTACATTCAATTTTCATTAAAAAGATATCAAATATGTCAAGCTTACCACAATTCATGGAAATAATTCACAAATACGTTGACTGGCGATGAATATGGCACAAATTCCGATCTGCCTCTGTTCCAGGCTTTTATTTAGAAAAAATATAAGCTGGTTCTCAACGCACTGTTTCTGAGTAAGTTTATTTTAACATGTGGCACTGAACTGACGCTCCTAATTGACTATATTGGCGGGTCTAACCAATCGGGCCATGTTTACACAGCTTTTCAAAAAAAGTACCCCTACTACCGTTCCCCTAACAACAAAAAATTAGTATTTGTAGTCCGACTAATCGTGTTTAGCCTTACATATCATTCCCGCCAATCAAATTGGATTTAACATGGTGACCTATTTCCCGTACAATGGTGGTTTCAAAACATGCCACTGTGCGATTATTATTTGGTGTTGTCTGACACCCTCACTATTTTCTTTTGGCTATAATTTGTTAATTCCTAGACTATTTGCGTAACACTTAACATATTCTTTGTCAGCAAGGCCTAAGAAACCCAAATATATAAATTTTATGGGGCTAAGGGGCTGCGTTGAAAATATGCATTTTCTTCTACCTCCCGTTCACTTCGATACAATGTGGTGTCTGGGTACTGTCAGGCTTTCAAACGTAAACCAGTATAATGTCATATTTCCTAATAAGCATTTTTCAGGTTTTTAAACCTAACTCTCGTATGGGTAGTGTTTTTTTTTTTTTCACTGTCTATCTGAAAAAAAGTTAGTGCTTCATGCCTTTCGCGTGTTGGGGGTGGCATTAATTGTATATCGCGAGACGCGTGTTAGTGTTGCATGCGTTCCTGCTTTCAGCCCTCACTCTCTTTCTATCCTAAGCCCATCTGTCCTTTCGTTTATGTTAACGTAGTGTATAAAATGAAATTAATGGAAGTATTAATTTAGGTCATTACGCAGTGTGCCTAGCTCAAGGTTTTCTTAGAAATATAGTACACGTTTTATTGTTTTGTGGAAACGCGTGTATGCTGCTATAGGCTTTACTATCAACGTGGAAACGTTACAATTTGCAGACGAAATAGAAAAAAAAAGGATTTTTGTACGCCATTGTGACAGCACTGTACTTTTACCATTTCTCTTTCCCTTTTATTGAATTTATGTGTTAGGCTTTACATTTACCTTTTAATTTATATATGTGGATTTAGAATGTTTCACGACAACCGGTAATTCGGAATCTTTCTTATGCCGACCCCTGTTATACAGTAAGTAATACTGACCTTCAAGAAACAAACATGGATGTAAAGAGTTCAGTGCAAATACAGCAAGTAACAACCCCCTGCGCTTTCTACAAGACTTCTGTGCTTGATCATAAAAACCCAGCTTACTTCCCGAAGAGCGATGCAATGTAAGCCTGTCCTAACTGAACGCATGGGAATACCAGTCTTGCACTGTTACGGAAATAGTAACACTGGATGACTTATAATTGGAAGATCTGTTCAGTCTTCCAGTCAAACATTTGATATACTTACAAGCTGAGGCTATAGAGAGCTGTGTCTGCCAGGAAATGTTAGCTGAGTACACATCAAATGACAGATAAATGTTGTGAACATTGAGAGGAAAAATGGTCTATTATGAGCTGAAGGCACAGACAGGTAATATAGTATGAAATATTGTCGATTAAGGTCAATGTATGTGTAGATCGACTGTCTCACTCTAATTCTCCTACCCTGGGGATCTTAGAACAGGAACTTCCTTATAATGCTATCAACTGGTTTTCTTAATGTCAGTCGAATCCCAACGTCAGCGTTCTCTGTTCACGTCTCCTTCTGCTGTCTAGTTCTTTGCATCATTTCGACATTAGCCATCTTATCATAGCATTTCAATCTTTCTATTCTACGCAAGCATTCATTAATGAAAATCTGTATCTGCTTGATTGTCATTTTTATTGATTTTCATGTTCTATAGCTATACAATAGGACTTACTTAATATGTAAGTTGGAGGTTCTTATTTTAATGTTGGACTTGATCTCTCGATTTCTATATATTTCTTCAAGCAATGGAAGCTCTTCTATGTTGTTCCCATAGGTCACTTATGAGAGACAGAAAGAATAGATTAACTGCTCCTTCATGCATGTCGTAACAGGTGACTAACATGAGGTTGTGTATGAGGTTGGCAACCTCATCATGAAAAACAAATAGCTACAGAAACCACTGACGTAAGAGCACGTGCATGCTTTGTGCAAGCTTTCTGCATGGGGGTCATCTGCAGTGGTGGTTTCATGCTCAGTAAGGAGCACAAAGGAAAGGTATGATGGTGACAGAAAGCTGCCCTTTACACACATACACATACAGTTAATATCCCATCTCAATATTGAGTATTTTCCTTTATCAGGCAGCTATATAAAGGACGTGATTGCTCTTCAGAAAACGACAATATTGATCGATCTTTCTTGTTACCCAGTCAGACACTTCCCACCGCCTGGTTCCCGGGGGTGTCAGACAGTTCAGACAAGCTGTAAAAGTCTGTTTCTGAAACAGTCTGAAATCCCTGCACGTTCCGTCATGATCAACGTTATCCTGGTCTTTAGCTTTTACCAATATTCTGTCAATATTATTTGTCCTTATCTCTTCGTAAAAACAAGAAATTAATATATTGACAGAGCAACAGACAGACAGACACATTAACTTAAAAAAAGAGACAGGTGAACTTTATGACGATGTAGAGACATAAAGATAGACATATAGAAGACAGACAGACAGACACACGGACAGATACATTAACTAAAAAATAAGACAAGCGAACATAATACAGATGTAGATATATACAGATAGACAAATAGATAGACATATAGATAGATTATATAATCCTCATATATATATATATATATATATATATATATATATATATATATATATATATATATATATATATATATATATATATATATATATATATATATATATATATATATATATATATATATATATATATATATATATACATATACACACACCGATGGATTGTCGGAATAGACAGACAGACAGACAGACAGACAGACAGACAGACAGACAGACAGACAGACAGACAGACAGACAGATAGATAGATAGATAGATAGATAGATAGATAGATAGATAGATAGATAGATAAACAGATAGACTGATAGATTGAAAGAAAGTCAGATAGATTGAAAGACAGACAAACAGGCAGACAGACAGACAGATTGACAGATACATGGATACACATACATACATACATATACAGACAGACAGACAGAAACTGAATGCCACACGATCAATAATAATAATTATTAGTACGTCACGTCTTTCATATATCAATGTAATCTATGCTGAGATCGTCTTCTAACTAAACACCTGTGTATTAACAGCTGACATGAATTTTTTAATGTAGGGCTAAGTATCTCGACTTATGAAATCTATTCTGAGCCTGTTGCTTTTTGCTGACGTAGGAAGTAACATAAACCATTTGTTAGCCTAGCTGGGCTGAGTTACTTTTTTCAATATTAAACGGAGAGTTACATGAACATGCAGTTAACAGGCTTGGCATGACATTATGTCATCATCATCATCATCATCATCATAATCATCATCATCATAATCATCATCATCATAATCATCATCATCATCATCATCGTGATCATTATTTTCCTTTTCGCTCCCGATGAAGCATGGAGTCACAACCGCAGCTGGCTCCTCGTGCAGGGCGCGTGCACGAAACATTCACCTGATCTTGCAGCAGTGGTTTCTGTATTGATATGGTTGATATGATTAGGTTGCCTGCCTCACGCACAACCTCATATTAGACGCCTAGTACGACAAGACACACCTAGGAACTACACTGGACTTTATTTTATAATACTTGCATGATTTATGCAGAACATGTTCTCACCTCTGCCTTACAACGAGTTCTCTCTATCTCTCATCAGGAGGCCCTCAACCCCCACCACAAAACCACTTCCGATAGATTCAAGTTAATCTTGACCTTTGAGCCCCACAGCACTGCGGTTAAAGAGATCCTCTTCCACCACTTACCTACTCTCCAAGCTGATTCCGTGACCCGGGAAGTGTTCAGTGAGGCACATCTGATGGCCTATAGATACGAAAAGAACGTGAAGGATCTTCTTGTTCACAGCCGTCTCACAACCGAGATGGAGGTCACTTGGCATACAACCTTGTGGCCGAACACGATGCAAGACATGCCAATATGGCATCCAAAGGTGTCATTTCCTAAGGCCACGTTCACTATTATAGTGCGTTTCAAAAAGATCGGTCGACGATTGACTTCAAATATCTCCATATTCCTTGCACTGATAAACATGATTTTTTGCATGTGGTCTTATATTTTCATATCCACCCACCCTACCCCACAAAATTCCCCTCAACTTCGTCCCCATATCCATCCACCCTACACCACATCTTACTGTATTTCCCCTCATCTTTGTCCCCATATCCACCCACCCTACCCCACATCTAACTGTAATTCCCCTCATCTTCGTCCCCATATCCACCCACCCTACCCCACATATAACTGTAATTCCCCTCATCTTTGTCCCCATATCCACCCACCCTACCCCACATCTAACTGTAATTCCCCTCATCTTCGTCCCCATATCCACCCACCCTACCCCACATCTAACTGTAATTCCCCTCATCTTCGTCCCCATATCCACCCACCCTACACCACATCTTACTGTAATTCCCCTCATCTTCGTCAACCTGCCAGTGATATATGCAGAAATGACTAAGGCCAAACTGTCCATGATGTCAAACTGTCCAAAATCTTCTCTCTTTGTCGTTTTTTCTGCTATCTTACCTGTTTTCGCGATATACTCCAGCTTGTACTGCGCAGAATAGCACGATTAAAATGGCATGACAAGACCACCAATGTATTACTGATAAAAACAACGAGGTAAATGTAAAACAAAAAGGTAAGAAAGAAAAAACGCTTACGTTGGAAAGAACATATTCAGAAGAAAGCATCTTATAGCATGACTAGGCAGTCCTTGTTCTCGAATCCCCAAGATAAAATAAATAAGCAGAGATAAAAAAAACACACAGACAAGAGAACAGGAGACAGACATAACAATAAAAATAGATATAACCAGTAGTAGGAAGGATGTCACAGGACAGGACGGCTTGACGTGAACAAGTTGTAGGCATATGCTTCACAATGAGCAGAATGATAATGATGATGATGATAAATTACTAGACTATAACTCTGACAGCTAAAACCATAACATAAATTCCTCGTTGAAAGAACGTGTCCAACGTTCAATAGTCTAAATCAGAGGTTCTTAACTTTTCTTGTGCCACGGGCCCCATTGATTACCCGGTGAAGGCTACGGGCCCCTTTGATTGTTCTGTGAAGGTTAGGGATCCTTTCTTAGAAAAAAATGTACATAGACGCGTAATTAACACATTTCCAAACAATTAATACATTTTATTACAAAGATAAATACTTAAGCTTACATAGACTTACTTAAATTTTTAAAAAAATTAATAAAATGCAAACATCTATAATATTTTCCGAGTAAAAATCTAGATGAAAATAAAATTCGAATGTGTAGGCTATGTACACGGACACCACAGTATTCGTCCATAGACTACCAAGTGGTCAGTGGACCACAAGTTAAGAAATCCTTGTCTAAATATATATATATTTTTTAAAGACTGACTATGGGATCGGTTGGGGAGGGGGGCATAAATGTAATTTACTATTCTTTCAGCTGAGTATAAATATACTTCGGTTAGTGAAATCTCGAAGATCTTAAGAACTTACAGAACCTGAAATTCCTGAAGGCTGGAAATGCGATAATGGGCTGGTACTCAACAAGTGAACACTGGAATGCAATCGCGATATCAGAGAGGCGGAGATTAAATGAGAGAGCGGTGAAACAATACTTTGTTCTTACTGAAACTTTCTACTGTATCAGTACACCTGAGTTTGTTTTTTTTCTACAAAGATGAATACACACAGATGGTTACATTGTCTGATGCGGCTGTTATCAGTCGTCCAAGTGGCAGATTAGAGAGAAGATCAGATCATGCAACATTAGCAAAACGAACGAACATGATTGCTCTAAGCCTTCTCCTTTTTCGTACTCTTTCATGCGTTAGCTAGGGTGGTTTTAAAGAGAGCAATGATCGGCCTGAGGGTGTTGGAATCTCCATAGAGTTGATTCAGGAATTGTACTGGTGACGGCTATTTGTGCCTTCTTTGTTTTTCATACGACGGGCACTTTTGCAGGAGGTACTCAACTGCAGTCTGTTTGACGTTTGTGGTACTGTTGGAAATAAATAGAGTGAGAGTGGAAACAATCTTTAAAACGTGAGAATAGAGGAAGCAGTATTGTCACGAGTGTGGGAGTAGATTATGTCTGAGTTTAGACAGAGTATGAATGAGTTGTGTGAAAGTAGATATTAATAGAGCCACTAATGCAAAATTGGGAGTGAGGTATGACTTCTGAAGAGAAGAGATATGTAATTAGGTATCTAATGTCTTCTTCCAACCACACTCGAGACAATGTTTAGAATATCATGCGCCTCATCCGTCCTCTCCGCTAAATAGATTACTCTTTTACAGTAAGGACTACACACGTAAACATCAAGTTACAGGTAGAATTAGAAAAAAGTGAATTCTGATCGTTTGAAACATATAAATATATTTATTAAACAAATCTATAAACCATAAAACCTCACTAGCTTTGATGGGCTAGTGATCTCATATCACAGCAACACAATAAAGAACACAGACGAATCGTATCAATTCCCAACCACCAATTGTACATACACGTACAAAAAGGAAAAATCTTGCTAACAGTGGTGTCGTAGATTTTATTGAGATAGGTTGAAGATGTTTAAGGTCCCGTCTGAGCAGAGGTGATAATGGTAAACTATGTGTGAATAAGGGGTAAGAAATAGCTTTATTTTTCACAAGGGGGTGAGAGTGTAAGAGAAAGGACAGTCTCTGGATTGAGTAATTGCTCTAACCCCAGCCTATCTCACGACAATATTTAACTAGACTCCCTTTCTCTCCTGGTACATATATATACGAGTTACACTCCACTTACATATACACAATTCTGTGACATAATACGTACAGACGTGAACCAAGCTATGGATAACATATACTGGGCAGGGGTTTGACCAACACGATAACTTACGGTTTTATTATGTTTATTATCTATTAAAAAATCACATCAATATTATCTATCAGAACGTATAGTTTACAGACATAAAAAATGCAAGAAAATTTATTAACCCCATAGGCTCTCCTCTATTGCAAAGGAATCCAAAAGTAGATCCTGACAGAGGTAATTAACCCAAAAGATTACAGTTAATGATAATATATATAGGCATAGACGATAAAGTAAAAGAACCAAGTCTCTAGTTAATCTATCCTGAAACAAAGAAGACAAGAAAATGATATAACAGTATTTGCGAACCCGAAATGACTGAAGTGAGTATAATGATTATACAAAATATGAAATATTCATTTCTCTTTCTTACAGTCTGTCAGCCTGTGGCCACAAGCAATCCGCAATCACACTTACCTACTACTCTTTAACACATCTGTGTATCTTTGACATATTTCAGTTTGGTGCTATCCAAGGGACCCCAGTTCCTCCAAGAATGATTAATTTTTCCTAATGGGGAACGTCCGCTTAAATAATGCTAATATTATGTGTCAAAAAGTTCACGTCAGGTAGTGCAGGTAAATATATATTGCGATCGAAATGTTCACCATGGGCAGCACACAGATGTCCGATATTTAAGGAAAATGTCTGGTGGGTACACTGTTAGAAAACCAATAAGGATAAGCAAATGATCTCCTATCTGTTTTTATCTCTCACTCTGGGGTTGGGTGTCGGTTATGGACCCAAGTATTCTTTTTTCTGGATAAATCCACTTGAGAAAAGAAAAAAAAAACTACGATAGTCAATATTCTGGAAACAATGTTTATATATATAGATATTTGGCCACCACAGGCGGATCAGATTTGCTGTGAACAATCTGGGTACTTTCTTGTCCAATTCTGATGTTTTATTCTTTAAATGTTTATATGTGGGGACTCTCTCTCTCTCTCTCTCTGTAAGAAGACGAGAGAACCGCACAGGTCCAAATTTAAGACCCAATAATATTTTAAGAATGTTTTCTGGAGCTATTCAGACCGCTAGATCACAGGGTTGATCGCCTAGATGTAGAAAAAAACAAACATTTTAACAATGATATCATTATTATATTCTACACTCGTTAGGTAAGACCTCTGGATCACTCCGGTATTAAATTATATTTAAAACTCACAAAACTTTAGTAATTCCCAAAATTACGCATGATGAATAAAAGTATATTTATCTCTAATTATCAGTCGCCTAGTGTATATTAATTAATTTAAAGCGTCTCTTACTGGGGGAATAGCAAGAAATTAAATTTACTTATTACAGCTGGAACTATTTAATATGCTTATTTAATAAACACAGAAATCCCAGTGAAAACATTAACACGTTAAGGCACTCAAAATTCTAATATATATATATGATTACCGCCACACAAGGAAAATGACACTCTCCGTGAATCTCAGAAATTCTTTCTATATAAAACTCCAAGATTCGCGCTAGCAGATATCACCAATTCCTGGGGCAGACTGATGATGAATTTTCTAAAACTCCGCTAATATACTGAATCGGCCCATGTCCCCATGACTGGCAAACGCACCTGCGAATTCTTCGTCCATTCTATTATCAGGTGTTAAACAGAGGGTGCTGATCTCGGCTCTTGACATTGTAACCTGATCTCCGGTGGTCTGCCTCTCTGTGGGAATGTCAGTAAGAGATACCGCCGCGAGAGAAGACAACAAAAGGGCGAATGTCCAGATAACTTATGGCATACCAAACCAGCAGTCGTGGGAATGACTCGAGTTGTTTAGATGTAATTAAAGAGAGGTTTAGTTGTAATTAAATGTAATTAAAGAGAGGCTCGATTTTCATACGTCACAAATGGCAACCCCTGGTCATCTTGTTCGAAGACGGCTGCTACTGTTTTGTTAAATTACTTACACCTGAGGGATACACCTCCTAGGCTGTAGAAATCACTAACTAATGGTACTCAATTACACTAATAAAATAATATCTTACAATACTCCACAAACGTAAGGGAAAATTATATACCGTCACTGTAGCGAATATCTTTAGGCTGTGGAAAGAAAAACCCTTTCCCAAAGTCAGCGAGTGGTATTGTTGCAAATTAAGGCTCTTAATGTAAACCACTCAGCCCAATTGGTGAATTACTAGTGCCCTAGGCGTGTGGTTGTAATAACAGTTGAGGCGTTACGAAGGTAAGTCACTATTGAGAGACTCCAGCTGATCGAACTAACTTTGACTTGTGTAAGGAAAACGAATGCCCACGGGAGTAGTATACAATGGCGGAAACGAGGCGGTTTCAGGCGGCGGCGCATGACTTTTATATAGCAAAAAACTCGATCGATTTCAGGCGGCGGCGTTTCAGGCGGCGGCGCATGACTTTTTATATAGCGATATATTTTAGCGGCGGGGCTTCCTCTGACGATCAGACGTATGACTTTTTATATAGCAATAAATTTGTTCGGCAACGGCGGGTGTGTTTGTTTATACATGTATACATACAATATATATAAAAAATATAAAAAATCGATAATGACGGAAAATTTAAAAAATCGATAATGGTAGGTTAGTAGGTTACTAAGAGGTTTTTTGAAGTGCCTTTTTTCGTGTTGGCGTGGGTGACGATGTATGTTGTAGGGGTAGCTGGCGGGGTGGGTTAGGGTGGATTTTTGTGTGAAGTATTGTGTTGGTAGTGTATTGGTGTGTTTGTTTATACATGTATACATACAATATATGTATAAAAAATATAAAAAATCGATAATGTTGGGTTACTAAGAGGTTTTTTGAAGTGCCTTTTTGTGTTGGCGTGGGTGACGATGTAGCTGGCGGGTTGGGTTAGGGTGGATTTTGTGTGTGATGTATTGTACCGGTAGAGTGTTTGGTTGTAGGTGTCTTAATTGTGTGTTGTAGTTTGAGGGGCTGTTGAATCGTGGGGTGTGTTGGGGTATGGGTTTTTGTGTGCGTGTATTTTAATTGTTGTATATACAATATATATATGGGAGTGAAGTTTTAGAGACCTATACTAGGTCTACCATCGAAAGTGCGTCACGGTATTGTTGTGTGTTGTTTATTTTACATATAGACATATTTTACAACAGTTATACGAACAGTTAGACGATAGACTTAGATAACAAGAAGACGATATATTTAGACATATATTTTACAACAGATATACGAACAATTAGACGATATATTTAGACAAACAATTAGACAACAGACGATATAGGTAACAAAAGAAGAATTTTAGTTAATATAGTTTTTATTTTATATTCAATAGTGTTTTTGTAGTATCAAACGTAAAGGTAATATATAAATAACACATAAGGAAGGGAAACCCGAGGCCTGTAAACAGTAAATTAATATTAGTAAATTAATATTAGACAAACATAAAGGTATGTTTTCAGGCACTCGTAAGAAATAAAGAAGTAGAACACTTGGACAACAGAAAAACAACAGACGTGAGTGGCTTACCCAGGGTTCGAACCCCGTACCTTCCGTACGACAACTCCGCCTAGCTATCAAGCGAATCACACTGACCCCACGGCCAGCTAGGCATCCCCAAAAAAGATGCTTTACTGGCTATTTATCAGTAAGAAACACAAGATAACACCGGAAGTATACAGCCCCCTAATGACGCAATCACTTCTGTTGTTCACCTATTAACAGTATGTGTCAGTCCAAACAAGACAAAGACCTTGATACTGGGTCCAGTAAATAGTAGAAGACTAAAGGACAATAGTATAGAACAGTGGGTAGGTTTCTGGTATTGTATGAACATAAATAACACATAAGGAAGAGAAACCCGAGGCCTGTAAACAGTAAATTAATATTAGTAAATTAATATTAGACAAACATAAAGGTATGTTTTCAGGCACTCGTAAGAAATAAAGAAGTAGAACACTTGGACAACAGAAAAACAACAGACGTGAGTGGCTTACCCAGGGTTCGAACCCCGTACCTTCCGTACGACAACTCCGCCTAGCTATCAAGCGAATCACACTGACCCCACGGCCAGCTAGGCATCCCCAAAAAAGATGCTTTACTGGCTATTTATCAGTAAGAAACACAAGATAACACCGGAAGTATACAGCCCCCTAATGACGCAATCACTTCTGTTGTTCTCCTATTAACAGTATGTGTCAGTCCAAACAAGACAAAGACCTTGATACTGGGTCCAGTAAATAGTAGAAGACTAAAGGACAATAGTATAGAACAGTGGGTAGGTTTCTGGTATTGTATGAACATAAATAACACATAAGGAAGGGAAACCCGAGGCCTGTAAACAGTAAATTAATATTAGTAAATTAATATTAGACAAACATAAAGGTATGTTTTCAGGCACTCGTAAGAAATAAAGAAGTAGAACACTTGGACAACAGAAAAACAACAGACGTGAGTGGCTTACCCAGGGTTCGAACCCCGTACCTTCCGTACGACAACTCCGCCTAGCTATCAAGCGAATCACACTGACCCCACGGCCAGCTAGGCATCCCTAAAAAAAGATGCTTTACTGGCTATTTATCAGTAAGAAACACAAGATAACACCGGAAGTATACAGCCCCCTAATGACGCAATCACTTCTGTTGTTCACCTATTAACAGTATGTGTCAGTCCAAACAAGACAAAGACCTTGATACTGGGTCCAGTAAATAGTAGAAGACTAAAGGACAATAGTATAGAACAGTGGGTAGGTTTCTGGTATTGTATGAACATAAATAACACATAAGGAAGGGAAACCCGAGGCCTGTAAACAGTAAATTAATATTAGTAAATTAATATTAGACAAACATAAAGGTATGTTTTCAGGCACTCGTAAGAAATAAAGAAGTAGAACACTTGGACAACAGAAAAAAACAACAGACGTGAGTGGCTTACCCAGGGTTCGAACCCCGTACCTTCCGTACGACAACTCCGCCTAGCTATCAAGCGAATCACACTGACCCCACGGCCAGCTAGGCATCCCCAAAAAAGATGCTTTACTGGCTATTTATCAGTAAGAAACACAAGATAACACCGGAAGTATACAGCCCCCTAATGACGCAATCACTTCTGTTGTTCTCCTATTAACAGTATGTGTCAGTCCAAACAAGACAAAGACCTTGATACTGGGTCCAGTAAATAGTAGAAGACTAAAGGACAATAGTATAGAACAGTGGGTAGGTTTCTGGTATTGTATGAACATAAATAACACATAAGGAAGGGAAACCCGAGGCCTGTAAACAGTAAATTAATATTAGTAAATTAATATTAGACAAACATAAAGGTATGTTTTCAGGCACTCGTAAGAAATAAAGAAGTATAACACTTGGACAACAGAAAAACAACAGACGTGAGTGGCTTACCCAGGGTTCGAACCCCGTACCTTCCGTACGACAACTCCGCCTAGCTATCAAGCGAATCACACTGACCCCACGGCCAGCTAGGCATCCCCCAAAAAGATGCTTTACTGGCTATTTATCAGTAAGAAACACAAGATAACACCGGAAGTATACAGCCCCCTAATGACGCAATCACGGGGTTCGAACCCTGGGTAAGCCACTCACGTCTGTTGTTTTTCTGTTGTCCAAGTGTTCTACTTCTTTATTTCTTACGAGTGCCTGAAAACATACCTTTATGTTTGTCTAATATTAATTTACTAATATTAATTTACTGTTTACAGGCCTCGGGTTTCCCTTCCTTATGTGTTATTTATGTTCATACAATACCAGAAACCTACCCACTGTTCTATACTATTGTCCTTTAGTCTTCTACTATTTACTGGACCCAGTATCAAGGTCTTTGTCTTGTTTGGACTGACACATACTGTTAATAGGAGAACAACAGAAGTGATTGCGTCATTAGGGGGCTGTATAATTCCGGTGTTATCTTGTGTTTCTTACTGATAAATAGCCAGTAAAGCATCTTTTTTGGGGATGCCTAGCTGGCCGTGGGGTCAGTGTGATTCGCTTGATAGCTAGGCGGAGTTGTCGTACGGAAGGTACGGGGTTCGAACCCTGGGTAAGCCACTCACGTCTGTTGTTTTTCTGTTGTCCAAGTGTTCTACTTCTTTATTTCTTACGAGTGCCTGAAAACATACCTTTATGTTTGTCTAATATTAATTTACTAATATTAATTTATGGTAATATATAGTATTTTTTAACATAATACATTGTGCAGTAATTTTTTATGAAATCATATATGGGTATTATATTGGTAATTTTTTATCAAATCACAAATGAATGTACAATTGAAAAATAACATATATATAGGAAGGATGTATGTTCAAAATATACAATATTTACAATAAAAATATCACAGCTGCAGGCCAGACCTTGAGGGGAGTCGTCACATTGTCGTAAGAAATAGAGAGATTATGTATATACCTGTAGGTATCTGTGTGTACAGATAGTTTAAATGTTGAGGGGTGATGTGGTGACGTTGTCGGGGTGTACCTGTCGTTTTATGTAAAAGTAAGACAGGGCGTTGCGGTGTTGTTCGTATGTGTAGATGGAGGATTTGTGTGCTCTGAACCCGATATTTTTCCCACCCTGTGCTTGTTGCGTATTGAGGACTTCTAAGAAAGTGTGTTTGTCTATTTTGTTGTGGTGTTTGTTCAAGCGATTGAGTGGTCTTGAATATGATATAGATAGAAGGATGTGGCCGGGATTGCTTCAACATAATATTTTGTATTGGGTCTGTTTAATTGTGCGTTTGTGATAATGTCGGTGTCTTGTAAGTTTGAGACAAAAGATTTGAAATCTGTAAGATTTTTGACTAGGTGGGGTTGATCTAAGACGACCGCGTTATTATGTGAGGCATGAAATAAGCGTAATTGGTTTGTTTCTCTGTCTCTCAAAACTACGTGGTGACTGAAGTTAATCTTGAAACGTTTTGTCTGTTGTGTAAAGACAGGAAGCAAAAGACTTTCCCATTCAATTCTTTGGCTATTATGGAAAAAAGTGAATGTGGACAAATATTTGTGGTTGTTTGTATGTGTCTTGATCGCACTCCAATTCTGTGTATATATTTCTTTAATGTCAGCTGGTAAGTCACCTAAACTGTCTTGGTCAGAGGACAAGCGAGTTTTTTTTATTAGAGATTTGATGACTAGACATTGGTCGTTTCTTGGTCTGGCCTGTTTTTGGTGGGTGAGATGGGGTGGGACTTGTTGAATAGGGGGCTCTTGGTAGTGTGGAAGTTGTTGTGGTGGTAGAGGCCGCCATAGATGCCGAGTCTGTTATGGCACCGGCTGGTGGTGTCTGTTGGTGCGCCGATCTTGAGTCTGTTGTTGTGACACCTGATGATAGTGCGCGGTCATTATGGTGCGGTGGTATTGGTGGGTTATGCGGTGTTGCTGCGGTGTCTGCTGCTGTTGAAGAGGTGTGTTGGTGTTTTCTGTGGATGCGCAGATTGTCAAGGCGGGTAAAGTTTTTATTGCAGATCTCACATACTAGTAGAGTCAGCGAGTGCCTGGTCTTGCTGTGTCGTAATAGGTCGGCGCGCCTCGTGAAGGTCTCCCCACATCTGCTACATATCAGATTGGTTTGTGCCACCGATGTCTCTGTTTGTGCTGAGCCGGACCCATGTTTATTCTCTATGTGACGTTTCAGCGTATCGGGTCTGGTAAATACTAAACCACAGAAAGCGCACTCATGATTGTGGCGGTCGTGTGCTGTGACCATATGCCGAGTAAGATCATGACCTCGCTTGAAAACAGACTGGCAGCGTAAACAGGCATAGCCCCGTCGTTGAGTTGACTCCATCTGTGAAAAGACGAACAAAAAGACGTTAGGCACACATAAATAAAATTAAATACATGTAATGAGAGAGAGAGAGAGAGCGAGAGAGAGAGCGAGAAAGAGAAAGAGAAAGAGAGAGAGAGAGGAAGAGAGAAAGAGAGAGAGAATAAACAGGTAAATAAAACACAGACTTATAGATAGGTATAAACACGCCTACTCTTCCTTATAACCAGTCTTATTGTTTAGTCTGTTATCAAAGGAAATAATTTTGTTTAACATATCAGAATGGTCCACGCGCGCGCGCGCTGTGGAAGCAAAGATAAAGATATGGATTTACAACTCAGCCCGTTCGCGAGACAGTACCGAGTTGACCTGTCCTTTTTTAAAATAACGAAAATATAAGTATTTATTAAAGTGTATGTTAGTTTCAATCATGGTTATAGCAAGGTGACTTAATGTAATATGTTGATTGTATTATCTCTATCTTTTTCCGTGTGTAGTTCAGTATTGTTTTAAAAGCCAAAATACGCTATTTTCTAAACTATTATGTTGTCTAATTTTCACTGGCTGGTTAGGTAGTTTGTAGTGACTCGGGTCCTTAGTTATTTTTAAAGTAATATGTTTGTAGTTACTATGAGAAGTTCTTTATAGAAGCAGCTTGTGAGTACAGAAATACGACTCGAGCGCATGTGTTGTGGAATCAAATCAATTTATCGATCTACCCAAACGTCTTTGCGCTACATCCAAGCAAGTATTTGAAATAGACTATTAGTCTATACAAGTTTAGAGTGTTGTTATCAGAAAGTATTACAAGTTGTAAGTATCACGGATAATTTTTCAAAACCCAAATATAATTTGCTTTCGCACGAGTTTAACAATAGACGAGAAACGTAGATAAGGTTTAAACTAAGGAATTTTTCTCACTACTATACCCAGCACATAAAAAATAAGTCGGATAATTCTTAACTTAGCTAAACCATACACACATGTAAGAATTTAACAAACAACTATTATTAAAATACCTATTAGTCTAGACATATTAACTTTGAAACAACCTTTACCAACACTGGCTAGCGAAAAAGCGAATACACAGACATGTCTTTTAAATAGAAAACAGATATTTAATACAACACACGGATAAGGAATAATAAGTTAGCCTAGGAGTTAACATCTTAACAAAACACACAGATAAAAATAACAGAGATATTTATTTATATTTAACACCTTAACACAAAAACACGAAGACCGAAAACATAAACGAAAACAAACGAATACAACCAAAACAGATATTTTTAAACATAAAGATATTTATTGTATATATCCTAGCAAAAACAAACAGCTATATAAAAATATTTATTTTTTATACATAAAGAAGTGCTATATATTTTAACTTCCTATTATTATTTTTATATTATAGGGAAAAACAGACGAATACACACATATACATATACCGAGTTTACATTTAGAACTTTGCATAGGGTTTTCTTCCAGTCTCTGAGTGTTAAGAAAATACGCCTAGGAAAAAAAAATGAAAACACAAACACATACCCAGATATTTTTCCACAGAGTCTTAATACTCTTAAAAAGACACAGACATATATCTCTTAAAGG
>JAMPIV010022926.1:152500-325000 GCA_024509875.1 Oreohelix idahoensis
TTTGCAAGATCGAATTGAGAGGTGAGTTTACTTCACATTATTTTTTAAAATTCCTTATGAAAACGGTGTATAAAAAATATGTTGAGTAACTTAAACCACTTATCTTTGTAACAAATGTTTTAATAGTTATAAATAAATAAAATAAGCTACTCTTATTTTACATTTTAGGTATGTTGCCATTTGGCAACAAAAGTCGATTAAGGAATAAAAACCACTTCATGTTGCCAATTGGCAACAGTTGCTTTTTACCTAATAAATGATATTTAATGTTGTATTTCTCTGTAATCAACAACATTAGTATTTTATTCTCATTATAATTGATTAAACTTCATCATTTAAAAAAAAGTTGTTATTTGCAATTTTATGTATCCTAAAAAGGTCAATGTAAATAGTAGAATTACCAGTATAAATTACTAATAATATTGTAAATGAATAAAACATATTTACTTCATCTAGACTTGACTTTTAGAACTAAACTACACATGATAACCACTAAAAGTGCCAGTAATCACAAAACATAATGTATCATCAGATGAGATTAAACAATTTTGTGATGAAAAACTTTTGAATTACAAAATGTATATGTTGTCATTTTTATTTTTTTTTTTTTTTACAGTTAAACACAATGGATCCTCAAAAGTTTTACAGCCAAAAGACTACAATCTATAGACCAATACCTGAGGCTTCTAGCGATAATGAGCTGTCAGACAGTGAGGCTGAAGACATCCTGGATAACACGTGGCAACCCGGCCCTTCCTCGGACACAACCGATTCAGGTTTGTTGAATTTAATTGATGTTTTTTTTTTAATGTGGCCACTTTATTTCAGACTGCAGTTGTAGCCTTGTCCATCAGTGTACAACCTATGTACAGTTTCAGCCTAGTCCATCAGGTACTAAATATCGGCTGACGGAGACTTACTTGTGGAACGCTTTATACCATAATGTGGATTAGAATAATTTTTATCATTATTACTATTATCAGAATAATAACATGTACACCAGTATACCAATAAATGATTGTTTATGTTGCCAGATAATTAATATCTTTGTTTTCTTTTTTTCAGAATCATCTGCATCAGAGCTGGAGGACACAGATGTAACCTTTGATCGTCGTCGGATGCTATGGAGACACCGTGAAGCCTCAGATGTATCTTCTGAAGCTCCGCCCTTCTCTGGTGATTCGGCACACGTATCAGTTACCTCAGAACCAATAGAATACTTCCGCAAATTCATTGATGATGATACAATGGCACATATGGTCACTGAATCAAACAAGTACAGCATCCAGAAAAACATCATGAAGCCTCTCAGATTGAGCCAGCCAGAACTGGAACAGTTTTTTGGAATTGCGTTTATGATGAGTATTGTTAGAATGCCCAGTTGTAAATTGTACTGGGACTCTACAACGCGCTATGGACTTGTTGCTGATACTATGACGAACAAGAGGTTTAAAGAAATCAAAAGTAACATTCACTGCAATGACAACAACAAGCAGCAAGACAATGAAGGCGACAAATTGTTCAAATTAAGACCTTTAGTTGACGCTGTGAAAGTGGAATTCAATTCAATCAAACCAGCAGAAAGGCTGAGCATTGATGAGCAAGTTATCCCATTCAAAGGTCAATCATCTCTGCGTCAGTACAACCCAAAGAAACCCAAAAAAGTGGGGCTATAAAGTCTTCGTTTGTTCAAGCATTTCTGGTTTGATTCATGATTTTGAAATTTACACTGGAAAAATTGACGTGTGTCCTGGCCAACCTGATTTAGGAGCATCAGCTAATATCGTGCTGAGACTTCTTCAACGTATCCCTAAAAATGTGTGGCATAAAGTATATTTTGACAACTGGTTTAATTCGCCAGCATTGCAGGCATGCCTCTGGAAACAAGGCATTGCATGTCTTGGCACTGTCCGCGCAAACCGCTGAAAGGGTGTAATCTGTGTTCCGATAAGGAACTGAAAACGAAAGGAAGAGGGTCATCTGTTGTTTGTACTGCAGCAACAAACGGAGCCACATTGAAAGCTATCAAATGGTATGACAATAAAGCAGTCACACTGCTAAGCACCTATGCAGCAGTTGAACCACAATGTGTAGTCAGAAGATGGGACAAAAGCCAAGAAGGAAATACACATTTCTTGCCCTGCAGCTGTGAAAGAATATAACATGTTCATGGGAGGGGTAGATTTGCTGGACTCCTTGCTGGCACTCTATCGTATACCTATTAGATCCAAGAAATGGTACCACAGAATATTGTTTCATTTCCTGGATGTTTCTGTGGTGCAAGCTTGGCTAACTTATTGTTCAGATGTGTGTAAGGATGGTATGGAAAAAAAGGACAGACTACCATTAGTTGATTTCAAGTTGCAGATTGCTTTGTGTCTCCTAAAAGCAGGAAAAAGTGAAAATAATAAAAGGGGAAGGCCATCAGGAAGCACTGAGACACAGCTGGTGGCTAAAAAGAAGAGAGGGCAAACAGCAAATGTACCTCCTTTTCATGTCAGAACTGACAATGTTGGCCACAGCCCCAATTCCGTCACCAACAAAGGGAGATGCAAACTTCCTGGATGCAAGGGGTACTCCAGAACTGTCTGTGAGAAGTGTAACCTACACTTGTGCCTCAATAAACATTCAAACTGTTTCAAAGTATTTCATGAAACATGAGTGTGGAGCTGTGATTGAGTCACGAGACAGAATATTTTTTTTTTCAGTAACTATATGTTTCATTGTATGTGTGGCATTTTCTGTATAAATTACACTTAACTTCATGAAGTTTCACAAATTTTGTTGTCTGCTATTTACTGTTTAAATATTAAATGTAGGTAGGGAGTAAAAAAAGGTGAAATAGATGTTGTTAGACATAAAAACATAGTTAAAAGATATATGTTGCCAAATGGCAACAATAAATGTTCCCAACCTTAATGGTGATTTGTTGCCAATTGGCAACATACCCATAAAACACTAACTAAACATTTTTTTGCCCAAAATTAACCTTCACACCACTTTTCAGACATGGGACAGCCACAAAAACCACTCCAAGAATTTTTTTTCCAACTATTTCATAAATGGCCCAATAGAGGGTTAAAATGGTTGGTCGCAAAGAAAAAAACTTATCTCTAATGCCTTTCTTTCCCCGTCAACAAACCATCCAGACACCTGCGCGTATTACAAATAAACGATAACTGGATTTATGCTGGAACGTGCCGAAACAGACCTCAAAGTATTCACATCTGTTGCTGAGTAAATAACTGCTAAGGGCTCAAGTAGTAGTATACAATGGAGGAAACGGTTAGTATTCTGTAGCGCGCCTTGTTATCTAACTATTACCCTCTAACTATTATACTCTTCTTGTTATCTCAACTCCGCCATCTTCCCTAAAAATCCTCTTCTTGTTATCTAACTATTATCTCTATATAAAAATCCTCTTCTTGTTATCTAACTATTATCTCTATATAAAAATCCTCTTCTTGTTATCTCAAGTCCGCCATCTTGACCCTCCTCTTCTTGTTATCTCAAGTCCGCCATCTTGCCCCATATACCCTCTTCTTGTTATCTCAAGTCCCCCATCTTGACCCTCCTCTTCTTGTTATCTCAAGTCCGCCATCTTGCCACATTTTCCCTATATAAAAAACCTCTAAATATACCCCTCTTCTTGTTATCTCAAGTCCGCCATCTTGCTCCATATACCCTCTTCTTGTTATCTCAAGTCCGCCATCTTGCCCCATATAACCTCTTCTTGTTATCTCAAGTCCGCCATCTTACCCCTGCAGGCGCGCCTGCAGACTGCGCTTATATAAAAGTCACGCGCCTGCAGGCGCGCCTGCAGCGCGACTGCAGAAATCGCCTCGTTTCCGCCATTGTATACTACTACTTGAGCCCTTAGCAGTTATTTACTCAGCAACAGATGTGAATACTTTGAGGTCTGTTTCGGCACGTTCCAGCATAAATCCAGTTATCGTTTATTTGTAATATGCGCAGGTGTCTGGATGGTTTGTTGACGGGGAAAGAAAGGCATTAGAGATAAGTTTTTTTCTTTGCGACCAACCATTTTAAACAAAAGTTTTACAAAAAAATAAAATAAAATAGAGTATCTAACAAAGTATTTTTGAAATAAAACTTAACAAAAAAGTGAGAAACACGTTAGAATGTTAAATATATGTCTGTTATTTCTCTGTTTAAATACCTGGCCGTTTGTTGTTCGCTAGGCGTATTTTTCTTAACAGACACTGTGAAGACATAACCTACACAAAGGTCTAAATGTGTGTGTGTGTGTGTGTGTGTGTATTCGATTTTTCGCTAGCCAGTGTTGTTAAAATCTGTTTCAAAATAGTCTAACTGTTAATATCTGTTAAGATGTTAACTCAGATACTAAATTGTTATCTGTGTTATGTTAAATTTTTACACGTCATTTTTATAGAACGGTTGATTTTAGTTATGACTTACCCGATTATGTACTATAGGTTAATAATTTTCCTTAGTTTAAAACTTAGTCATGTTTGTCACCTACTGTTAGACAAGTATTTTGTTCATTTTATTTTTGCGAGGTTTATTTGTGTTAACATAACAAATATAAAAAAAGACAGAATCTGATAACTCAAAAATTAATAAACATTTTTATCACATTAAAAATAATATTTAGAACATACCATATTTGTCGAACTACACAAAGAAAAACGCCTTGGTATGGTACAAACGATCAAACACGTTAATAAAGCTTATTTCTTAAACGACAGGGGAAAATCATCACATGTCTCGCAAACATGTTGGGTCACGCACAGACTGGGTTTTTTAATCGATATCTTTGTTGACACAGCGCGCGCGCGGGGCATTTCTTTCACATAGAATAAGAAATAAGACTGTGTGTTATTTACCTGTTTATTCTCATTCTCTCTCTCTCTCTCTCTCTCTTTCTTTCTTTCTCTCTCTCTCTTTTTCTCTTTCTCTCTCTTTCTTTCTCTCTAACTCTCTCTCTCTCTCTGTCTTTCTTTCTCTGTTTGTCTCTCTCTCTTTTCGCTCTGTTCTCTCTCTCTCTCTTTCTTTCTTTCTCTCTCTCTCTCTCTCTCTCTCTCTCATCCATGTTTAATAAAACTCAAAACACACGTAGTTTTTTTCTTTTAACGCCCTTGGTCATACACACACACACGTTCATACTTTACTAGCTCTGCATTTAAGTTATCGTGGCCAGGTGTTTTTCCATTCTTTAACCCCTTGATTGCCGTGATGGTTTCTTCCTTCCGTGGAATGTTTGTATTAACATCTTGAGCGTTTTCAGCTTGAGGAACATTGAACTGTGTCTCTGGTGGTTCCTTGTTCAGAGTTTTTCTGATATGCCCTGCCCATCTTGTTTCCTGTCCCTTTACTGTCGTGATGAGATTTCTTTGCTTATCTCTTACTAATGTAATATTGTTTGCCCGGTGGTCACATTTCTATCATAGCGAGGGGATATTTCTGTCGTCTAGAGGGCATATTTCTGTCGTCTAGAGGGCATATTTCTGTCGTCTAGAGGACATATTTCTGTCGTCTAGAGGGCATATTTCTGTCGTCTAGAGGGCATATTTCTGTCGTCTAGAGGGCATATTTCTGTCGTCTAGAGGGCATATTTCTGTCGTCTAGAGGGCATATTTCTATAACCCGACAGGGATATTTCTATTTATTTAATGTACTATATTTCCATGGTAGCCTCCTGTTTGGCACGATTGGTAGACAATATAAAAACCTATCACCACATCCCGCACTTGTAAAATAAAATAAAAAAATAAAAAATTTAAAAAAGTGAAAACCTTAAGTAGCGGATTCGAACACATGAACGAAGGAATGTTTCTACTATTGTTCGATTGTGTTTTTGCCCTAGTGACGTGAACAGAAATTTACGCGTGATGTTTTTTGTGCGGGTCATTGATCTGGTTTCAAACCAAAGCGGGGTCGATTTTCCTGTTCATACGTTATGATAACGTTTTTATCGACCAAACCATGCCGAAGCGCTTGCACGCTAACTATTTTCTGAAACTGTGTCTCTACACAACAACCAATCTGGCTCCATCACGAAATTCATACGCTCGGACTACTTTTATTGGAAAATCATTGTCTTAATCATGAATTGTTTTAGACATGTCTCATTCTTTAACCAGACCTGGACCGGTGAACGTCTCTGAAAAAACGTTGTGAAAGCCTTCTCATATCAAACTTCTGAAAAAGCAACAGCTCACCACCAAACGTATGTTATTCTGTTTTTATTCGTATTTTGTGTTAAATATCTCTGGCCTTTAAGAGATATATGTCTGTGTCTTTTTAAGGGTATTAAGACTCTGTGGAAAAATATCTGGGTATGTGTTTGTGTTTTCATTTTTTTTCCTAGGCGTATTTTCTTAACACTCAGAGACTGGAAGAAAACCCTATGCAAAGTTCTAAATGTAAACTCGGTACATGTATATGTGTGTATTCGTCTGTTTTTCCCTGTAATATAAAAATAATAATAGGAAGTTAAAATATATAACACTTCTTTATGTATAAAAAATAAATATTTTTATATAGCTGTTTGTTTTTGCTAGGATATATACAATAAATATCTTTATGTTTAAAAATATCTGTTTTGGTTGTATTCGTTTGTTTTCGTTTATGTTTTCGGTATTCGTGTTTTTGTGTTAAGGTGTTAAATATAAATAAATATCTCTGTTATTTTTATCTGTGTGTTTTGTTAAGATGTTAACTCCGAGGCTAACTTATTATTCCTTATCCGTGTGTTGTATTAAATATCTGTTTTCTATTTAAAAGACATGTCTGTGTATTCGCTTTTTCGCTAGCCAGTGTTGGTAAAGGTTGTTTCAAAGTTAATATGTCTAGACTAATAGGTATTTTAATAATAGTTGTTTGTTAAATTCTTACTTGTGTGTATGGTTTAGCTAAGTTAAGAATTATCCGACTTATTTTTTATGTGCTGGGTATAGTAGTGAGAAAAATTCCTTAGTTTAAACCTTATCTACGTTTCTCGTCTATTGTTAAACTCGTGCGAAAGCAAATTATATTTGGGTTTTGAAAAATTATCCGTGATACTTACAACTTGTAATACTTTCTGATAACAACACTCTAAACTTGTATAGACTAATAGTCTATTTCAAATACTTGCTTGGATGTAGCGCAAAGACGTTTGGGTAGATCGATAAATTGATTTGATTCCACAACACATGCGCTCGAGTCGTATTTCTGTACTCACAAGCTGCTTCTATAAAGAACTTCTCATAGTAACTACAAACATATTACTTTAAAAATAACTAAGGACCCGAGTCACTACAAACTACCTAACCAGCCCGTGAAAATTAGACAACATAATAGTTTAGAAAATAGCGTATTTTGGCTTTTAAAACAATACTGAACTACACACGGAAAAAGATAGAGATAATACAATCAACATATTACATTAAGTCACCTTGCTATAACCATGATTGAAACTAACATACACTTTAATAAATACTTATATTTTCGTTATTTTAAAAAAGGACAGGTCAACTCGGTACTGTCTCGCGAACGGGCTGAGTTGTAAATCCATATCTTTATCTTTGCTTCAACAGCGCGCGCGCACGTGGACCATTCTGATATGTTAAACAAAATTATTTCCTTTGATAACAGACTAAACAATAAGACTGGTTATAAGGAAGAGTAGGCGTGTTTATACCTATCTATAAGTCTGTGTTTTATTTACCTGTTTATTCTCTCTCTCTTTCTCTCTTCCTCTCTCTCTCTCTTTCTCTTTCTCTTTCTCGCTCTCTCTCTCACTCTCTCTCTCTCTCTCTCTCATTACATGTATTTAATTTTATTTATGTGTGCCTAACGTCTTTTTGTTCGTCTTTTCACAGATGGAGTCAACTCAACGACGGGGCTATGCCTTTTTACGCTGCCAGTCTGTTTTCAAGCGAGGTCATGATCTTACTCGGCATATGGCCACAGCACACGACCGCCACAATCATGAGTGCGCTTTCTGTGGTTTAGTATTTACCAGACCCGATACGCTGAAACGTCACATAGAGAATAAACATGGGTCCGGCTCAGCACAAACAGAGACATCGGTGGCACAAACCAATCTGATATGTAGCAGATGTGGGGAGACCTTCACGAGGCGCGCCGACCTATTACGACACAGCAAGACCAGGCACTCGCTGACTCTACTAGTATGTGAGGTCTGCAATAAAAACTTTACCCGCCTTGACAATCTGCGCATCCACAGAAAACACCAACACACCTCTTCAACAGCAGCAGACACCGCAGCAACACCGCATAACCCACCAATACCACCGCACCATAATGACCGCGCACTATCATCAGGTGTCACAACAACAGACTCAAGATCGGCGCACCAACAGACACCACCAGCCGGTGCCATAACAGACTCGGCATCTATGGCGGCCTCTACCACCACAACAACTTCCACACTACCAAGAGCCCCCTATTCAACAAGTCCCACCCCATCTCACCCACCAAAAACAGGCCAGACCAAGAAACGACCAATGTCTAGTCATCAAATCTCTAATAAAAAAAACTCGCTTGTCCTCTGACCAAGACAGTTTAGGTGACTTACCAGCTGACATTAAAGAAATATATACACAGAATTGGAGTGCGATCAAGACACATACAAACAACCACAAATATTTGTCCACATTCACTTTTTTCCATAATAGCCAAAGAATTGAATGGGAAAGTCTTTTGCTTCCTTCTTTACACAACAGACAAAACGCTTCAAGATTAACTTCAGTCACCACGTAGTTTTGAGAGACAGAGAAACAAACCAATTACGCTTATTTCATGCCTCACATAATAACGCGGTCGTCTTAGATCAACCCCACCTAGTCAAAAATCTTACAGATTTCAAATCTTTTGTCTCAAACTTACAAGACACCGACATTATCACAAACGCACAATTAAACAGACCCAATACAAAATATTATGTTGAAGCAATCCCGGCCACATCCTTCTATCTATATCATATTCAAGACCACTCAATCGCTTGAACAAACACCACAACAAAATAGACAAACACACTTTCTTAGAAGTCCTCAATACGCAACAAGCACAGGGTGGGAAAAATATCGGGTTCAGAGCACACAAATCCTCCATCTACACATACGAACAACACCGCAACGCCCTGTCTTACTTTTACATAAAACGACAGGTACACCCCGACAACGTCACCACATCACCCCTCAACATTTAAACTATCTGTACACACAGATTTTTTTTTTTTTTTTTCTTAACCAGCGGCACTTGGGCTTTCAGCCCTTCGGCCCAATGACATGTCATTGCGAGGCTGGGGAACCTGAGGACTTTCCTTCCAACCCGGTCAGGAGCTTCGCTCCTTCCCATCCACAGAGGGTTTATCACAGGAGCCGTTCAGGCTATTCAGTCAAATTTTCTACAGGTATATACATAATCTCTCTATTTCTTACGACAATGTGACGACTCCCCTCAAGGTCTGGCCTGCAGCTGTGATATTTTTATTGTAAATATTGTATATTTTGAACATACATCCTTCCTATATATATGTTATTTTTCAATTGTACATTCATTTGTGATTTGATAAAAAATTACCAATATAATACCCATATATGATTTGATAAAAAATTACTGCACAATGTATTATGTTAAAAAATACTATATATTACCATATACGTTTGATACTACAAAAACACTATTGAATATAAAATAAAAACTATATTAACTAAAATTCTTCTTTTGTTACCTATATCGTCTGTTGTCTAATTGTTTGTCTAAATATATCGTCTAATTGTTCGTACATCTGTTGTAAAATATATGTCTAAATATATCGTCTTCTTATTATCTAAGTCTATCGTCTAACTGTTCGTATAACTGTTGTAAAATATGTCTATATGTAAAATAAACAACACACAACAATACCGTGACGCACTTTCGATGGTAGACCTAGTACAGGTCTCTAAAACTTCACTCCCATATATATATTGTATATACAACAATTAAAATACACGCACACAAAAACCCATACCCCAACACACCCCACGATTCAACAGCCCCTCAAACTACAACACACAATTAAGACACCTACAACCAAACACTCTACCGGTACAATACATCACACACAAAATCCACCCTAACCCAACCCGCCAGCTACATCGTCACCCACGCCAACACAAAAAGGCACTTCAAAAAACCTCTTAGTAACCCAACATTATCGATTTTTTATATTTTTTATACATATATTGTATGTATACATGTATAAACAAACACACCAATACACTACCAACACAATACTTCACACAAAAATCCACCCTAACCCACCCCGCCAGCTACCCCTACAACATACATCGTCACCCACGCCAACACGAAAAAAGGCACTTCAAAAAACCTCTTAGTAACCTACTAACCTACCATTATCGATTTTTTAAATTTTCCGTCATTATCGATTTTTTATATTTTTTATATATATTGTATGTATACATGTATAAACAAACACACCCGCCGTTGCCGAACAAATTTATTGCTATATAAAAAGTCATACGTCTGATCGTCAGAGGAAGCCCCGCCGCTAAAATATATCGCTATATAAAAAGTCATGCGCCGCCGCCTGAAACGCCGCCGCCTGAAATCGATCGAGTTTTTTGCTATATAAAAGTCATGCGCCGCCGCCTGAAACCGCCTCGTTTCCGCCATTGTATACTACTCACGGGAGAGGTCAAAGAATCACTACCCGGGCAAGGCAGAGATGACTGAGACAACTTCGCAGTGGTACACCAGACTAACCACTACTCTCTGACTTTCTGCACTGATGTGTAGGAGTAGCAATCGGCTATAGTATGTGCCGAAGTAAAAGGGATGGCAAAGGAAGCAAGCAGTCTATGCCGTGGCACTGGGTGACGTAGGAAGCAGGTACAGGGAATGGTCGAAATGCCTCTATAAACAAACAAGTAATCAATATCCTATTAATAACACGTATCGGACAGGCCTAGTTATTCATTCCTGCACATTCAAACCCAAACAAACCCTCTTTTCACTCTCCCTTCTCTTCTTGCATTATTTGTTCTAAGGCATCAGGCTCACAACGGAAGTCCCGCCCTCTTATGAATTAAAAAAGCGTTTTGCTACGCTGCGCGTGGCGGGTTCACCGGTCAGCGATTATTTACATCTAAGGTCACTGCCTAGCCTTATTATTCGACATACACAGTTAGCTTACAAGACACAAATATTTGGAACAAATTTAAGCTTATACACCCATCCCAAGGTAATTACGAGTTGCCCGATTGATAATTACCCATGTAAGTAATAAAACCATATTAATTACAAAAATAGCAATGCTCTTTCTCTCAGTATTTACAAAATAGCAACACTCTTTAAAGTAATTATTATACACAGACCAAATGAAAAATAGTAGTAATATTGACTGCCTTGGCGGTCGCTAAACTAATATTTTACACAGACTCAACCTTCCGTCATAAGAAAAACACTCTTAAATTAACATATTAGTGATTTTGGATGGTGGCGCACTTAACAAAATTTCGAGTTTCCCTGTCACGGAAAAATGTATCTTAAAGAAAAATGTATATATATTTTAGATGAAACAATCTCAAATTTATAAAGGACAAGCAAGGCAAATTGCTTACTGCCCCGAAGGAAGTAATGGAAAGATGGAAAGAATATTTCTCAGAACTCCTGGATGGTGAGCATGATGAAGCATCAGAAATGATAACCACTGACACAGAAGAGGAAACCAATGATGGTGAAGATGACATAAAGATGGAAGAACTGAGGGCAGCACTAGAGAAAATCAAGATGGGCAAAGCAGCAGGGCATGATGGTATAACACCAGAAATGGTTAAGTACATGGGAGCATCAGGCGACCTATTACTCTTAAAGGTCCTACAGGCAGCATGGTGCAACAAGACCATACCAAAGGATTGGGAGATTGCCATCATAACACCAATTTTCAAAAAGGGTGACAATCGACAATGTGGAAACCATAGAGGCATATCCCTTCTCAGTGTCCCTGGTAAAATCTACTCTAGAATCCTAGAGCAGAGACTCCGACGCCTAGCCGAGCCACAATTGGATGAGGTCCAGTGCGGATTCCGAGCAAACCGAAGTACTCAAGACCTAATCTTCACACTCAGACAGCTGAGTGAAAAGGCCCTTGAGTATAAGAGTGAGATCCATCTTTGTTTCATAGATCTGGAAAAGGCGTTTGACAGGGTCCCCTGGAGCAAACTTTGGGACTGTTTGGCAAGGAAGAATATTCCAGCACCTCGGATTCATGCTATACAGAGCTTCTATAAGTCTTGCAGAAATTATGTGAGGACAGCAAACCATAAGTCAGAAGAGTTCAGGACCACCACTGGTGTAAGACAAGGTGATATCCTATCACCTTACCTCTTCATACTCCTTATGGACGATGTCATCAAGGCATGTAAGGAGAGAACAAGAAAGTATTCAGTGGGGTACTGGAAGATGAGACAGGTCTATATTTCGGAGCTGGCATTTGCTGATGATGTTGCCCTGATTGCTAAATCAGAGGCACATCTCCAATCCAACCTGCAAGTCTGGAAGGAAGAGCTGGAGAAGAGAGGGATGGTCATAAGCAGCTCTAAAACAAAATCCATGGTGATATCACGAGAAGAAAGAAAACATCAGATTAAGTTGGGAGAACAGGTCCTGGAGCAGGTCGACCACTTTAAATATCTCGGAGCTATTATAGACCGAAAGGGAGGCATAAAAGAAGAGTTGGCCACTCGAAAAGCAGCGGCTGGGAGACTTTTTCAGGCCATAAATCGTGGATTCCTCAGCAAGAAAGAGGTTGGTAAGAAAACGAAGATGGCTGTATACCGCTCCACCTATGTCCCAGTCTTGACATATGGATGCGAGTCGTGGGCAATGACTACAACCCACAAAAGCCAGATCCAAACCTCAGAAATGAGGTATCTGAGGAAAGTGGTTGAAGTAACAAGAAGAGACATGGTCCGCAACCAGACGATCCGTCAAGGCCTAAAATCCCATCCGCTGCAGACCCAAATAGAACAGTCCCAACTAAGATGGTTTGGCCATGTCTGCAGAATGGGAGAAGATCGGCTACCACGACAAGCATGGGAAACAAAGAGCCAGGGATCCAGACCTCTAGGACGACCCAGAGTCCGCTGGGAGGACAACGTTAGACAATCTTTGAAGGACCGAGGACTAGAATGGAACCAGGCCAGGAAGAAGACAGCTGATAGAATGGTCTGGCGCTCTCTCTTCCAAACCTCTACACCTCACGGTAGAAGGGGAACGACTAAGTAAGTAAGTAGATGAAACAAAGTAACCAGGGATCTCTATAAACCCTAATGCATTAAGTAAGTAAATGTGCTTACCAAATCAGAGAAAGAATTCCTAACACAATACAACTGCTATTCGCTCTGGCGCAGATATCACTTTGCAAGGTAGAAATTCTCTGTAGACAATGGCAAGGAGTGTTAAAGACACCTGGCATATATAGCCAAATTTAATAGCAGGTGTTCATGCTGGAGTTTCACGTGCATTGAAAGCAGTATAACAACGACGTAAGGGCCTCGAGAGGTGTAGCGAGATGAAAGATATCATGATGATGATATTATCCTGGACAAATAGATGTATCAGATGATACCAGGATAGTGCCAGATAAGAGACTGGTCTTACACGAAACACCCCATTCTCTGAAAAGAGTAATGGTGTATCGACATCAAAGGTATAGTCAAGCTGTAGAGGTTCCTAGATGATATGGTACTGTACAATCTAGATTTCTATGCGCTCCTCTCCAGACTAACCTTAGACAATAACTCTGCTAGGAGTAATTAACTGACCAACAAAAATTATGAACCAAACTTAGATAATTCGATAACGACTGTTGGTACAATTTAGAATTTATTTATGTACAAGATCTTTTCTTCTTTGTTCTTTGTTAATCTTTCAAACAAAACTCAATTGAATGCAAAATAATATTATGGGTCACTTTCAACTATATATATATATATATACTGAAGCACATTAAAAACGCACCACCTGTATAATCCAAGAACAGAGTGTGAAATGTAAATATAAGTGTGTACAAGTTTACATATTTGGAATCTTTATTCATTTTCCTATGAATCCATGCTGGTCATTAATTTGTACATTTGATTGTTATGAAATTCATTGCATTCTGTGCAGGCAAGGGAGAAAACCAAAAATACAAAAAAATGCACGTGCATTATCCTGCTGGAGAAGCTGCAAGTCTGGATAAATTGTGAACGCAGGAGCAACCAGTGCATCCAGAACCTCATCTCGATATGTCACAGCATTAACATTTTCACGGAAGACGTGAAGAGGCAAGCGATGGTGAAAACTGAATCCTCCCCAAATGTGAATACTGCCACCTCGAAATCGGTTGATACAGCAATCTGCAAAGCGCTCCTCATACCGTCGCTAAATCCGCATACGTCCATCTGCAAGGGATATGTTGAATCTGTTCTCTTCTGTGAATAGGACAGCATTCCACTGCAGTCTAGTCCATCTGATATGTTGCTCTGCCCATTGCAGGCGCTGCTAACGATGTCTGTGAGTCAAGTTTGGCCCAACATAAGGTCGTCTTGCAGTAAGGTCTGTATCTCTGAGTCGTCGTATGACTGTCATTCGAGAGACTTGCCCATGTCTACCCACTATTGCTCTTGCTGTTTGACTTGCCGGGAGAGTCAATTCCTTAGGTGACTCAGCACAATATGACGATCTTGCGCAGGGGTAGTAACTCGTGGTTGGCCACTCCGAAGTCTATCCCGGGCACTGCCAGTGGTTCCGTAACGTTCATTGAGACGTACAATAGTGCTGTGGTGGCAATTCATCCTTCTGGCAATGGCCCGCGAGCTCATTCCGGTCTCCAACATACCAATGGCTCGTTGACGGTCGTTTTCAGATAGTCGTGGCATTTCAAGCACATGTACTAGGTGTTTTGTCTCAACGGCCTTTTTATACCGAGTATACTGCCACAACGCGTACACATTTTCAGGGTCATAGCTGTTGAGAATCGTGTTGCACGTGTAACTTTCATCGTTTTCATGTAGTCTGTACACACACCCATGGGTTGAATCTTGCACTTTCCATTCCAGCAGCCATTCGCTCTCTACCTCATGGCAAACACGGGGAAAATCCATTCCCACACTTTTTTTTTGCCAGCTTCTCGGCATCAGTATATATAATAGTGGTGCGTTTTTTAATGTGCTTCAGTATATATATATATATATATATATATATACATATATATATATATATATATATATATATATATATATATATATATATATATATATATATATATATATATATATATATATATATATATATATATTGTGACGTACGTCTAGTTTGACTAGTGAATTTTCCCTGATATGATGGATGATTAAAAGGGACCTTTAGCTTTTCATAACATTAGAACCCCTGAACATTTGTTGTAACTTTTCGTTTGCCAGAACGCATTCCACAGGGACTCATGTAGGATACAGCGACGAGATCAAAGAGACAGACCGAGGGATCTTAGGGGAGACTATCGGCGCTATCAAAGACAGTAGTTTTCCCTGATACGAGACGCAGTTGCTTGCCGCTAATTTCGCGTCTCGGTGTCAATCGAGGAACCGAGCGAACGGGGGAAAGCGAAACGGGCAGCAGCGAGCGGATACGAAGACCAGGGGGCGGCTTCTTCTCTTGATTTGGCGGTCAGATCCCCAAAAGTTCGTGAGATCAAATAAGTTGTCAAGTTTATCATGTCCCACTCAACTTACATTTCATTTTAGCTAAATAGACCATGTAGAACTAGACACGTTATCACTCGCTGGCCAGACCTTTACAGAAGCACTAGCTTTATTGAAATCTTGTTATAGATTTTCCCCTGGATTTTATATATATTTGCAGTGATTTCTAATTCTGTGCAAAGCGGTAAAATATATATTGTGTAAAGTGATCAGTGGTCTAGTCATTCTATTTAAAGGGATTTTGTGTTAATTTAAATCTATTTAATTAAACCATCCCAAGAGTTCCAGTTTTAAATATAATGATCTATCTATTATATTATTTCAAAAGATAATAGATGCTTAAATTAACTTTTAAAGTCGCGAAGGAATTTATAATTAATAAATTCAGTTAAGTCCTAGTTTTATAGATGTGGGTTTTTAACCACTAGAATTCGCGCAGTGTTTATTAAATACAAAATTAAATACTCGAGTGTATTATAGGCTTAACGGGAAATTCATCCCGCTTTAGAAGGTTATTTGTTTTCGGTATATTACATGTCTTTTTTTTCTTTCATACAGAGTGATCGTAACCTGTGCGATCCCAGCATTAAGAAAGCAATAAAGAAATCAATCTAAGCAAAGCAAAGCATAAACAGTGTGTAGAGTTCCCCTGACGCAGAACTTGTTGAGACTGTGTAAATTTTTAATCTTTGAGGCGATTCTATGTTTGGAATTCCGCTATCTAACTTATAGCAAAGAAAGCACACCCAAAGACAAATTTAACGCACCATCAAACAACTTAAGTCGTAACGGGAAGAAGAACACTGGCCCGAGCTTTGTTAGTTTACTGACACAGAGAGATAATTCATAATTTCCTGAACAGTGATGTGACTAGTTTTCTCACTGGACTTAAACCATACCTCACGGATAAAGTGTACCAGCACGCGTAAGAATTTTATTATCAGCGGCATAGTCAAATAGACCACACCATCCTCACCCCGGTATCAGAGACCGTGCCCTCCCATAGAAACTGTTATTAAGAAAAGAGACACAACTACAGATTCATTTTCCAGCGATTACGGGACCCTTTTATGTGCTGACCGCCTACCCGATAATCTGGGGCTAGAACTTGAACAAACACTCATACATTTAGTTGAGGTGTAACTGCTGTTGTGTTATTCTATGGAGTGCAAGATTTTTTTTTCACAATCGGTAAGTGAGAGCAAGATGAGTGAAGGCCTTTGCTAGCGCGTGTATGAATGACAGGAAATTAATTCTTTTGTGTGACCATTTTGTTAACTTGCTTACCTGGTAACATATATCTTTTCTGTATACCCTACATTGTTCCTTTAAGTGGGATAGTTGATAATTTGTTAACTCTGTTTAAAACTACCTCCTTTCCATTTGCTTAGTAAAGGGAAGAACAGCTGGGAAGAACAGGTTTTTTTTTTCTATCACTTATACCTAACTTGGTAACACCTCTTTCAGAGTAATTAACTTTACTGTTAGGTTAACGTACCCGTGTTCCTGATATTATCTATCTCTGGACTGGGTTTGTCTTTGTCTAATGAGCGGGAAGGGCTTAGTCGATACCAATCTTCTTCACCCCCTCCCAAACTTGTTATTTGCATTTTGTGTACTTATGATAATTTATGTAATATCTGATATTTTTAGTGATTGATGTTTAAAGTGAATAAAATCACATAAACTCATTTAGTTCTGTGTGTTGGATATACCCAAAGCCCAACTTTTCCCCTATTCGTTTAATATAGTTTGTATCAACGTCGTGTGTGTGTTTGAAAACACCAAATCGGTGAGCGCGCAGATGCGAGACTGGAAAACTGGCAAATAATTGTTTGACCAGGAGAGTGAAAGAGAAGATTGAGAGACACGATTTGTCGTAAATAAGTCTGTCTTTACTCTCCTCCAGCACGCTGTGAAGTAACTATTAAATCTCTACATTTTCTATCACTGAGCTTTCCATCATCATTTTCCACTCTAAACCGGACCACTATTTCTACGACTCTTTTCTCTCAAAATAAATTTACGACAATATTTGGCCGGCTCGTCTGGGATAATTTTGAGATACATTTGATGCACACATATTTGTGGGCTGGTTCTGGGATCTTGAGCTACATTTGAGGCAATCGCATAGCCGGGTTAAAGATATTTTGAGTCTGATTTAGTTGGGTCTAACTAGGTAGAGTGTGAATGATTTGTCTTTGTGAATTAGGGAAATAAATAAATAATTACACCCCTAGACAAACGTTCTTTTAAGTATTTGGGTTGTCCACACAGCATATTTACAGGTTGTTTTCTCTCCACAGCAGTAGAAAGTACAGATAAACAAATATATTTGCTATTTTAATTATCCTCTGGCGGAGATAATTATATTTCTTTCTTTATAAAAGTTGCTGGGATTGCGTGATTGTTTTACAGTCACTAAGGTTTTTGAAGTCAAAAAGAGTTGAGCTTAGCTAAAGACGGATTGTTCTGATTTTTAAAAATTAAGTTAACAACGTCTCATCTCAATAATTGACTTTAGGGACGGAGTTTGTTGTCAGAGATTTAAAATTTAGGGGAAAAAAAAATTTTTTTTTCCTTTTAAATTGTTTTAATATAAATTTTTCTCGACTGTTAGTAAAAGTAGATTCTTTTCCAGTGTAACTTACCATTTAGTGGCATAGTCGCTTGCGTTTAGAGCCTTAATTGCCAGATAATAGCAGCGATAAGTTTGCACAGTACAGGTAGGAGGTAACACAGGTAAATTTATACTTGTGTTTTTTGTTTTTTTCTCGTAGCGGTTCAGAGTTCCTCCCTTTCGCGTTTCTTCTTACTAGTTCTCTAGGCATACTTCATCTTATTCTTTAACAATGGCAGAGAGGATAAAGATGAGGGCCATCTTGAGGCTGGAAGCGAAAGAGGCAGGATTAGATGCAGAAGCTGCAAACGCGTTTATTAACCAGGAATTGGAAATATATGACGCGGAGCAACAGAGAGCCGAAGCTGAGAGGAAGGCGGAGCAACAGAGAGCAGAAGCTGAGAGGAAGGAAGAGAAAGAAAGAACAGAGAGGAGAGAAGCCCAGGAGAGGGCAGATAAGAAAGAAGCGGAAGAACGTCTTTTGGAACAGAAGAAAATTGAAGCAGAGATGGAAACTCGCAGAGAGAGAGAGAGAGAGACAAGGAAAGACAGCATCAACTGGCGCTTAAGGCTCTAGAGAGTCGGGGCGCCTCTACTTCGACTAACGGAGAGCCGTCTTCGCCCCAGTCTCAATCAATGGACCTCTCCAGTACTCAATCTGCCCAATTGACTGCTATGTCGTTTTCTTTAGAATCTTTTCCTAGCCCTAACGAAAAAATTGACAGCTACCTAGAAAAATTCGAGAGACTCGCGAATCTTTATGGGTTAGAGAGTACCCGCTGGGCGCTCAAACTTTCAACGTCACTGAAAGGCAATGCTTATGACGTGTACACAAAGCTGGGACCGAATCAACATGATTACGACATGTTGAAAAAGGCCTTACTACAGCAGTTTGAGATGACTGCCCGAAAGTTTCTGCAGTTGTTCAGAAACAGCCGAAAAGAGAGCACGGAAACATTTCCACAGTTCTCTTCACGTCTCACGGGTTATCTGACAAAGTGCATTGAATTATCTGACCTACCTCTTTCATATGAGGGACTCCTCGAACTTGTTCTTGTGGAGCAGATAAAATCCACTTTGTCGAATGAAACTCGTAGATTTTTGGCTGAACAGGGGGCAGTCAGGCTTGAAGACATACTCAATAAAGCCGAACGCTATAGCAATGCAATGGCCGAACTTCCCAGCACTAAACGTAAACCCACCGATAAGCCATCTCGAAAACAGAATCTAGAGCAGGCATCCTATTCTTCCACTTCCTCTCAACATTATAACCAACGAGATAACAATACCCAGAAACCCCCCAGGAAAAATCGAAATTCTACAAAACCCGATACCCCCCCAACACAAATTCTGATCAACCCAACAAGCCTACGTGGCAGCGCGGCCACCAAGGTCAAGGAAAAGGGAAGACCCCTACACCAGGAACGTCTGATCAGGGCAAACAAACCGGTGCAAACCGCATTGGATGTTTGCATACAGCCTCGAAAGGTAGAGTCAATGTCAGTGATTCTCAACCTGAGGGGGACCGACCCTCCACTCGAGGAACTGTAATTTTGAACGGTACCTCCACTACTTGTCTTTTTGACACTGGATTAAGTTTTGATTGTATTGTCGCTAGGCACCTAGTCAAACCCGGTCAGGAGACAGAGGAAACCGTCAAACTTAGTGGAGTTTTCAGGAGTGATGCACCCAGGACGCTTCCTATCGCACTGGTAGAAATACACTCTGACTTTGTCAGAGGAGTTATTAAAGCGGCCATAATGGATGATTCGATCTACCCAGTTATCCTGGGATGTAGATATGTGTTCATTGGGAGACCTAAGGAGCCGATTGTGGCAGCGGTAACCACAAGAGGGCAAGCCAAGAAGGAGAGGGAGCCTGCGCCAAACTTGTTGCCGAATGAACTGAAGGAGGCGCAAAAAAAAGGACCCTACTCTGGCGCCCTGCTTTAAAAAACTGCCCATGGCTAAGGACCCCAGACACAACGGAGACATCTTTTCTAAGGATGGTGTATTGTATCGTAGAACGGGCAACCCGGACACGGGGAATAACCAGCTCCTAGTACCGACGCATACACTGGGAAACCAGATCTTAACGAAAAATGGGGCACTCTCTTCCCTTTAGTAACGGAAACATGCGGGACAAAAACGCCACTATTCAGACCCAGTACCGAATAAAAATAATCCACTATTGTTTGGTGAATGACCTTAGTTTGCAGGTTATGGAAAATGAACAGGTTCATCCTGACCTTAGTTGACACTTGCACTATGTGGGCCGAAGCCGTACCGCTACCATGCACTAATTCCAAGCATGTCGCAGAAGCCCTTGTGCAAATTTTTACACGGTTAGAATTCCCTCAACAAGTTTTGACGGACAATGGATCCCAATTCCGTAGCCTGTTAATGGAGGAGATCTTTAAGATCTTGAGGGCCAAACATATCCACACAAGTCCCTACCATCCGGCCGGAAATGGGCTCGTGGAACGTTTTAACGGTACCCTCACCATGATGTTACCTAAGCTGGGTCAGGAGAAACCGGAAGACTGGGACCAATATCTATCGGCTGCCTTATTCGCCTACCGAGAGGTACCCCAAGCGTCTACGGGTTTTGCGCCAGCTACACTTTTATTTGTCAGACCTATTAAGGGGCCACTAGAAGCCTTACTTCGGTCCCTGACAGACCAGAAGGCTGACGAGACAGTCGTCTCTGCAAGCAAGTATGTATCTGAGCTTAAGGAAAGGCTAAAGCTAGGATGGGATCTAGCTACTACCAACCTTAAGAAAGCCCGCGCTAAAATTACTAAAAGATACAACAAAGCTGCAAAAGAGAGAGAACTACAACCAGGGGAGAAAGTCCTATTGCTACGTCCAACCGGAAGCAATAAACTTCGCATCGGATGGCAAGGACCGTTTACCGTCCTTAAAAAGATCTCACGTACCAACTACAAGATCTCCATCAAAGGAAAGGAGAAGGTCTTCCACATAAATCTGCTAAAGAAATATTTGGAAAGACCGGTGCCATCCTCCGAGCATCTCCTGGCTGTCGCCATAGCAACGGAAGACGAGGAAGATGATGAAAATCCATTGCAACCCATAAATCCTTTAAAGATGTCAAGACAATTTCACCAGAACAACAAACAGAAACAGGGACTAAAACAGTACAGTGGTCTTAACGGATGTACCTGGTCGAACAAATCTCATTGAATTTGATATGAAATTAACAAACGAGACCCCTGTTCAAACCAGAGTTTACCCCATCCCGTACGCTAAAGCTGATGCACTTCGCGGAGAAATAGACAAGCTGCGTCAGGCAGGAATTATCAGTGAGTCTACATCTCCTTACAGCTCGAGTGTAGTGCTGTTGCAGAAGCCCAATAAGGAAGTTCGGCTGTGCATTGATTACAGGTTGCTAAACGCTGTAACGGAATTCCAGCCCGAACCTCTCCAAACTGTTTCTGAGTTGTTCACCAAGCTCAGCAAAGCAAAGATCTTCTCCAAGATTGACCTCAGCAAAGGTTATTATCAAATACCAGTCAAGGAGGAAATTAAACCTTTGTTAGCTTTCAGCACTAGTGAAGGACATTACACATTTAACGTGATGCCGTTCGGTTTGCATAACGCACCAGGAGTGTTCACCAGGATGATGAGGAAGCTTCTACAACCTTTGCAAAGTCCCCATATCCATAATTTCATGGATGACATCTTAATTGCATCGGAAACCTATGAAGAACATATTGCTACGGTTGCTATGCTCCTCAGGAGACTACAGGAAACGGGTCTTACAGCCAGACCTAGCAAATGTCTCATCGGGTTTGAACAGTTAGACTTCCTGGGGCACACTATTTCTCACGAATGCAGTTGGCCTATTAAGAAGAACGTGGAGAAAATAGTGGCAGCAAAAAGACCCCGAACGAAGAAAGACGCACGTTCCTTCATATCGCTATGTGCATACTATCAGAAGTACATCCAGAACTTCAACGGACTGACGGCACCTCTGACTGACCTCACAAAGAAAGGTTGTCCTGATAAGGTCATATGGGATCAAAAGTGCGAACACGCGTATAGCACTTTGAAAGGACAGTTGTCTGCATACCCCATTTTGAGGTTGCCTGACCTCAAGAAACCTTTTGTACTGAGAGTCGACGCGTCAGGTCAGGGCATCGGGTCAACACTGCTTCAGGCCGATGACAGTGACCTGAACATGCTATTTCCAGTTGCCTATGGCAGTCGGAAATTAAATAAAGCGGAACGGAACTACAGCGTAGTTGAAAGGGAATGTCTTGCTCTGACTGACGGTATCAGACGCCATCATGAGTTTCTTTATGGTACATCGTTCACGGTGCAAACAGACCACGCTCCGTTAGCATTTCTTGGTGCCAATAAAGAATTTAACGCTAGGATCATGCGTTGGGCCCTCCTTCTAAGCGTCTATTCTTTCAAAGTGGAATATATTCCGGGAAGACAGAATGTCGGGGCTGATTTTCTGAGTAGAAACTGGTCTACAGAGGAAGAAGAGCAAACTGAAGATACCACTCATCCTAAAATCACCAATCAGGTCACCTCCATTGTCAAAAATGAAAACATGAAAAATGGTTTCATGTCTAAAAGTGGGGACGATTGTGACGTACGTCTAGTTTGACTAGTGAATTTTCCCTGATATGATGGATGATTTAAAGGGACCTTTAGCTTTTCATAACATTAGAACCCCTGAACATTTGTTGTAACTTCTCGTTTGCCAGAACGCATTCCACCGGGACTCATGTAGGATACAGCGACGAGATCAAAGAGACAGACCGAGGGATCTTAAGGGAGACTATCGGCGCTATCAAAGACAGTAGTTTTCCCTGATACGAGACGCAGTTGCTTGCCGCTAATTTCGCGTCTCGGTGTCAATCGAGGAACCGAGCGAACGGGGGAAAGCGAAACGGGCAGCAGCGAGCGGATACGAAGACCAGGGGGCGGCTTCTTCTCTTGATTTGGCGGTCAGATCCCCAAAAGTTCGTGAGATCAAATAAGTTGTCAAGTTTATCATGTCCCACTCAACTTACATTTCATTTTAGCTAAATAGACCATGTAGAACTAGACACGTTATCACTCGCTGGCCAGACCTTTACAGAAGCACTAGCTTTATTGAAATCTTGTTATAGATTTTCCCCTGGATTTTATATATATTTGCAGTGATTTCTAATTCTGTGCAAAGCGGTAAAATATATATTGTGTAAAGTGATCAGTGGTCTAGTCATTCTATTTAAAGGGATTTTGTGTTAATTTAAATCTATTTAATTAAACCATCCCAAGAGTTCCAGTTTTAAATATAATGATCTATCTATTATATTATTTCAAAAGATAATAGATGCTTAAATTAACTTTTAAAGTCGCGAAGGAATTTATAATTAATAAATTCAGTTAAGTCCTAGTTTTATAGATGTGGGTTTTTAACCACTAGAATTCGCGCAGTGTTTATTAAATACAAAATTAAATACTCGAGTGTATTATAGGCTTAACGGGAAATTCATCGCGCTTTAGAAGGTTATTTGTTTTCGGTATATTACATGTCTTTTTTTTTCTTTCATACAGAGTGATCGTAACCTGTGCGATCCCAGCATTAAGAAAGCAATAAAGAAATCAATCTAAGCAAAGCAAAGCATAAACAGTGTGTAGAGTTCCCCTGACGCAGAACTTGTTGAGACTGTGTAAATTTTTAATCTTTGAGGCGATTCTATGTTTGGAATTCCGCTATCTAACTTATAGCAAAGAAAGCACACCCAAAGACAATTTTAACGCACCATCAAACAACTTAAGTCGTAACGGGAAGAAGAACACTGGCCCGAGCTTTGTTAGTTTACTGACACAGAGAGATAATTCATAATTTCCTGAACAGTGATGACTAGTTTTCTCACTGGACTTAAACCATACCTCACGGATAAAGTGTACCAGCACGCGTAAGAATTTTATTATCAGCGGCATAGTCAAATAGACCACACCATCCTCACCCCGGTATCAGAGACCGTGCCCTCCCATAGAAACTGTTATTAAGAAAAGAGACACAACTACAGATTCATTTTCCAGCGATTACGGGACCCTTTTATGTGCTGACCGCCTACCCGATAATCTGGGGCTAGAACTTGAACAAACACTCATACATTTAGTTGAGGTGTAACTGCTGTTGTGTTATTCTATGGAGTGCAAGATTTTTTCACAATCGGTAAGTGAGAGCAAGATGAGTGAAGGCCTTTGCTAGCGCGTGTATGAATGACAGGAAATTAATTCTTTTGTGTGACCATTTTGTTAACTTGCTTACCTGGTAACATATATCTTTTCTGTATACCCTACATTGTTCCTTTAAGTGGGATAGTTGATAATTTGTTAACTCTGTTTAAAACCACCTCCTTTCCATTTGCTTAGTAAAGGGAAGAACAGCTGGGAAGAACAGGTTTTTTTTCTATCACTTATACCTAACTTGGTAACACCTCTTTCAGAGTAATTAACTTTACTGTTAGGTTAACGTACCCGTGTTCCTGATATTATCTATCTCTGGACTGGGTTTGTCTTTGTCAAATGAGCGGGAAGGGCTTAGTCGATACCAATCTTCTTCACCCCCTCCCAAACTTGTTATTTGCATTTGTGTACTTATGATAATTTATGTAATATCTGATATTTTTAGTGATTGATGTTTAAAGTGAATAAAATCACATAAACTCATTTAGTTCTGTGTGTTGGATATACCCAAAGCCCAACTTTTCCCCTATTCGTTTAATATAGTTTGTATCAACGTCGTGTGTGTGTTTGAAAACACCAAATCGGTGAGCGCGCAGATGCGAGACTGGAAAACTGGCAAATAATTGTTTGACCAGGAGAGTGAAAGAGAAGATTGAGAGACACGATTTGTCGTAAATAAGTCTGTCTTTACTCTCCTCCAGCACGCTGTGAAGTAACTATTAAATCTCTACATTTTCTATCACTGAGCTTTCCATCATCATTTTCCACTCTAAACCGGACCACTATTTCTACGACTCTTTTCTCTCAAAATAAATTTACGACATATATATATATATCACATTTACAGTTAATTTCTTAAACTAATATAGTTCAATTTCACTGTTTTCTTGCTTCCTGATGGAATCTGTCTCTATTTTTGTGCTTTCCTGAATAGATGAATCTAAATGTTACTTTATGATTCATATGACTGTCAAATGTCTTCTATATACACCACAGGTTTCATCATTACATGGTCTATTCGTAGGTTGGTTAATTTGATTGTGTTTAAAAATTGAAGAGTAGCCCAACACTGAGCTACTTATCTGAAACAAAGTCCTTCCTAGGCCTCGTACAGCGGTATGATTGGATAGAACCCCACCACTGCGGGTCCTCCACTCGTCAAGATGACACAGTTAATACTGGCAAAAGCTCTGACAAACTTGAGCATCTAATTGCTGACTTGGTCACAAGAGATTGTGTATGACACTCAGTGCAGGATATAACATGAAACAATATATACAACCTATGTAGTATCGCTCATTGTCTCCTTAGCCAGACAGGAGGTAATATGAGACAGTTCAGACAAGCTGTGATTAATTACAAGAGACATAGTAAGTCATGAATAACACGATTCGTTCAAGTGCTAGCACAATAGTTCAGTATTTCACTTGTTACAGTTCTGTCCATGATTTGCTTCAATAAAATCATATAGGCCTTATGGTAATCATTGTGTCATTTATCAAATAATACAGAAAATCAATCTGTTATAGTCATTCCTTCCTCCAGTTTGGATTGTCCTTTCCAGCAAGCACAATATCTTTAAACGCTTTCCACAACCAACTTTCTCAATCCATTCGTTCTACTTAATTATTACACAATTAAACTAAACCTACACACTTCAGGTTTTCCTCAAGAAATAACACAATGATTCTACACCTGCCAATATTTCTTTAACACACATTGATAATATATTTACATATATATTTAATTAACATCTCGCTTACCCTCAATCACAGACAGGCTTTTAATGGTTACACAGTCTGCTCACACTTCTGCAGATGGCAACGGAGTTGATATAACTGCTTGTGCTCTGTGTCTGTAGTTTTAATTAGGCGGCGAGTGTGTCTGTGTCATGCGTTCTCTCCCCTTTTATAATGGCCTTGCAGATTTACGAGGTGACAACTGGACCAAGGTACGTTTGCATGCATCCAAAATCGTGTAGGAAAGGCAAAATGTGCTTATATAGTAAATCCAAAATTATTCTGGAATCCTTATTTCTGCACCGATTTCCTCCATCTTAGGCTTATTTTACTCTTATAAATGAGCTCTATCACTATGGATATCCATTTTACCCTATAGTTTATCCGACTATTCACTGGAGCAGCCGAAACATGGAAAAACACAACATGGTTCATGTTCCACTGTCTTCTATTCATAATAACTTCGGCTCTACAACACATCCAGTTAATCTATTGCTATCTGCCTAAAACTAATGATCCCTATTATCGAATTGGGTCCTTCTTTATCTAGGTATTCCATGATTAGTTGCACACTGCCTTCCGAAATATCCTTAACATCTACACTTTCGTTTCCTCCATGTCTAGCGATCTTCCGGCACTATTTATACCAAGCTGGCTTTTCATTGGTTAGTTACATTTACGGGGTTTGTACGGTGATAATTTTTGAATGATGCCGAGATATGAATCCAACTTCATTACTGGAGGTTGTCTCCCTGGTGTATTGTGATAAAGGAAAGTTGCATAAGCTATTGCGACACTCTGGCGGTCATTTGAACGATCAGAGGTCGCGATTCTAGATGCGCTTGGACACATGAAAGGCGAAGGTCGCTTCTGCTGTGTGTCCGGCTTCTTTCGGAATCAAAGAGTCAGGGAACTCTGCCGCTATCCACAAGAAAGGATTAATAAAAAAAACCTTTTGCTTGGTGCCAATTAACACATGCAATTTAGTCTGTCCAACGTAAGAGTGACATGGCTAAATCCAGAAATAAAGCTGTAGGAGCTATTACAGAGAAAAAATGGGAGGAGACAAAATAGAGAATAAGACAAAGGCGGACCACTCAGCTAAAAGTGACAGCGATTCGCATTCAATTTACGACAAGTAGGAATAAACCGCTTGGTTCGTGAGGCTAAGGGACTGGGTTCGAGACCTGGTCGCGTCATGTTCCATATTTACCCATATGTAAAAATACGTTTTATACTTGGCTCTTGAATTAGGGGATGTTAAGGCAAGCTACAGACTTTCATAAATCGGTGCTTGCGTGGAATTGAAAGGTTGAAGTGGTATGACAAGATTACTATTGTGGAACTGAAAGATGGAAGTGGTATGACAAGATTACTAACATGGAACTGATGCCAGTGGACAAAAAGATGAAGACGCTGGAGATGGATAGGACACACATTACGAAAACTCGTTGATAGCATAATCAGGCAGTCCTCGTTCTAGAATCCTTAGGACAAGAGAGGTAGAGAGAGACCAAGGAACACATGGAGACGAGAACTTTAGACAGACATGAAGTGATTAAAGGAAGATATGGGAAGATCATGGGAGCTGATCTCGGATATCCTCGGACAGAGAATCACGGAACACAACCAGAAATAAATCAATGAGAATCACAGAACACAAACCAGAAATAAATCAATGAGAATCTAAGGGCACAAACAAAGAACAAAATGAATGAGAATCTAAGGGCACAAACAAAGAACAAGAAATAAATGAAACGAATTTCTAAACATAACCCAAAGAAAAAGAAATACATGAAAGAGAATAAGTACACAAACAAAAGAACAAGAAATGAATTAAATATTATCTCTGGACACTAACCACAGAACAGGTGGCACAGTACACGAGGCTTCAGCATGGAATTTGGCGTACTAAAGGTGGGGGAAAGGGAGAGGGGGGGGGGGAGGTGTTGTAAAGGTGTGGTCCGCCCGGGTGCCAGCCAGTAACGGGGAGCCATTGGACGCAACTACGACACTACTGTACAGTTTGATAATCTACTTGCAAGCGTAGTATATTTTTCTGTGTTTATTTATAGGTTTGGGATGCCAAAGGAAAGATCTGCCCCTGAAGCCAAATAATTTAAATACACATCTGACTGACTGTATGCCAGTATTCTACAGGGTGCTGAAAGATAACGAGGAAGGAAACGAAAAGATGACCTCGATAGAAAACAATAAAAACACGGCACAAGACTGCTGTATTTGTCTTAAAGAGGGATATACTGTATATTACAAAAGATGCTGCCTACATTCAGCAACACCCATCGAGTTTTGTCTATTTATAGCTATTGTTACCGAAGTATCCGAAAGTACGAACATACCTGCAGCAAAATTGCTTTATTTGTGACCAGATAATCCTTGTATCTCGGCGTCTGTCTATAAACGCAGGACAACTATCATTATTTGAGAATCAAACACGTGGTTCGCATTTATCCCACAATCAAGACCATTCGGCTAAATTGCGTTCGGCACTTCAGACGATCTTTTTAAAGACAGGGGCGAAACAAATGATGGGATATGCGAAAGTCCCCTCCGATAGTCGATTGAACATGTCGCGAGTGCTGTGCCAGAGAACAATTTAAAGTGACAAGGAAAGAAACCTACCAGAAGTGTCGAAATGAAATTATTTTTGTATAGACACCAATTTACCTTACTGGAGGTGTTAAATTAATGCAATCGAAAGTGAAAAATTGAAGTGACGAATAGAGTGCATGGGAGATACGTTAGGTGCATCAGCTGCTAACAGAAAGAAACAGTTTGCAAGAAGTGTAAAAGAGAACGGTGTAATTTCATATAGCAAGATCATTAGCTACATACAGCTCTTCCCGTCGATAAAGACCTAATTAAACGAACAGAGAGAAAAAAAGATGAAGAACAAGCAGAAGGGTGATAAGAGGTCGCAGAGAAGGTGAGATCAGCTTGGAAGGCACGAGTCTCTGACACAGCAGGCAAGAAATCAATGACTAATGACAGGCAGAATTCTGGAACACTCGGGCTGGGCTTCTTGTACGGTGAACATATTAGACAGGAATGCGGAAGATGTTCCGGAACTTTTCCAAGAGGGAGCTCTTCAATGCAAGCACCGTTTTTGTGAGGAGGGGAGTGAACATCTTTAAAAGAGAGGAAGGGAAAAAGGCGTATTTAAAAAGAAAAAAATTAGTTTCGAGGATATGAGAATGAATGACAGTCTGGGCGTGGCAAAAGCAGCTTTCTCTGATGGAGGGAGTAGAAACGCGAGGAAGGAAAATATATATAGAAACGCTTACTCAAAAGACTTGTACGAAAGATTTTCACTGATTGATTGAGACAGCGTTCTCGGAAAAATAAAACAAATACAGTAAGTTATGAAATATTTAGAATGAATGATAAGGGGAAAAGTTGTCAGGAAAAAGGGAATAAAAAACAACAGTTTTCTGAATAATAAAACATATAAAACTGGCGATGGATAGGACACACACTGGGGAAACCTGTTGATAGCATTACAAGGCAGTCCTTGATCTGAAACCATCATGGTAAGAGATATACAGGGAGATTAAAACACATGGAACGAACGAACGAACTTTATTTTCAAAGGGTTAAGAATTGGGTACGCAAGAGACTGGAGATACACATGAGAATGGTAAACAAGACATGATCCTGAGTGGACAGCACAAGACATGAGTGACCCTGAGTGGGCGGTACAAGACATGAGTGACCCTGAGTGGGCGGTACAAGACATGAGTGACCCTGAGTGGGCGGTACAAGACATGAGGACTTGGCGTGAATCTGTTGGAGGCTTTTGTTCCTTGGGGAGCTTAATGATAATAAATGAAAGCAAATAAATATGGTTTTAACGTGGCAAATTTACTTATAAAAGATGGAAAGCTAGAGATATGGAGAAAAAAAAAAGTAACGTACCTTTCACGTTTTTCAATCAAGCGAAGTGGGAAGCTACACTCTCCTCTAATTTAGCCATATTACAATGTAGACTGGCCAGGTCTGCTGCACCTTGGTTCCTCGGGGAACGCGAACCTCGGTATCCTGCGTTGGTGTAAAGGCGTGTCCAGCACTTTACTTCTGAGGGAAATATAAACAAACAGAAACTAAAGGAATCTACTGGCTACGGGGATCACACGGAACAACAACAACAACAACAACAACAACAACAGTCAGGGTGATTCGTTAGGGTGATTCGTTAGGGTGATTGAGAAGTCCCCTCATAATTTAAAAAAAATTATTTTTGTCACTTCTATTTAACTGTTGTATATGAACTAAAGTCAACATGAAGATAATTATTACATACAATGCTATATCATATTAACATTACCACCCAGCATAAGATCCTGTTTGTTCGACACATGATTTCATAGCGTAAGCAATTATGACTGTCTCTTGTTGTGACGAGATGGACGTTAGGTAATAATTAACTGTGACGAGGTGGACGATGTGGACGTTAGGTAATAACTAGCTGTGACGAGGGGGACGTTAGGTAATAACTAGCTGTGACGAGGTGGACGTTAGGTAATAACTAGCTGTGACGAGGTGGACGTTAGGCAATAATTAGCTGTGACGAGGTGGACGTTAGGTAATAACTAACTGTAACGAGGTGGACGTTAGGCAATAACTAGCTGTGACGAGGTGGACGCTAGGTAATAACTAGCTGTGACGAGGTGGACGTTAGGTATTAACTAGCTGTGACGAGGTGGACGTTAGGCAATAACTAGCTGTGACGAGGTGGACGTTAGGTAATAACTAGCTGTGACGAGGTGGACGATAGGTAATAACTAAATGTGACGAGGTGGATGACAGATAATAATTAGTTGTGACGAGGTGGACGTTCGGTAATAACTAGCTGTGACGAGGTGGACGTTAGGTAATAACTAGCTGTGACGAGGTGGACGATATATAATAACTAGCTGTGACGAGGTGGACGTTAGGTAATAACTAGGTGTGACGAGACTTAGGTTAAGTAATAACTTGTTGTGACGAGATGGAGGTTAGATAATAACTAGCTATGACGTGATGGACGGTAGGTAATACCTAGCTATGACGGGATGGACGTTAGGTAGTAACTAGCTGTGAAGAGATGGACGTTAGATAATAACTAGTTGTGACGAGATGGACGTTAGGTAATAACTAGCTGTGACGAGATGGACATTAGATAATAACTATCTGTGACGAGATGGCCGTTAGATAATAACTAGTTGTGGCATGGTGGAGGTTGGATGGAAAATTAGTACTCAGAACTGGAGAATAAAACTGGTGAACTAGTGGTAGGAATGGCACAAGACAAGTAAGGTAGATAACCGCACAGTTCAGATGCTAGCTGTAGAAGAGAACTGATAGGTAAGTCCACCTTCTCGCTAGACCTATCTTATGCTCCAGGGGTGCTATATTAGTATGCGATTTCAATCAATCAATCAATACGTTTTAGCTCCCCAAGAAGCAAAGGCCTTCAACAAACACATGCCAAGTCCTCCTGTCCCGTGCCATCCGCTCAAGTTCTTTCCATGTTTTCCTCATCATTTTCACCTCTGTATCCAGTTCTCTTCTCCATGTGTGTTTTGGTCTACCTCTGCCTCTCTTTTCCTGTGGATTCCAGAACATGGACTGCCTTGTAATGCTATCAACAGGTTTCCACAATGTGTGTCAAATCCATCGCCAGCATCTTCTTCTCAACTCTTGCGCCACTGGCACTTGTCTAGTTCTTGTCATCAGTTATACATTTGTGACTTTGTCATACCATTTCAGTCCTTCTTGTCACGGATTGCCTCCCCTAGCTTTGCAGTAGTGGTCCACTAATGGTCACAACGCAAGCGTATCTAAAAGTAGGTCGTCCAAAGTATCTATCTTCGCGCAAGATCACTCTTGGCAAAGATGTACGAGATAGAAGATAAATGGCGCTTCTACCTTAGGGGAGCCTTCACAAGATATTCCCAAAGTCAAGAACAAGGGCTGAGCAAATTTGTTAACTTATTATCTGGTCCTTCGTCTTTTATGAAGGGTTTATGCAATGGTTCTGGCCCGTTCAAGCCCCCAGTTGGAGTAATCCAACGAATGCCCTCTTATAAGTAATGGCTCTATATATATATATATATATATATATATATATATATATATATATATATATATATATATATATATATATATATATATATATATATATATATATATATATATATATATATATATGATTATTAAATATTTTTCGCTCATACGTTTGCTTTCATACTTTTAATAACCGAATATACAGTTATTTGTTTAGTTTAAAATAACATACAACAAATTTAATAGTCAATTAGTCTTTAACAGGGGAAAATAAATATGGAAAATTGGGTGAAAATTGAAATTAAAGTTTCATCACTGAGGTTTAGAATGGGCTTTAGAATGCCTTTGATTTTTGCTGTAGACTGTTTACACAAAAGACTTAACTCCAGATGAGTCCTGCAGCCGTGGTTTTCGTCACTTCTTCACTCAATTTGTCCGATTTCGGCGGTTGGTGTTGATGCTCTTCTCTCAAACTAGCGGCATTATTACCAGTGTGGTCTAGTGGCTTGTAAACACAAACTTGAGACAAATAGAAGAAACAAATGCCTGCTGAGTACATTTGTTCGCTGCAAACTAACAGGCCAATTGTCATGCGCTAAACACACTAATGTTAACTTCTCAGAAGAACTAAATTCCCGAGCACACAATGTAACTCAGGGAATATGATGAAAATTCACCAATATCCTTCTGGGTGTCAACTAGGAAATTGCGTCTGGAGTGCATGAATAATGACATGCCTGAATTACAATTAAAAAAAAGGTACATAAATCTAACAAGATAGTACGTTACACCTTAGTCACATGTGATATAATCATCACTCATTACTCGTCGCTACTCCCGTCGGAGTCTGGGGTCGCTCTGCTGTCGGGTTTCCCGCACGACTAGTCAGAAACAATCACCAGCTCTTGCAGTAGTGGTTCATGAATATACTATTTTCATATGTTGAGGTTGCCAGCCTCATATATATCCATTAGCAAGAAAACATTTTAAATTCACTTTTATAATAGAAATGTTTACACTTACTCCAAATAATGGGTATCCAGAACCTCCTGCACAGATTAGAATGGACACACAGCCCTTTAGTTAGATGCTGTTCGAATCACTTTGGTCTGGGAAATTAGAGTTAATTCCTCTGACGGCGGGTGTCTCTGCGAAATCACTTGCTGGGAAAACTTGAGTTAAATTCCTCTTACGACTGGGTCTGGGAAATTAGAGTTAATTCCTCTGACGACGAGTGTCTCTGCGAAATCACTACCTGGGAAAACTTGAGTTAAAGTCCTCTTATGACTGGTGAATCTGATTCCTAGGTTTCCAGACTTGTTATATTAAAGTCCTGGTCCCTTAAGTTTTCAGTCTTGTATTTAAATGTGCGGGTTTACTCTTAAGTTTTCAGAGTTGCCCAAATACGTTGAACTGTCACTTATAAGTATGGAATACTAAGTCCAATATCTCACTGACTTCTTGGGAGTTGTTCGCTGTAGAATGCGAAGCTGTGTGTGTGTGTTCTGTATCTAGGATTTCACTACATTATATTGTACAGTTTCCAGTTCAAACCCAGCTGGGTTTCCGCTGAATGTTCCAATCAAATTCATTGCAGATTCTGGCGAACCAATCGCTCTCTAGCACTTAGAGGGGTCGGTTTGTTTATCATTACTCATATTACATTTAATTTACACGCGTGGCTTCTTACAACAGTGATGTCATATCGTTACATAAGACTTCCGGCCGCACCTCTGTATATCACAATATTGTGACCGTGTGTACCCGACGTAAAGTCTTCCGCCCACATGTCTACCCCGACAGATCTAATTATCGCCTTTATCTGCGTGCCTCCGCCAGACAGATGTCTGATCCGATAGTGTTGTTTTCTTTCATCGTACGCACAATATAAGCGTGTGTCAACACGATTAGCAGCTTTTCAATGGGGTCAAATGTTGGTCCGACACGTTTCCACAGGTGGTCAGACGGATTCAAAGAGATAAGCGGGTGACCGGTATGATGACTGGGTATTGTTACGATAATACCACGGTTCAGCGGGCAGAACGTAAATACGTCTGAGGAGTGGTAAACAATAAAATAAGAATTACTCCCGTAGCAAATACTGCCACAGGGGAGTGGCGTGTTAGAGACATCACCCTGCTATGTCCAGCATAAAGAGTAAAATGAATGAAAGGGCAAAATGACATTCCAAATAACAAGTGAATAATGAAGAAGTATGAAGAAAAGAAGTTTACTGCCGGAGGGATAAAGGTGTGAGAGATCACACAAAAGGACAGTGACAGACATTTCGTCACACTTCTATTCTACGCAAGCACCCGTTTATAAAAGTCTGTAGCTTTCTGATTGTTGTTTTTGTTGCTCTCCATGTCCCAGAGCCATACAAAAGGACTGACTTCACATTTGAGTTGAAGATTCTTATTTTCGTGTTGGACTTGATTTCTCTTGTTCTCCATATGTTTCCCAATGCAATGAAAGCTCCTCTTGCTTTTTGTATTCTTATTTTGATATCACTGTCTGTCCTTCCAACTTTGTCTATATTGCTGCCAAGATATGTGTACAATTCTACATCTTTTAGTAATGTTTCTTCAAGTTCAACTTTGTTATCATTTCTTGTCTTTATTCTCATAATCTTTGTCTTTTCCCTGTGTATTTTCAGGCCCAGTTGTTGTGACCTCTTATTGAGAATTTTCATTTTCTCATGCATCTGATTATGGTTATGGGACAGAAGAGCCACGTCATCTGCAAAATCCAGATCATCAAGCTGTTAAGTCAGATTCTCTGGATTTCATTTCTGTTGTGTGATGTCGATGTTTTCATAACCCAATCTATTGCTAGTAAGAAAAGAAATGGAGTCATTAAGCATCCCTGTTTCACTCCCGTTCTAATCTTAAACGGTTCTGTAAGTTGTCCTTCATGAAGAACTCTGCAAGTCATGTCTTCATAGGTCTTCTTTATTAAGTTAATGATCTGCATGGGAACTCCATAATGCCTCATCAATTTCCAAAGTGATTCTCTGTCTACACTGTCAGATGCCTTTTCATAGTCAACGAATCCGTGTATAGCGGTGAATTCCATTCCAGACTTTGTTCAACAATTATTCCCAATGTGGCTATCTGGTCTGTACAGGATCTGTTTTGTCGAAAACCTGCTTGTTCATCTCTCAATTGCCTGTCTATGGACTCTATTAATCTCTCGAGGATGATTCTGTTTAATACTTTTCCTGGCACTGATAGTAGCATTATTCCTCTATAATTTGTGCTCTATTGTAAAGTTCCCTTCTTAAACAACTTGACCAGATAACCTTCCTTCTATTCTGCTGGTATTTCCTCGCTCTCCCAGGCTTTGCCAAGTAGTTTGTATAATATCTCTGTAGAGGTATCAATATCTGTTTTAATGGCCTCTGCTGGACTGCAATATGAACCATTAGCAAGACAGAAGACAGGAAAAATAAGAAAGCAGATTTAAACAGAAGCAAAACCAGAAGCCCCAAAGCCAAGGCTCATGAAGTGTACATAGAAGCAAACAAGAAGTAAGAAGAAACATCAAAATATACAAGAGGAAGTATACTGAAGAGATGGCAAGGGAAGTAGGGGAAGCTGCAGCCAAAGGAAATATGAGGGACCTGTACAACAACACAAAGAAGGAACATGGAAATATAAGCAAGCAAATGGCCTCATAAAAGATAGAATGGAAAACTGCTTAGTAATGTACAAGAACAAATGAAGAGATGGACAGAACATTTTGAGGAACTTCTCAATAGACCAGCTCCAACTAACCCTCCAGACATCCAGTCAGCAGAAGACGAGCTACAAATCAGCTGTGAACGACCAAATAGAGAAGAAATAAAGAAAGCCATAAAGCTGCTGAAAGATGGAAAAGCAGCTGGTCTAGACTGCATTTCATCCGATTTCAGCTTGCATTTATTCCCTACCACACAACAAAATTAAAACTGGAGAGTTAAGGAATTCAATAACTGCAGTTATAAAGTAATTCAATGCACTTAAATGTATAAAACAAATTTGCACCTTTGGCATATAAATATTTCACAAAGGAAAAAAAAACATTTTTTTTAACAAAAACATTGTAATGTCAAGGTTAGTCCTGTTCATCATTTTGTGGTTTTGATGTCTTGGTTTGTGTTTTCCCTATGAGCAAAACATGACTTGCGTGGCAGGTGGTTGTAGTTGACTTCCTTCGGTCGTTACATCTGGACATTGAAGACACTATGCTTATGCCAGGTGACAGACAGTTTTGGTCCACTGTTGGCAGTGAACAAATTCCATGGAAAAATTGTGTCACGCTTCTCACCACCAATATAAACCTGCAAATGTATGACGAGTGGTTAGTACTTAGGTTTTACATCCAAGCCGCCCCTCCGATGCTGACTATCAACTGGGAAATCAAAATCCTCATTCTGACCACACGGTCATGAGGCTGTGGTATGTCAGTCAAACGGGGGTACATCATACAACATTACAATACACTTAAGGTTTTTTACATCAATTAAGACATTTTCAAAACCTAGTCATGATTATTCCCCTCTGGCTTAGCTTCTGCCAAATTAACAAATCTGTCCCCTCCTATAATACAGAGAGTGCTGAATAAAAGACAAGAACAAAAAATGAATTCTTTGTGCATATTACCCAAAAGTAAAGCATGAGAATGGAGGTAGAGGCAGCTACTGCGGCTTTAAGGTGGTTGTCTGAAACTTCATTAACAAGGGCAGTTATTGTGTCTGACTCACAGTCCATGCTTCGGAAAATCCAAAAATGGATGGCTACGGCGTGAATGGAAAATTTCCATAGAAGCCTCGAATCTTCAAGAACTGGTGTGGAGCTCCTGTCCTCGTCATGTAGGGGTATGCAACAATGAAAGAGCTGATAGATTAGCTTCAAGAGCACCTATAATAAGTGCATTGGATAGGGGCAAGGGAGAGATAGGACAATTAATGATCGCCTATTAGAGAAGGACACTGCAATCGATGAGTCATCGAGGCGAACATTGCTGGAGTTTGGCATTAGGCGTAAGACTGTGTCTCCCCTTAGCTCTGCAGTAGTGATCCACCAGTGGCCAACACTCAAGAGTATCTAATATGGGTCTTCAAAGGTGTCTACCTTCGCACAACATTACTCTTGGCAGAGTTGTAGATAGAAGAATAATGGCGCTTCTATCTCAAGGGCGTGTTCACTAGATGTTTTCTGAAGTCAAAAACAATGCTGCATAGGGCAGAGCACTATTAACTTATATCTGATCCGTCGCCTTTTGGTGAAGAATTAAGAAATGGTTTTAGCCCGATCAAGCCCACAGCTGGTATAAATCCAGCGAAATTCCTTTATATAAGTATTTGCTCTATAGATGTGTGTTTAGATGTATATATATATATATATATATATATATATATATATATATATATATATATATATATATATATATATATATTAAAGAGTCTTGCTCATACGTTTGCTTTCATACGTATAATAACTGAATCAACTATGCTTGTTTTGTTTTAAAATAATATGTAACAAATTTAATGATCAATTAGTCTTAACAGGTTAAAATAGCGATGAAATGATGGTGAATTTTAGATGTAAATAAAATTGTCTTCACTGAGACTTGGTTTGAGGATTTAAAAAAAAAACAACTGTCCTTTTGCTGTTTCCTTAATAAACTTAGCTGGTCTAAGTGAGTCCTGCAGCGATGGTTTCGTCAATTCTTTTGTGATGAGGGCACTTCTTCACACAATTTGTCCAGTTTAGGCGGTTAGTGATGATTCCCTGCTTTTAACTCACAACAAGTGGCGTCGAACTTTCGTCTTGCAGCTTCGTACCATGAACAGTCTGATAGCTTCCTTCCACGAACTTTAGACAAAATAAAAAGAACAAATGCCTCTGCTATGTACGTTTGGTTGGAAGATTAACAGGCGCATTGTCTCGCTGTGCACCCACCAATGTTAGCCTATCTGAATAATTAAATTCTTAAGTATACACAGCGTAACTCAGATGATTAGAAATCACCAATATTCTTCTGGGTATTAAACTGGGAAAATATGGACTTGGACAGCGCGAGGGCAATGGCGTGCCTGAATTACCATTAACAAAGGCACATATATGTAACAAAATGATACGATACACTTGATGCACATGGGATGTAATCATCACTCATCACGGCTCCATTCGGAGTCTGGGGTTGCTGCTGTCGCTTTTCTGAGCGGATTAGCATAAAACAAACACCAGCGCTTGCTGTGGTGGTTTATGAATATACTATTTTCATATGTTGAGGTTGCCAGCCTCATATATAACTACTTACCAAGGAAAACATGTCAGATTCCCATTTGTAAAATAAATGTTTACACTTACCGCAAAGTAACTTTTGGGAACACAATCTCCTGGCACAGTTTAGAGTGGACACAGCAACTTAGGTTAGATGCTTTCGCATCACTTGGTCTGGGAAATTTTAGTATTCCTCTTATGACGGGTGATCTGATTCCTTAGGTCTCCAGTCTTTGTATTTCAAAATGCGGGTTTAAGTTTCAAAGTTGCCCAAATACTCTGTCCTGGTCCTTTAAGTTTCGTCTTTGTATTTAAAAAAAGCGGGTTTATTTTTAAGTTTCAAAGTTGCCCAAATACTTCGATCTGCCACTTATAATTTTGGAATCCTTTGTCCGATCCTTCCCCCTGACTCTGGTGAATTGCTAGCATGACGTGGCGATGTAGTCTGATTTGTGACTCCGATTTCGCAGGATTATATTTCCATTTCTCAGTTCAAATCCTAGATTGTACTTCCGACGAATTTGCCAATGAACGTCAAAGTCTATTCCTGCTCTCAAATTAAGCCAATGGTAAGCTCTTTATAACTAAATGGGTCGGGGTGTTAAATCATAACATCCCCCGCTTGTTTTAAAATATCAAATTTCAAAATGTCAACGCGTGACCTCTTTCTAATAAGGCAGTAATACTTCCGATTGCATCTTTATGCAAACTCACAAACAAATCTGTGAACTTATTTCCTGGCTAGATGTTTCCCAATATATTGTCTCCCCGGACAGATTATCGGTAATATAGATACAACGATGGTCCAGCGGAAATAATTATCTAATTATCACCTGAGTCTTCGCACACCCCAGATGGCTTTCTAATTCAGACAGACCGCGAACCCAGGTGGTCACTTGTCTGTTTGTCGCTGGCCCCGGAAATGAGTTACGTCAAAGTCGCTACTTCTCTTCACGTTTACTGTATGCATCAAAGGTGGCTAGACAACCTAGGTGATAAACGTATTATCCACTGACCTGTCTAATTAACCTCGTCGTACGACGATTCACCGGGCGAAACGTAAACAAGTCTGGGAGCGCCTAGGAAAAAAATGTAAGGGCATTAAATATGCCAAATAATAGGACAATGAGTGAGGAAAATGAAGACAAGAAGTGATACTGCCGGAGAGGACGAACGTTATAAAAAGGGCACAACTGATTCGTCACAGACTGGCAAGTATGAACGTATGAGAAGAAGCATCCGGCGTATATACAACCAACGCGCAACAGGAACAATTAGCATTCATACCCTTCGACGTTTGCTGAGGGAGACTGAGCACCTATGGCTTTGCTCGGAGTGCAATGATGTCGATTCTGAACAGCAATAACAATAACAAAGCCCTAAAAAAGGACTGTAAGCTCGGATAAGAACTTTTGCGATTATATGGTTGGGTAAGCCATTTTCTTTCGGGCACAAAGCAAAGTATATAGACATGAAGATTATGTTAAGCATAACATTAATTTGAAATATACATTAATTTTAATTATACATTATTTAACACAACATAAAGATATGTTGTAAGCTTAACAATCTACAACTTTCAAACGTACCCTCAAAACAGTAGTACTACGAATCTGTGTCTGGGTTTTGAACTTCGACCTAAAAGCGCCCACAATAGCGGTTAGTTATAACTTCTCTTCAGTTGTCTGATTTTTGTGCGGCAGATTACATCCAGCAATAAGAGACAGCCCTCTGGATAAATTCTCAGCTCTGGCAGATCTTGAGTGATTTCGAGTAGTACGGACTGGGTCTGAGAAGGCTTCTTTATATATCCATCTCAGGTCTACCCTTTTCGAACGATCATTTCGTTCCTTTCCTGCTTGCTCTCGAACGTCAAGCCATTTTGACCCTTTCCTGCTTGAAAACTTTCGTGGGATTTCAAGGCTGTTTTGCGAATTTGTGCTATTTTATCGACAAAATCATATTTTCCTCATCAATTTCCAAAGGTAATATTCTCCCACTGCCATAATTACACGTATTAGTAATTTCTGCAATAATCTCAAAAAGAATTATTCTGTTCGAAGCATTTATTATAAAAATATCGCAGAATTTATGGTGTGCGAGTTTACATGGCATGTCCATATAGAAGTTCGTTGCGATTTCCAATGTGTATCTGGCCGTTTCATGACACTTGTCATGTCAGTTTATTGGCTATTTTAGAGTTTATTTGGTTTTATCTCGTTTCTGGGAATAAAATAAATAAATAAAACGTCCTTTAAGTGGCAATTATTGCTCATTGTTTTGAAATTTGTTCATTATATCCAATGGAAACAAGTGAGGATATACAAATTAAAAAACACGAAGTTTGGACCTTCCTCTACATGTACGTATATATCTAGATTACGCATTTTGAAAATGTAAATATAGGAGACAGTACTTATTCATTTAGTCATGCGTAAATCTTGCAGTGTTGTTAATAACACATACAAGTATTTACGACAAAAGTCAAACATAAAACAGGCAAGTGGGTGTTCTAGAAATGTAGGAAACACAAATACATGCGAAATACAGTAATACAAGTGGATCTATATAACATGTTTTTCCTTTATTTTTAATAATTTTAAAGCATAAGCGACTATTAGGTGTAAAACACGGTTATCCTTTCCAACAAGTAAAATTCATCTTTGAATAAGAAACACTTTGATAATGTTAAACACCTAATGTGAAAGACTCGAGAGCAAACCGACACCCGCCTCTTCAAATACGAAACATACTCTACATTCGCAAGTTCATAATTTCCATTACTTTAAAACCGTTATTTTTATGGAGGTATTTTCACTTTATTTTCCATTGTTTTAGTGATATAAAATCGGCTGGGTCAATGCCGGTCAAAACTTATAATTAAAATGTATCAAGAAAAGGGACAGTCTAGAAAGTTTCAGCTGTTTGCGATGAGTGGAGCATAGAGATTTTGAGCGCCAAAGAATTAAATCACGACACATAGACAAAACGATTTTCATTTTAAATAAAAGTGGTTAAAAAAAAATACTTTTGAATGGGGCGTGGCTCGACAAAACAAAGCAAAACTGGATTTATAATAATAACCTGTAACGTGAGAACCAGGTTTGTTTCTCCGTTGAGTAGCAAATGACGACAGAACTTTCAAGTGGGCAGTATATACTTAACGCTGGTAAATAAAATGTATATCTACTTAGTAACGGCAAAAATTAGAAAGATTACTTGCTGAGATGAGAAGGTCACTGCAACATAACACGTATCTATGTAACAGCTGTAAACATTTCACGGGTAATCAATTTTAGCATGACGAAAAAGTCAAAAAAGCGTCGTCAGTTTTTTTAACGCAACATTTAACGACCAAATTATTATAATCTTGTTTTTGTGTGTGTGTTTTTTTTTGCGTGTGTGTTTCTTTTTTCCCTGGAGCGCTGGCGACAATGAGCGCTTTGTCAAACATCGTGAGAAACTAATCTTCGACCATGCGAATTGAGAAAAGCCTTAATATAAGAGGATGAACAATATTGTTTGTGTTCACTACGTAATTTAACATATAATAATGACAGAAACACTTCTGCAACTAGTTATAGATGATAGTAATAGGAATAAATAATAGCCGTTTATTTTCCAAAGTCGACACGCTATGAAAAGTCGATTATACCGTTTTAGATCACGATACATAAGTGCCTCAAAATACCACCATTTGAAAACCACTGTTACCTTCACTTCTTGCAGAGAATATGCTTCATAGACCGTGCTGTTGCAGCAGTGGTTTCAATAGCGTTTTGTTGTACATGGAGAAGAAACATATAAGAGATTTGTTGTTGTTCATTGTTGTTTAACCTGGACGTGAAGAATCTTCCGCATTATCTATGCCACTGTATTATACATCTAGTGCTTTTCTGCCATTCAGAAAGTGTGAATCAGGAGACCAAGTTACTTTTCCAGGTATTACACCATGGATCGACAGGAATGTAAAGGATTCTTATATCTTGTTTTAAGCTGTCAAGAGAGATGGGCGCGACAAACTGTAACATACTCCATGTGATGAGTTGGACCGAGAATTCCTGCAGATTTCGTCTTGTTAAAAATGTCTATTTCTTGTCTTTAAATTTTGTCTCCTTCCCTCTGCTTTTTTTCTTCATTTTATTGTGAAATTCCAGAGAGCCTCTGGAGCCACTTCGCTCATGGATTTTGCTTTGTCTACAAAGCTGCAACAGTAATTCTTTTCATCCTGGCAGCTGTTTATCTTCAGATGTCTTTAGAGCAGGGAAGAGCTAACTACTTAGTATTACTTTGCACTCATTTATGATCTAACTTTCTGCTGGCAAACGGGGAAACGCGAACACCAGCGGGTCCACATCTTTTTCACGTCTCCTGAATTGCTCCGACTACGGAACCTTTGTAGCCACTGACGTAGTGACCATGTCTTTCAAAAATTGCCCGTCAACCGGGACCTATTTCTTTTATCTTGGTCGCACCGGAAAATCTTCAGTTCCCCAGAGCCTTTGTTATTGTCCAGACTTGCTGTCTTTTTCTGAACCACCCGCGTTAGAAGGAAGGAGAGCAGACGTGCTTAAATTAGATCTCTCCTATAAAAACTAGAATCTAACACTTACCCTTCACTAGTGGCCAGCGAACCCAGGATATATATATATATAATGGTTATATTTGGTAATAGGTGTTGTATCTATATGTTTCTTTTCTGACAAACAGCCGGTATCTCCGCTCGCCAGTCCTTGTTCAACATCGCCTTAATTTTACGGGAAGTATATCGCATTCGCAAAGCTACCCAGAACTCCACGGAGTCACTCAACTCTAAGGAAACTGTTTAAATCTATGGCTGTGCTGGCATATGTATTAAAGTGAGCTTACTAAAGAGATCAGCATCGCCGCACTGAAGGGTACTCAGCCGTCTAGTTGTATTGCATCATAGGAGCCTCCAGATCTCAACTGGCCCTAAAGCCCCAGTGTGTTGGGGAAAGTTATTTCTATGGATTATTGGTCTGCTTATCTTTCTCTGCATCCTCGCCAGATAACCTCATCACCCAGCCATTGATGGACTTGAAAGTTTATTGTTACTGAAGCTTTAATCCTTCTTCAGGAAACGACCGTCGAGGTAACAGTCTATTTCAGAGAGCCACGAAAGCTCCCATTTCACAGTGTTCGGATTACACACATTACGGATTGATAAAACACTCCAGGAGGCCCAGCATTTGTCGCTAACCCAACTGGCTAAAAGCTGGAGTAACTAAAGTGACAATTTGTGTAGTAGTCTCACTTGTGAGAGTGTTGTCCGTTTAGTGTCGTGACTCTGGTTGTGTACTGTTGGTCTGATTTTCTATGTAAAGTTACGTTGTTATTTCATATGTGATGCAATATTGATTTGTTTTGTTTTTCCTTAACAATAGGGAGATAATATTATTTTCATTATCTACCTTGAAGTTTTTTTTTGTTGTGTTTTTCTCAAATACATTTTGAAAAAGAAATAACTACCCAACCAGCCAGAATATTCCCAACATTTCCTTGTTCCTCTCTATATCTATCGGTCAGAATAAAAGAGATAGTGGGTGACTACGTCTTCAAACGTGTGGAGATGAAACCTAGATTGAGGTCACTAAGCAACCCTTTATCTGGGCTGTTGTATGTCACTCAAACAACACACTCAGTGATACTGTCTGCCTTACCTCTTCCAGCACTTCAATAAATTGGCGGTCCACTCGGGCACCTTCCCCTTTCTTTTCATTTCCCCACCATACTCCGTTATTCAGGGGAAATCTCCAAATATGTAGCGTTAAATTACTGTACTCTGGTTCTAGGCACTCTGAAGGAATTGCCACGTCCTACACAGAGTAATTTCCCAATTTCTCTTGCCTATCACTCAAATTCCGTCACTCATTGTGGGATCCTTCTGCGCCCAGTCAATCAGGTAAAAGACTGAGTTAAATTGGGACTTGAGTGATTTCTCATTGAGCTTAATGAGCAATGCTGGGTTCTCAGCAAATTTCACCAAAGCGGTAATTGTGATGTTGGGACACTCCGGTGCGATTAATGGTTCCCTGAGCGTTATTCAGGAAATTCGGAAACTAAAAGTATGGCTGTTTTAAGGATGGATCGTCTTGGAGGTGTTTCAGTGTCTTGACTAGTGGTCGAACCCTGTAGTTCACACAAGAGCAATGTGAATCCCTTTGCATCCCATAGACGAGATTTAAAAGCGCACTTTTCTTGGAACTAGGCGAAGCACACCTTACAGAATATAACGATATTCTCAGGCCTAAGGGTTTTTTATATTTGGACATGCGCCCTAATATAACCGACTAGGTTGAACGGGACGCGCCTCGCCAAAACGAGGCAAAACTATTTAAAAAAACAAACAAACAAACAAACCTTACAGAATAGAGTACGCCAACAGATTTTTTCAATCCTGCAGCCAGATGATCAACCAGAAAGTCAATGAGTATGTCAAATAATGTGCAACATACGCTACAGTTAGCGACGACCGCAGCATTCATGGTATTATGTCTTGTATCTTGTTCTACATAAAAGTTTTGTTATCATGCCGTGCCTTGTTCTATATAAAGGTACTGTTATCATGCCCCATGCCTTGTTCTATATAAAATGTTGTTATCAAGTCTTGTGCTTTGTTCTATATTTAGGTGATGTTATAATGTCTTGTGTCTTGTTCTATATAAAGATGAAGTTATCATGTCTTGTGCCTTGTTCTATATAAAAGTGTTTTTATCATGCTCTGTGCCTTGTTCAATATAAAAGAGAAGTTGTCATATCTTATGTCTTGTTTCATATAAAAGAGTTGTTATCAAGTCTTGTGTCTTGTTCTATGTAACAGTATTGTTATCATGCTCCATGCCTCGTTATATATAAAGTTGTTATCAAGATTTGTGCCTTAATCTATATAAAAGTATTGTTATCATGCTCTGTGAGTTATTCTATTTAAAGGTAAAGTTATCATATCTTATGCCTTATTCTATATAAAAGAGTTATTATCTTGTGCCTTGTTCTATATACAAGTGTTGCTATCATGACCTGTGGCTTTATTCTCTATAACAGTGTTGTTATCATACCTTGTGCCTTGTTCTAGATAAAATTGTTGTTATCGTATCCATTGCCTTGTTCTAGATAAAATTGTGGTTGTCATGCACATGCTTTATTCTATATAAATGCGTCGTGGAGCCGCGCTGATGTAATGGTTACCACACTGTGCTGGCGATCGGATGATCCAGGTTCAAGCCCGGGCGAGGACATTTGAACGAGGTCGGCGACCGGGACTTGGACTGGATTAATTCGAGCCCTGGCGAAGACACTTGAAGCAGTGTCGTCGACCGGGGACTGGCGGCTCCTAAGCCGACTTAGATCTAATGGATACCCTCCGAAGACGGCGAGTATCTGCCTGAATGGTGAGCGCACACCTGTCAGTGTACAGGAAAAAAAGGGATACTCACGTAAAAATCAGTCTCTGGTTATATATACTTACCGGAGATTCTCGCCTCGAGTAATAGTGGGCGTACATAAAAAAATAAATAAAAAAAAGAGTCGTTATCAAGTTATATGCCTTGTTCTACATAGAAGTGTTGTTATCATACCCTATACTTTGATCTATATAAAATTGTTATTATCACGCCCTGCGCCCGTATTCTATATAAATGTTGTTATTAAGTTATGTGGCTTGTTCTATTTAAAAGTGCCGTTATAATGCCCTGTGTCTTGTCCTATCTAAACGTTTTATATTAACCAAGTATTTTTTCTTTTAGCCGAGTAATCTCTTTATAAATTTGCCAAAGATAATGAAGAGGACTGCAAAATGACTGCGGCGAACGTTAGGGTTAGCAAATACAAGAAAATTACAAACGTTACGGTCACAAAGCCTTCATCATGGACAAACGAACATAAAAAAAGGCGAAAGAAACCGAGAAGTAAGTAAACTACCAAAAAAAAAAAAAAAAATACAACCCCTAAAAGAACGTTGCTGATATCCCCTGCCATGTATGAGCAGCCACCTTGCTCAGCTGGGGGGGGGGGGGGGGGGGGGGGTAACTATACGGAAGCGTTAAGGATCTTCCGTCACAGGCACATATTATGCTTATATTTTAGCAACACATCTTTCTCATACATTAGAAACGACATCAGCCACGTTTATCCACAGGTTGTATCATTTTAAAAATTTTGTTTTAATGCATCTTACCTTTTTTCGCATTCTTTTTCTTTTGTGTTTTTGTCCGTTTGTCCCTAACAAAGGCTTTGTCACCGTTCTGTAGGCATTTTTTTGTGTGGACATTTGTATGTCTTCGTGTTAGTAAGAAGTTTTGCTTATTGTTGTTTAAAACGGTCAATGTAGTCCCATTGTAGATAATGCCGTAGAGGAGTGAAGAGATTTGACTATACTTGGTCCAGCATTGAGAGGTGCTGACCCGTTTCCTTTTTCGCTGCTTTTTCTTTCCCTAACGCAAGAACAAAAATCAGGTACCCATCTACATCTGGGTTGACTGGAGCGTTTAGATACCATGAATCGAACTCGGTACTTTTGCTACGAGCGACCAGCGTTCTGACCACTTTGTCAATTTGACGCTCTATATTTTAAAAAAAAATTTTTCTTACCCCACCGTTATAATTATGCACATCTGGCGACTTCGTGACTATTTTTCCTGTTTAAAAAAAAAAATAAAATTAGAGCGCATGTCCAAATATAAAATACGTCCACGTTTTGTTTGTAACTTTTCTTCTAGTCTTGCAGTCAATACAAATTAGTAAATAAATAAATAAGGTAATTAACATGTACTCGTTGGACATAAAGGATGACACTAGACAATAGAAAAGAAAATATAAGTGATAGGCTTACCGGGAATCGAACCTAGGACCAACCAAACGGCGCCATCGCCTTGCTTTGACAGTACATCGTGAAAGGACGCTCAGCCAATTTTGCACCTCACAAAAAGTGCATTATTGGCTGAGGTTATTCTCATGACACACAACTATGGTATATAGGACCCGTGGACGACCCAGACAGTCTAAAGACGCAATCACTAATAGAACTTTCCTATCAGCAAGTATTACGGTACCTTTATTTATTTATTTACTGTTCACGGGACTCAAGGTTTCCTCCATTATTTATTTATTTATTTAACAGTCAATGCAAAGCGTTGACTAACGTGTTTCCGGTAAAGGTAGCAACTAATAACCTCAACCGTACGACAGCAACTGTCTTTCAAGTTGATGACGCATAAAATTGCAATGTAGAAAAATTGTATAGGCATATCTTGAAGAAGCATAACCTTGCTGAAGTTATTCAATAGTCCACCGTGACCGCCTCCTCAAGGTGACAGTTTGTGACCTCCAGGCTGCTGCCATGAGGCCAAGAGTACTAACGTCGCTCTCGCACGCAACTAACACTTTTGATTATTGATCCTAAAATAGCGCCACGCTCATTAGAGAATCGTGGTTTTGAATTATACATTGAAAAATGCTGACACACACAATTATGTGAAAGCACACACGCATGCACATACACTCATGCACTCAAACACACACACACACACACATAAAGATAAAGAACTGGGTAGTGTGGGAGTACCGAGTTATTGACCAGAAGGAGCAGACGAGCAAGCCGGAAACGGCTTGTTGGAAGATGAGAATAATTTCTTACTAATTATATATTCTAACAGATCCATATATATATATATATATTTTTTTTTTTTTTTTTCTTATCCAGCGGCACTTGGGCTTTCAGCCCTTCGGCCCAATGACATGTCATTGCGAGGCTGGGGAACCTGAGGACTTTCCTTCCAACCCGGTCAGGAGCTTCGCTCCTTCCCATCCACAGAGGGTTTATCACAGGAGCCGTTCAGGCTATTCAGTCAAATTTCCGGCCGTAAACATTTCTTCAAACGCCGACGCCCGGGTTTTGAACCATGAACACCTGGTCGCCAGTACAACGCCGAAGCCATTACACCAGCGCGGCTCCCGATATATATATATATATATATATATATATATATATATATATATATATATATATATATATATATATATATATATATATATATATATATATATATATATATATATATATATATATATATTCACAAAATATTCACAGAATGAATTTGAATTTACACCACAAAAGGTTTCTGTGTTATTCTGTCTATCTCACTGACTATGTTCACAGAAAGTCTTTCATCATTTGATTATTCTGGATATTCGTTGTGTTCAACCGTTTGTGACGGTTTATCACTTATGTTTTGGGTATAGTCCTGGAATGATGAGCAACAATGCCTCAGCCAGTAAATGTTGACACATCCCTGTAGAGTCTTTACTGAACTGCCAATGCAATACGGAGGCCAGCAAATAGGAGTGGTCCAGAATGTAGTGTTCCTTGTCACTATGCAGGATAACACTGGTGGATCTCACTTACAGATTTTGACTTCTACAATATGAAACCTGAAACAACACAGACCATGCGGATAGCCTTTTCCTAAAAGTTTCCACTAGCCTAGTATAGGTGGGTGTGGTTATCATCAGTTATGCATGTGTATGTAATGGACACATGTTTTTGTTACATTTGTCAGTGTTACAGTTGTCTATTTGCTGATACATTACTAAAGTTACAATAATATCATATACATATAATAAATCAATTATTTACACTCATGGTATGATGTCTTAGTCACCTTTACTTCATCTGCCTGTCAAGTCAGCTCTGACAAGTCTCTGTAACTTTCTAGCAGGTTGTATTAATCCTGATGAGGACTGTTTACAGGACCCTGCTGAGTCACTGTTGGTTATATTGTTGGTTTCCATCTTCAGCAATCATACCCACTATTACAATTATTATACATGGTACATTAACATCATAATTATGTAAATCAACAACTAAAATACTGAAATAAACAATTATATTAATTTCACAATTATATACAGTAATTTTACATACTCTCTGAATGTCAGAATACAATAGCTAGACACTGAATGAATCAAGGTAGGCTGCCCCTCCGACACATAGGAATGAAGTCTGCGACTCGCTCTGTCACCTTCTGTCCGCTGAGTAAACTAATTTTGTGCACGTGTGTCGATTTCAAATTTGCCGCGGTTTATAGGCGTAGTGCGATCGACCAATAGCGCACTTACGTCATCCAGAACTTGGCTGACATTTTTCCAGCCTCTCGAGAGCAGATTTTTTTTAGTTTGTGCTATTTCCACTACACAAAACTTCTCCTTCCTCTTCAACTGTCACTTTCCTTCATATTTCCTTTTATCCAGCTCATTCGTAGCTTTCTTTAGGTGTAGGTTTTATCCTATTCTGAGCTGATTTCGATTTTATGAGAATTCCTAAAGTGAACAGAACATGATTTTCACAACAAAGTGACACGTATAATTGCAGTTATCACAGTCTTTATAACATGTAATGCAATTCCTACGATGTTCACATTTGCCTTACCATCTGCCTCGAACAAGGTTAAGTAGAAATCTGTTATAATAATCCATTCCTTGACTAACAGGCTAATTCTAACCTTAGACTTGCACAGATTCCGATAGCTTGTTTCGCCATTGTGAAATTTACTACACGCCGGCTGCCAGAAATAGCGCGTTTCTGATTGGTTGTTTCTGATTCGCTTTCCAAGAATCGTCAAGGTATTTTTTTTCACTTTCTCACACTCGTTCCTCTTCTACCGTGAGGTTTTGAGGTTTGGAAGAGAGAGCGCCATACTATCCTATCGGCTGTTTTCCTCCTGGCCTGGTTCCATTCTAGTCGTCAGTCCTTCAGAGATGGTCTAATGTTGTCCTCCCCGCGGACTCTGGGTCGTCCTGGAGGTCTAGATCCCTGGCTCTTAGCCTCCCATACCTGACGTTGCAGCCGATCTTCTCCCATTCTGCAGACATGGCTTGGGACCGGCCTAGGCGGAGTTTTACAGGGAATCAAAGAATATTAATACTGTAACATACCATGCAAGCGTAGAGGCGAGTAAGGAGGGTTGGGCATGAGGCTGGCTATCCCATTCTGCAGAAACGTGACACCCCCTCCCCCCACCCCCCACCCCCAGAAAAAGAAACTTCAACAAACAAGATGGACAAGTCAAAGTAAAAAAAATAATTCAACTCAACCATTCAAGGCAGAAGGCAGTCCTCTAGTAAGCAGGATCATGATGCACCTCCGAGAAAGCTGAAAGAAGCCCGAGTTGCTGACTCACAATATTTCTCTAGTTTTGACACCTGGAAGATCGTACATTAAATGAACAAGGCAAAACTGCACATGTAGCAGCAGGACTTTGGAATTACAAGACTAATATCTTGTGACTCGGAGAGGCAAGGGGAAAGACACACAGAGAAAGAAAATTAACGCAGGAGAAATGGTTTTGACTTCAGGATATGAGGAAAAAAGCGCCCACCTCAGTGAAGGGGTGGCTCAAATGATGTCTGATGAAGCATGTAAAACACTAATAACATGGGAAGCAATGGGACCCACATTCAAAGCAGCCAAAAAAATAAAAATAAACATCACTCTGTTATGCACCAAACAATGACAAAGAGAAATCCGTGAAAAAGCAATTTTACACCAGACGGCAAAGTATCTTGAATAAAAAGAGAAGAAAAGACATCACCCTTTTGATGGGTGGCTGAGGCAAAAAGGGTGAAAGTAGTAATAGTAAAGATTAAAGTGCACAAAGCCTACTCCAGAAATACTCATGAGAATACGTATAAACTCATAGATGGTGTCGTGGGGTATTTTTGAGGAGAAAGACAGATTGTATGAAGGAAAGAATAAAAGATAATAATCTTTTATTGATAGTCTAATCCTTCGAAGAAACCGTCTCTCCTCGGGAAATGGTGTACTAGAAATCCTTAATGCAAAGAGAATCCTTGCAACTAAACAGGATATTTTCTGGACGATAAATTCTCTCTCAGAATTCCTACAAAAGGACTATGTAAAGCACATAGGTTGAGAAAGGAAATTTGGTGTCCAGCCAGATTAACTAAAATATCCCCACCCAATAGAAGTTAGTTTAATTATGGCTCGGCCCCCAGGGTGTAGATTTATGTTTAAAACAAAATACAGCCCAAATAAAGTTAACAACAAAAATAACAACAGACAACATTTAACTCAACAAATGGAATAAAAGAGTATAGATTCTCACATATCTGAATGTACATATAAATATGAACAAAGTTTAGCTCTACTGCTTAGAAAAAAAACACAACTACTATGGTCATCACATGGACCAAAAGATCTCTTCTATTGTTGTAATGCTGGTAGGTGTTATACTCATCTCTCCCAAGGCCTGTAGTAGCTGCGGAGATGATTTGTGTTCGGACTCTCTTGGTTTGGTCTGCCCCAGCACTTAGGTACAGTAATACAGTTCTATGGTATCAGAGGGTGGCAGAGGTTGCTTCCCTGGACTCAGTGCGCATCACATATAAGGATGGGTAAGTCTGACCTGCTAAATACCTCTTCTGCTTATGGGATGTGTGGTTTGAAATGGGTTACTGGGTGATAGGATATGGTTTGGTTTGGTATGGTAACCTGGTTAATAGGGTATGGTTGGTAGGGGTATCCTTTGGTACCGTGGACTCGTAACCTGGTTTGTACCTTGTAACCGTAACCTGGGTGGATCGCTCGCGAATTCACTATGGATTTTAGCAACAAGTAATACCCTCACTGGGGCCCATAAGCTCACGTCTGCTTCGAATGATGGTTACGTCTAATGGCTTAAAATTCCCTCCACAATTCCAGGATGGCAGCTCCCAGGCAGGGGTGGGCGACCTCTTGGGTGGCATTGTTACAAATTCTCCCGGAGTCGCCCCCCCACACACACACACGAGTTTTGTGTAGTTCATGTTGGTTGCAGGATGATCAAATTCCTTCATTTAACTGGTCCTAGTGTTTTCAATGTGCAAGGCAGGTAGAGTTCCTTCCCCTTCCTTGATTTAAACACATCTGGTGTGTGATACAAAGGGTCATTTCCTGGCTGGTCGATGCTCAGTTGGAAATACTATACAAAGAATTGTCCCTCCAGTGACCGTGTCAGGAAGATTTATCTGTCTTGGCCGTGAGAATCCTTAGCTACCGAGTACTGTGTAATATAAGAATAGAGAGAGAGACTTTTATCATTATAAGAATGAAAAAGATACCCGAAGAGAAAGTATTTCTAGTTGCAGGAGAAATTTTAAAACAGGAATAAAAAAGACAAAGAAATAGTCAGTGAGAGTGGTTCACTACAGATGGAAAGAATATTTCTAAATAGTAAGGTTCTGATGGGTGTTGAGAAAGTAACCCGGAGATAAACGTGGCTGATGTCGCTTCTGATGAATGAGCTTGACGATAGTTGAATTCGTTCAGCAAGGTTTTTATCTCAGCCACCTTCCCTCAGAGTAGAAGTAGATTGACAAAAGTAACTGGCTCGAAACGAATGCCCCCCAGATGAAAGTGGAAACACTTATGATTATTATTTATTTTTATTTTATTTCGTTGTCATGCTGATGAATTCCTTTTAATAATTAGCCACAAGACTTCCAAGTATCACATGGCAAGGCCACTACAAATATAGTGGTTTGCGGGGGCAGAAGTTTTTGATAATTAATTTGTAACTTCTGATGCAAAATTTATAATAAGGGATTTTTGGCATCCAGTTCAGTATGTAGACGTGGCATTCGTTTCATAACTAAAATAAGGAAACTATCACATAACACACTTCGGTCGTATGATAATAAAAAGTCCAATAATACTAAGATGGAGCCATCGACCACACAATTAATATTAGAACTCGAGAAAACCCGCAAAGTATGAGGTTATATCCGTATTTAACGTTAATCTCGGATAATAATAAAACTTGGGGGTGTTAGTAACTATTTACTTCGGGGGGTACTTGACTGAAAAAAGTTTTAGAACCACTGATATAGAAATGAAAATGAAATGCGCTGTTGTCAAATCTCGCAGCCCGACAAGAGGTAAATAAATATTTGCTGCTAATGGTGTTTGTGATGTATCTACACTTATCAAGCTCGCTGAAATGATGAAATAACAGACGAGGAAAGTACGAAAGTGATATGCAACCACGTGCCAGATAAGTCTGTTTACGTCTACCATTAGCCGTCACTTAAAATCTGGCACCAGCCTCCTGGACTCCTATCTTGTTTCACAGTAGAGTGACAAGTCTAGAAGCGTCCCAGCAAGCTGGTGTCTTGCATGTGAAGGCCAGGCCTCATACAATAGAACGGTGTAATAACGTTGTTATGTAACAAAACATGAGGGGTTAAGAATCATCCTCAAAACTGTGTTGCCTGGAAACGAAGTTCTCATAACAAAACCGAGTTGACGAGTATTGGATAAGATGACAGAAAATGAGATATCTTTGACCTACTCTAAGGAAACCTAGAAACACACAAAGAAAAATGTAATAATCCTCTGATAAACCTAGAAACACACTAAGAAAAATGTAATACTCCTCTGATAAACCTAGAAACACACTAATGAAACCTAGAGTACTCCTTCTTCATGCCATGCCTTGTGATATAGGTGATCATGTCTCTCCACAACTTCTCGTCTCTAGTGCTGTTTATCAATCCTGTTGTTGACCTCTTTCCATGCCACGATGTCAAACTGTCCAGTGTTTTCTCCCTGTGTCGTCCTCTATCTCTTGTTGCCTTCAATCCTTCCGGTTGTCACGATATATTTCTGTTTTCTTCTTCTCATTACATGTTTAAGGAAGGTGGGTTCACATAGTAATGTGAATAATAAGCTTCCTTTGCGCACTATCGTCTTTCACGACATCCTCATTACTCTATTTAGCTGTCCATAGTATTCCTAAAATTATTAATTAAAATCCGCATGTCAGTAGCGTCTACTGCTTTCCCTAATTGCCTACTAATTGTCCATGACTCACTTCCGTATATTATGATTGGCTCTATTAAACACTGAAGAACTCTCTTTCTTACTTCAAATGATAAAGGGTTGTTTCGAAAAACAATTTTCATTGCATGGAACGCTGAATTTGCCTGAATAATTAACTCTTCATCTCTGAGATGCATCTTCAACCCAAAGCCATTAACGTGCCTAGGTGTTTGAATCTATTGATCTGTTTTTGAAACTGCCCCACTTTTTTTTTTTTATAGTGCAATCTGGAAAAGTCATTTTCTTAAAGACGATCATTACTTCTGTCTTTCTGCTATTTAAGCTATTTTCTGTCACTATTGTATCAATCGTTTCATGTAATTAAACCTAGACACACAGTTTGAAAACCTAAACAAATATTATGGAAACCTAGACAATACGAAAATTCAGAAACACACTGCGGAAACCTAGACACAGACTATGGAAATCGAGAAAACTATACAGACTTATACACACACTGAGGAAACCTAGACACACACTATGGAAATCTAGAAACACACTTTAGAAATCTAGACATTATCATAATCATCAACCCTTTTTCGTCTCCGGTGGAACATAGTAATGCACTTGTTGCTCACCAGCGATTCATGTTACAACCAGGTTAGACGCGGGTTTAGGAAATCTAGACAGCAACTAAGGACAACTAGGCGAAAACTAAAGAACATGTGCGTTATCATAATCATAATTATTATCGATGGTTTTTTCGTCCCTCGTGGAATATATGGCTGCAAATTTTTGCTCGTCGCCGATGCCAAAAACATAAGATAAATATTAAGAAAACCCAGACATGTACTAAGAAAACTTAGACATTACGTTAAAAAAACATAGACACACACAAATGAAACTTAGACGTTAAATAAATCTAGAAATTAAACTAAGAAAACATAGATATACTCGTACATTAAGGAAGCCTAGCTATTACACTAGCGCGTGTCCAAAATGAAAGAGCTTGCGGTCTAGAATAATTTGATTTCTAACTATATCAATTTTATTTCTTTTAAATAAAAGTTTGACTCTTTTTAGCGAGCCACACTCCGTTCATCCTAGACATAGGGTCGATCGGCTATATTAGGGCGCATGTAGAAATTTAAAAGACCATGCGTTCTGTTTTAGTAAATTCTGTGTCAGTTGTTTTTTTTAAAATAGACTTTTCCTTCGTTTTGGCGACGTGTAGCCTTTTCAACATAGACTTTTAGGGTGCGTTGGTTACGTCAGGGCTCATGTCCAAATATAAAAGACATTACCGTCTGGAAACGTGTCTGTTTAGAATTTTTTTCTATTAATTTATCTCTTATGGCGAGGCCTCGCTCCGTTCAACCAAGGCACAGGGTCAATCGGTTAAATTAGGGCGCATGTCTAAATAAAAACAATCGTGTGGTTTAATTTAATATGGCCTCAGCAGGATATGTTTTTATAATAAAACTTTTCACCGTTTTAGCGAGGCGCGTCCCTTCAACCTAGACACAGGGTCGTTGGTTATATTGGGGCGTATGTCCAAATAGAAAAGGCCTTGCGGTTTGTTTCAGTGCACAATATCTATAGATAGTTAGAATCCACTTGGTTAAACTGAGTATGCAATTAAAATCCACTTTTCAAAATTAATGCTCTTAAATTTACATAGTTAAATGAACAGAAATACTACTTAAAACGAAACTTTTGTATTTTAAATTTTCACTTAAAGTATAAGTTATTATTTAAAAATTTTAACTGTGTTGTAAAATAATAAAGATTGGCATTGTAAATTTCAAAAGGAAATGAATATTTTAAATCATTTAGATCATTTCTCTTGATTTCTTGCATGATGTTACCTCCCTTCATTTCAGCCCCTATGGTGTGTGAATAAGGAAAAATTTTTCTTCCAAAAACAAAATGACCTTCTAAGAAATCCACCAACTCAATGAGAAACATAGAATTGTTATTTCTTCAGCCTTCACATTTTGGCAAATAAAACTTCAACACCAGGTCAGAAGAACCGCTTACAAACCGATATTCTATTAATTCTGTTAGTTTCTTGCACATACCAGATATATTATCTGCCTCAAATGTCACAAACTTCCTACTTCTGCACTCCAGATTTGTGGTTTTATTTGTTCAAATGTTTCAATATGCACAAAAGTTTGTGCACCCATCCATTGACGTCATTGGTGTATACGTCAGAGACATTTTTATCCAGGCAGAAGGCTGATGGTGCTGTGTTATCATCTACATTGAGTGATTGGAGGAGCCACTGCAGAAGAAAATAACCTTCGAGTAGCAGTTACTTTAAGAACATTTTGATAATAGATTGTTCAGGTAAGCTCTCATGGTCAAAATGCATAAAAACAGGTAAATGTAGTCCCAAAGCAGATTCTGACGTAGTGGAGTGAATTATGTATGTATGTATATATATCATCGTCATGTGTCGTATTCTCTCCAGAACGTTGTCTCCATTACAGCTGCTCTGAACGCATCACGATTCTGGGCAAGTCGACCTGCATCATCCATATATATATATATATATATATATATATATATATATATATATATATATATATATATATATATATATATGTATGTATATATATATATATATATATATATATATATATATGCATCAGCATCTTCTTTTTCACTCCTTATGGTGCTACCGTAGCAGATATCTCCCTTCCAGAAGTCAGCTTATAAGAATGGACTCATGCAGATGTTTTTACGGTAGCAATTTGTTTTACAAGATGAGGAGGTTGCCAGTACCATACACAATGTTGGTACTTTCATACTGACTAATCCAAGTTACGTATACTACAACTGCAAGACCACAGGAAGTTTATTGGTTGCAGGCAGAGCCAGACATAGGGATGTTTCAATAAGGTTCGAAGTCTCGTCCCCCCCCCCCCCCCCCCCCCCCCCCCCCCCCCCGTGCCGTACTGTATTGTTCTCTTAAGTTAGTTGCTTATCCTTTACAGGACGTGGCAATCAACCGCAGCTTTTATTGGCTGTTTGTGATTTTTCTAGGCAATTTTTTCATCCAGTAGTTTGCCATTGCTTTCTGAACGGTACGGCGCTTATACCATTGTTAAAAATCCACACAAAGCGATCTGCTACCAAACCGCCTGCAGCAGGTTTCGAACCTGGTATGTCTGGATTATGAAACTGCGTTCATATCCATTAGGCCACAGACGCCGACATTGTTCTCTTATGAGGGTTAATTTCATATTAGTTAGTTGGATACCGCTCAAGAGCAAGCACTGGTTGAGGCTTCCTGCAAGAGGTCAATTGCAATGGCTCGGAAAGAGCGGAAAATGACAGAAAGAAGAAGGATACTGCATTACAACAGCAACTGCTAATACTTCTGCCGCCACTACCAGAATGACCTCTACCGTTACTACCACAGCTACATCTTCCTTTACTCATGCTTCTCTGCCTCTGGGCTTCATTCTTCCTCGTTCGTCTGCTATGATTAATTACAATGGCGGGAAGGTAAATAAATGCACCAAAAACAAACAAAACCTGTCACCGAGTTAGCTAGCAGCAGACGGCATATGAAGTCATAAAGGTCATGACCGCACTGTTGACTTCATAGACTAAATATCAGTCACATTACTTCATTATGGCCTCGACATACACCCAAGGAAAAGTCGTAAACTAATACGCTCTTGTTTGTCCATATAAATAGAGTTGTCATGGATAGAGGCAGTCTGGCCGTCCACCCTGACCTCGCATGCTCTACTTTCAGGTTAACGAGCTTCTCAAACCAGGTCCTTCGCGCACTAAAGTGACACATAAACACAAAAGTAGAATCCCATAGTGGAAATTATGTTGAGGGAGTGAAATGTTAGAGATTTCACCATACTAGGTCCAGCTTTCTTAGAGGTGGGAGGACCTGTTCCCTTCCTCGTTGTCGTTTACTTCCCTGACTCAAGAGCACAGTCACGTGACCAGTTATAAGTTGGTAGACTGGCGCGTGAAGCTACCAGGTTTCGATTCCGGAACCTGTAGTTATGCTGCCAGAGAAAAGCGCGGTAAAAGTCGACGACAAAAGACATGGTCCGCCATGTTGCCCCATATTGCCAGACTCAGACTGGCTATCTATATTTACCTTATAGAAAACCTTAAACTAATCCCAATTTTTTCGAGCTTTGTCAAACTTAATAACGGCCGACAGAGAATAATGCAGTTTTTAAAATAAAAACCAACAAAAATTTTAATTGACGCGGAAATGTAGCGTGTTTGGCCAATATACTAGTATAGTGTTTTAACATTTTGACGATGCAGTTAAGTCATTACAACATTTATTCGAAAACAACAGTTAGGCTCCGATTCTTACAATAGCACCAAACAGTTGCAATGGCAATCTGTTTCTTGCTTTTATCTTAACTGATTGTGACGGTATTGCCTCCCCTGCTTTGCAGTAGTGGTCCAACAGTGGACACAACTCAAGAGTATCTAATATGGGATTCAAAGGTATCTACCTTCACACAAGATCACTCATGGCAGAGATGTAGATAGAAGGGTGATGTTCTATTACAAACGGAGTCTTTACAAGATATTCAGAATAAGCGAGTATAATACTGCTTTGGCTGAGTATGTGTCGTAAATTTATTTGAGAGGAAGAGTCTTGGAAATCGTGGTCCTGTTTAGAGTGGAGAATGATGGAAAAGGCTATGTTATAGTAAGGAATTTAGAAGTAAATAGTTGATTCACAGAGTGCTGGGAAGAGTAAGGACAGACTGTTTTACGACAATTTGCCTCTCAATTCTACTACAAAAAAACTCTTCTGGACAAACAATTATTTGCCAGTTTCCAGACTCACAACTGCGCTCACACCGATTTGGTGCTTCAGACATACAGACGCACGTGAATACAAACTACGATAACGAATATGGGAAAGTTTGGGTTTGGGCCTGCCAACACAAATGCTAAAAGTTTTATTCCTTTTATTTAGCATTAAAAAAATCAAGTCACAAACAATTACACTGACTAACAAAAAAAAAATTTTTCTCTAACATTTCTATGTTTTTCTGGTCAATTTTAATGCGCTGTTTTTAAATCTGCAAACCGTTTTTCTCTATCAGGTCGGGATCTCTAGAAATACGCAATTGAAGTTTTTTAACAACGTATACAGTATTACAACATCATTTGTACAAGAAGTATAACAGTTATGTAGGCTTGAATTTCTTTGCAGTCGACTTTCGTCGGTGAATGGCATGTGGTACATCGCGATGAAGCATCCAACAATAATCGGCAAGCATGGTCACATTCCACCGTCCTTGATAACGTGACTCCATTACGGCGATATCTTGATGGAATCGTTCTCCATGTTCATCGCTGACTTCGCCAAGGTTGTCAGGGAAAAAGTCAAGATGCGAATCGAGCAAATGGATTTTGAGGGACATGTTACAGCCCACAATTCTGTATGCATCTATGCACTGCTTAACAATATGCACATAGTCGACAGATTTGTGATTTCCCAGAAAGTTATCGACGATCGATTTGAATGCCATCCATGCGCGAAGTTCACTACCATGTATCAAGTTCTCGAATTGTTTGTCTGCAATAACTTTCCTAATCTGAGGTCCTACAAAGATACCTTCCTTTATCTTTGCATCGCTAACTTGCGGAAACTTTTCTCGAAGATAAGTGAAAGTTTTGCTCGTTTTATCTAACGCTTTTACGAAATTCTTCATGAGCCCCAACTTTATATGTAACGGTGGTAAAATGATGCTGTCTTTGTTAACTAATGGCTCGTGTATTACATTTTTATGCCCGAGCTGCATACGATCCCTGATAGGCCACACCTTTCTTGCATAATGTTCCTGTCTGTTGCGGCTGTCCCATTCACATAGCAAGCAACAAAATTTAGTATACCCAGTCTGCATGCCCGTGAGAATTGCAATGACCTTTAGGTCTCCACAAATCCACCATTGGTAGTCATTGTACTTTATTTTTGCCAAAAGTATAGCCATATTGTCATAAGTTTCTTTCATATGAACAGAGTAGGCGACTTGAATTGATGAAAATAAATTTCCATTATGCAATAACACGGCTTTTAGACTAGTCTTGGAAGAGTCGATGAAAAGTTGCCATTCGTTGACTATGTGCTCATGACCGAGGTGCACCATTAGACCTTTTACATCTTTGCAATAGCAAATGTCATCATCAATCTCAAAGTATTGAACAAGTTCTCTGTGTCTATGACGAAATTTAGATATCGGAGTATTGGGCGCTAAAAGATTCCATTCTTTGAGTCGCGAACCGAGTTATTCCGCTTGTCCTTTGGTGAGAGCGAGATCACGTATTAAATCTTAAAGTTCTGAATGGTTAATTAAGTGAACACCATCATTCACCGGTACATAATCCGAGTCAGAATTAGTTTCTAAAGCAGGTAAAATATCACTTTCTGATGGTTCATTCACGTCCAACGGATATTGTTCTGGTGGAACTGGGATCGGACACGTGATTGGATCATGAGGCACTGGTTTCGAAACCGATTCAATATTTGGATAAACCACAGACTTTCTAGTTTTAAAAGTAAAACCATAGATATTTGTCAAGCAGAAGTAACAATCAGTAGCGTGATTTGTCGGTTCACGCCATATTACTGGCACTCCAAAAGGCATCGACTTATGCTTCGGCGATTTTCGTAACCAACCTGCCAATGTATTTGCACAAGTCGAACAAACTGCATTTGGCTTCCAAGATTTATTTGCATCATCACCCTTTCGAATCGAAATAAAGTTTATATGCTTTCTTTAGCAATGGTGTAAAGTTTTTCTGGTGAACACGATCGGTAAAATATCCGTACACGTAACAGAACAGATCAGCCGAATTTCTACAACTTCAAGAAGCCATATTTCACTCAGAATTATTTCAAAATACAGTAACTATTTGAAATATAACGTAACATATGTCATGCATCTTTTAGCAGTATAAAAAGTAGAATTATTTTGCATTTTATTAATTTTTTAAAAGTTATATAGTAAAAATGAAACGGAGCAAATAACGGTTTCCCAAAAATATATTTATTTACAAATATCTTAAGAACCCGACGTGATAGAGATAAACGGATTTCAAATTTGAAATCAGCGCAGGAAACTGACCTAAGAACACTTATTCTTAATATAAGAAAGAAAAATGTTGTTTGTCAGTGTTATCAATTTACATGCAGAAATCGAAGTTTCAAAATACAAAAAAAAAAAGGAGGGTGGGGGGTTGTTGAAGAGTAGTGTTCAATATGCCCTTCCCTCTTGTACAGAAAAATGGAAAAAGGAACCCGGTCAAAATGACAGGTAGTTAACAGAAGTAGATAAGTTAACCCAACAGTCAATTAATCTATCCTGAAAAGAGGGATTAGGAAACTAGTCCTATTATCTTTAACTGTTTTCCCTTCTACTATGCAGACTAGGAAGGGGAAATAACAGAGGTTAAGAAATCCCACTTATAAAGTGAACCATGTAAGGAATAACTAACAAAGTGTCTACCAGGTACAGCAATTAAAATAGTTGCACATAAATCTCCTTTTATAGTGCGTTTCAAAAAGGTCGGTCGACGATTGACTTCAAATATCTCCATATTCCTTGCACTGATAAACATGATTTTTTGCATGTAGTCTTATATTTTCAATGTCCCAAAGGTTTTATAAAATTAAATGTTGTAGGTAGTGTGCTTTTCTTGCAACGGCTAATTTCTTTGATCTTTTTTAACGAAGTAATTATTTTGTCCTGGAAGAAAATAATGTACCGTAAATGAAGGAAGGTGCGTATTTTCGGCATAGGCGTCTATACAATTCGAATGTTAGAGGGGTTTGTTAACTGATTACTACGAGAGGTCCTTTTTTATTTCTTCGAAATATTTGAGAGAAAAATAACGCCTATTCGTTGTAAATGTTCCTTTTTATACTAAAAAGTGAATGGATGCATGAAGAGGTGAAAGTACTGTGTATGTTAAGTATAGTAGTGAAATCGCGGAGATAAAAAGGAAATGAATTGGTTTACATATACACATAGATGGAGGAGAAAACATATAAAAAATATAAGGTATTTACACACTTATTCCGAGTCAGACGAGTCTAACATATTGATGACTATTCTCGGCTGAACGAACGACAGTCCATCTTTTTTCCTATAGTCATTTTTCTCTTTTAAGATGTGATCTTCACATTTACACCAATAATCTTTGTCTATCTGCGAGAGGGCGGCATATGTTAGTTCTTTCATATTGCATAGTTTGAAAGTTTTATTTTCAGCTGCCACCTGTCCTTTAACTTTTGCCCAAACGAGTTCAATTGGGTTTAAATGTGAATAATAAGGTGGCAGTCTCAAACACGTATGACCATGAAGTTGAATCAACTTGTCTATATGAAAGATCTTGGTCTTTTGGGATTTCTTAACAAGGGACAGTAATTCAGGTTTCAGAAACCCCTCGTTAAATGGAATGTCTTCTTTTTTGAGCCAAATCTTTATAGCATCTTTTGTACTCGAAGATGTCGGGATTTTGTCTTCTTCTGCCACAGCGTTGTAGTATGATGCGTTGTCCATTATCAGACAGGATGGTCTGTCTAGGGACGGAAGAAGAGTATTTTCAATCCACTCTTTAAATATGTTACCGTTCATCTCGGTATGATAGTCCCGGTTGTCCGTATAATTGGAAGTGAAAATAAGTTCAGCATTTTTTACTAGCCCATTATGTCTGCTGCCTGCATGTGCCATTATCAGACGTTGTCATTTTCCACTGGGTACACATCTTTTAATCTTTCCATCTGATAACTGCCATTCCTTTTCCCTTGTGTGGTGAGCATTGATCCAAGTTTCATCCACATACACAATATCATAATCTTGATTACGCATTTCCCGTACTTCACGTAAATATTTACTTCTCATAGATACTAAGTGCGGCTTCTCGCAGATGACGTTTCTTCCACTAGCGTACTTCCTAAACGTAAAGCCAATGCTTCTAACAGTTCTCCATAATGTTGATTTCGACACATCAATGTCATTGTGTGTTCTCGGTCGAATTTTCAGTTTTCTTAGTGTCACAGTTTCTTTGGAATTAAACATTCTACAAATCTCTCTTCTAATCACACCCCTGTCAAAACTATCTACTACTTCCTTTCTTCCTTGCGTCCTGGTATTGATTGAACTGAGAATTCCATTAGATTTGAGTAACTGATAAAATGAGCGTTTACTTAAACCCAAAGCGTGAATAGTTCTCTTTTCAGGATTTGAGAGACTCCGATACAGTTTACCACGCTTAGCTTCTCTGCAGAAATATTTATACATCTTCACTGCCATTGTATGCAGTGTAAGGAACGTGACTTTCATACCCATTGTATTACAGACCTAGAATACCGCAAGATACGCCTATGCACGGTAATACACAATCAGTAGAATGGTAACTGAACACACCGGAAGGATCAATGTAAGGTGCAAAACAGTGCGGTAGTGAGCTGATACACCGGGAAAATCATTTGAAATGCGTTCAAGATGTTAAATCGAAATAGTTCACAAATATGAAGGGGTAAGCCCTCTCAATACATGGTTGGACTAGGAGGTGGTCGATTTTGTATACTTTAAATAAAGAAAATTTAAAACCATAAGTTTGTTAACGAGGAAAAAAAAGTCCCCCTTGGGACATAGCGATCATTAGGTCATATGCAAAGTTGCAACAATTACGATCAAGTGGTTGCAGAGATATTGAATATTAAACAGCGACAAACATTGTGAAACGCACTATAGTCATGCACGCACGTGCTGGCCAACACACAAACTCACACACAGACTTACCGATCTTAGAAGCAGGCAATCCATAGAATTATACAAAAAAAAAAAAAACTCATCAATTAACACTTGACATATTGAGAGTGTCTGTTACTTCAATGTCCGGCCCCAGATTTAGCGAGGTTTGGCTGGTAGCAAATATTCCCGCTTATCGCCGGTCGTGAAGAATAAATGTTCTTGTGGTTTATTTTTCTGATATAAAAAGAGTCTATGGGATGGCACCGTGGCAGTTAGATACTGGTGAGAATGGGGTGTGGCTTCTTAGATTTCACCGCTGGTGGTGAACCTTCTGCTTTAAAAAAACCGAGGTGACTACAACTGTCCAGTGAGGTAGGTTTTAAATCCGGTGATGAAAAACTAGGTACCGTCACAGTTCAGGTAAATATGTACTCTCTCTCTCTCTCTGTAGCAGTAATTTTAATTTAAAAAAACTCTGGCGATTGTTCTTCTTCCAGTTACAACTGAATATACTTGGTGAGGTGTTTAAATTTGTCAATGGGGGTGCTTTCTTTCTATTCATTTAGATAGCTGGATCCCAAACATAGGATCGCCTCAAAGATTTAAAATTTAATACACAGTGTCATCAGATTCTGGAAGGGGGTTTAAGAACTGAGTCTCGGGACTCTTTACCAGGTTATACTTCTTCTTGCTGGGATCGCTAAGGTAACGATCACTCTAGATAAAAGATAGAAAACATGTAATTCATACCGAAAATCAAGTATCATTTCCAAAGCGCGATAAATGTACAGTTAACTATTTATACACTCGCGTCTATAATTTTTATAAAATTCAGGGAGAACTCCACGCGAATTTAATAGTTAAAACATGCGTAAAAACTAGAACTAAACTCAATTAAATTTAGTTATAAATTCCCTCGCGTCTTTAAATGTTACTTTAAGCATTTAAGTATCTATCATTTTGGGAAATAATATAATAGATATTTCATTACCTATTCCACTGGAACTATTTGAGATAAGTTTAATTTAATAGCTTTAAGTTAATCATAAAATCTAGTGAAATAAAATGAATGAATGAACTAGCCCACTGATCACTTTAAAACAAATATATTATACCGTTTAGCACAGAATAGAATTCACTGCAAATAAGTTGAGTATCCAGAGTGAATCAAACAGGATTTCACTATGCTAGTGCTTCTGTCAAGGTCTGGCGAAACGAGTGATAAAGTGGCATTCTTCAGGGTCTGTATATATCTAAATGGAATTCAAGATGAGTGGGACCTGTTAGATTCTAGCGCCTCTTTAGAACCCAGGAAAAGTTGAGGTTTCTAGCCGTCGTGTTAACCGCGATTGCCCCCTTGCTTCCGATCTCCGTCTCTCCTGTTTCTCAGTCTTTCGGGCAAGTCTGCCGGCTGCCACCGAAGTGCGAGGTCTGTAAGAAGCTTTCTTCGTCTACTCTGGTTCGCACTGCCGTGTCATCTTCCTGCGAGACGTTGCTCTGTTCGCTGCTTCCGCTTTCTTCTGACCGCTCTGGTCCATCTTGCGAGCGGTTCAGTGTTCGCACGGAGATGAGAAATTCCTGCGTGAACTAGCTTCTCTGTTCTGGGGATCGTCTCAGTGTCTTTAGATCTCATGCCGCATACTTAATGAGCCCCGGTGGAATCGGTTCGCTCTGGCGAAACAACAAAGTTACAACAAATGTTCAGGGGTTCTAATGTTATGAGAAGCTAAAAGTCCCTTTAATCATCCATCAAATCAGGGAAAATTCACTTGTCGAACAAGACGTACGTCACAGTATGTTAACTCTGTAATTCTGCCGACTCTTTTGTGAAGGATTTAAGCACTTATTAAGTTCAGCTCGTTTAAGCCCCCACCCTGATTTACTCAGTGGAATTCTATTATTTTAGTATATCTCTGTTTAAAGTGTGTGTAGTAATTTGACTGAGACAAACATGCAGTAACTTTAAAATGATTAAATCGAAGTTAAATTTGTAACATTACAAATAACAAAATTTAATAATCACTTTAAGTTTTAACAGCTGGAAATAATTTGAATAGTTATGGATCAAGAAAAAGTTATCATCACGGTCTTTAGGGAATGTGAGGAGAAGCAAGAAGTTCAAGTGGCAGCATATATTTGAACTTAGCTGCCAATGACGGTTCTGCTCCTTTTTATGGGTTGGTTCTCTTCCCTCTGCTCGTGCTCGTCTCTGATCAAGGTTGTCGGGGGTAGCTCGTTTCCCAGAAACGTCAAGAAGCGTCTACCACGTTTGTCTTTCGTCTTAAAGCTTAGGCCACGGTTCCCTTCTTGTCCCAGAGATAGTACTTTCTGCTGGTAACACTAATAACTATGGTAAAGAATAGAACGAAACGCTCTTCTGAGTATGGCGTTTTCCACTCCATAGTTATGGGTTCCTATCTTCCCATACCACCATCCCAATTACTCAGACTTTACCCTCGATGAGAATTAAATTTAGTCCCTCGGGATAAAACTTTCTTTACATTTAAATAGAATAGCTTTCATAGTTACTTTATATTTAAATGAAAAGGTTAATGATACAGATAGAGTCTGTTTACATATACATCTCCACTGATTGAAAAGTGTTCACAATATAAATTGAATATGTTTTCATTTATGTTTACACTGATTGAAAGGTTTGAAACTTTCATTACTTTAAAATGAATATTTTCACATAGACATTTACACTGGTTTAAGCTTGAAAACTTACATTAATTTTAAAGTGACTATGTTTATAGGGACATTTACTTACTTACTTACTTACTTAGTCGTTCCCCTTCTACCGTGAGGTGTAGAGGTTTGGAAGAGAGAGCGCCAGACTATCCTATCGGCTGTCTTCCTCCTGGCCTGGTTCCATTCTAGTCCTCGGTCCTTCAGAGATTGTCTAATTTTGTCCTCCCAGCGGACTCTGGGTCGTCCTCGGGGTCTGGATCCTTGGCTCTTTGTTTCCCATGCTTGTCGTGGTATCCGAAAATTTAAGTATTATACTTAGAATGTACATCATTTCTTTCATCTTTCCCTCCGTGCTCCATAGGGAACCTGGAACTACTTTATGCTTTTAGTTCTCTTTACAAAACTATCAATAAAGCAATCACCAGCCCGTGCAATGGTGGTTCATGAATCATCATTCTATACGCTGAGGTTGCCAGCCTCAAATGACTTTGACATCCAATAGCGAGTTTCACACATTAAACTTCACATGGTAATTGTTGATGGCTATTACTTGGACACCATAACTGTAACTAGCTAACTCTTGACGTAGAAGGCTCACACTGGATACCATAAATGTAAAGGCCCGTAATGTAGAAGCCCGTACTGACCACTATACATGTAAACAGTCAGGAATGGTCTGTGTTCGTCCAAGCGTAACAGGTGTCCGTGACACAAATAGGACAGGCTCTGTTTGGCCACTGTAAATGTAGAGTTGAATGTTGAAGAATGTCCAGTATCAATGTTGGAAACGATTCTAAGCCCCACAGGCGGGCATAATTATATACAGGCCCTGGTTGGCCGCAACAATGCTGGCATTCGTTTGGATGACTTGAAAGTGTTGAGGTGTTGTATTAATATAGAGTGTGAGTAGACCTCAATGAATGCAAATGCGTGTATGAAAGTTCGTGGAAGACAATGCATCTACATGACATCACACTTGTTGTAGTAATTACATGCAGTAATTCACATAGTTCTTGGAACACCTCTGACGTTTGATTGACTTTAATACATCACAACGACAGGTACGCCGACATCAACATAAAATAATCATTGACAATTCAGGACATAGCATGTATGAATACAGTTCATCAGCCAGTGGTGCATGTATATAATAAAGCTGATCTCGTACAATTCCACCTTCGTCAGCTACAGCAAAATACAGCAAATATGTGAGTTTACACAACTCCTTTCTGACATCAGTAAGTCAGATATATATATATATATATATATATATATATATATATATATATATATATATATATATATATATATATATATATATCTATATATATATATATATATATATATATATATATATATATATATATATATATATATATATATATATATATATATATATATATATATATATGGGTCTACAGCAGGCCGCGCAATATGGCGGGCTTATAGATATGATGGCCTCCGTGATATTTCTATAACAAACAGGGTGAGTCAAACCTTGTTAAATGGTATCACCGCAGATAGCGGGATACAGCACCTGTAAAGTTCTTTAGGCATACACCAGCCCAGTGCATATAATATTAGAATACTTCGTGAGCTCCATTACTAGTATTCATAGATGGACTCTTTCCCGCCCAGGGAAAAGTCGCTAGCTGGCTACAAAAAGTCATATCATTCTGGCAATAGAGAAACTGTTCTAAGGGTAAATTACATTAATGTCCCTTCAGAATAAACATCACAAAACTCACTCGCCTCCTAGGCGCATCAGAATATAACATTGGGGAACAATCTTTAACCATCTTGGTCGAACACACAGAGGACTTTCCCCAAAACTGTCTTGACCCTTTCAAAACTATAGCTCGACTCCTTAACACAGGATGTCTTAAAATCGCGCCAGAATCTTCGCGCATGCGTCGTGACCCTAGACCCTTGAGCTAAACTCAGATGGTTGAACATGTCAGGAAAAGCTGACATCGGTTCTAAAATTAGACGCTGGGTTAACAGACAAGTGGGACAACCACCACTGTTAACTACAATCCCAGTAAAACATGAGTACCTCCCCTTTGATCAAGAAACTATTAAATTAAAGTCTCCAAAATTAACCAGGTACATTTTAACATACTATAGATTCAGCAAACTGACCGCAACAGTAATATATACATATATATGTTAATTCACATGTTAGTAATAAAATATGAAATGTAAATCACAACTTACGCCAATCCTGGCTACAGAATTGTTGCTCAGATGAATAAAACAGACGAGTCGCTGTCTTACACGCGTCTGGGGAGTCTTTAATTTGACAATAGATTCACTCTCTGACTCCGTGTGTTTCTTCAGTTTCCTAGTCCCGGTGTTCCTTATTAAAATGTAGAGATTTCCTGTGCATTGTAAGTCTTATTTAGTTCTCCAATAAAAGGTCCGGTTAAAAAAAGGAATTATGAATCTAGTCTTCACTCTGGTGAGGTCTGATATTGTCTAGGCGAGCGTGAAATTCACAGTGAAATAAAACTGTGAAAATGGTCAGACTATATTCCTATCTTCCCACGCATTGTTGTTATGAATCTAATCAGAAAGATCCAATCATTTAAATCATGCGGATTGACAAAGTGTGGAAAGATGGACCAAAAGTCAAGCTGCAAAGAAGTGAAGTCTGTTGGAGAATGTTCAAATGGATCAGCTACTATCTTGAGAATAGAACTGCCAGAGTCCAACTACAAGGACAGACCAGTAGGAAGATGGTATTGGAGCAGGGTGTTCCCCAAGGGGGAGTCCTGTCACCCACGTTGTTCCTCGCATATATTAATGACATATCAGAGAATATTCCAAGAAGAACTCACAATGCTTACTTTGCAGACGTGGATCTCAGAGGAATATATCACTACGGCAAGCATTCGGATGCAGCAAGCCCTAACATCATTGGAGGAGTGGGCCAAGGCACGGCTAGTAAAGATAAATGAAGGGAAAACATCATACACAGTGTTTTCTCTCTCAAACAAACCACAGATCTCCAAATTAGTGCTAAATGGGAAAAATCTACATCTGGATGAAAACCCAAACTACCTAGGCATTACCTTTGATCGCCGGTTGACTTTGAAAAACCCAGATTGAAAAAAAAAACAGGACAAAAGCAAAGCAGAGAATGGCAATCATGAAAAAGCTTGCTGGCACGGGTTGGGGAGCAGACGAGAGAGTACTAAAGAAGCTATACACTGGGCGAGTGAGACCAGTCTTAGAATATGGCATTGCAGCATGGTCAACGGCAGCTAAGTCGAACTTCGACAAAATAAACAGAACCCAAAACCAAGCATTGAGAATCATAACAGGGGGCATTACGTCAACACCCATTGAAGAGTTGGTCAAGATTACTCACCTCTAGCCTATGGAGGATAGAAGAGATAGCAGAGCCCAGCAACAAGCCGAGAAATTCAGGAGGCTGATAAACCACCCAATCCACCAGAGAATAAATGGACTTGGAAGGGGAAGACTGAAGCGAAGCAACTGAGTAGAGACAGTCAAAACAAAGATGAGAGCAGACCCCATAAACGCAATATCAACAGCTACGCCAATATGTACTGCACACAAGCTACCAAATTGGAAACAACAGTGCTTCCCTGAAATGACAGAAAATGTTCCTAGTATTGAGAGAAAGAACAGTCAAAATGAAACAGAAAGGTGAGTCCTAATCACAAAATATATAGAGAAACATTACCCAAGCAACACCTGGATCCATGCATACACAGATGGATCAGCAACTAATGCAACAGAAGATGGGGTGGAGGAGTCTTCCTGAGCTTAAGCAATGGCACACAAAAACAGATAGCAGTCGCAACGGAAATTTTCAAGTAACTTCAGAGCAGAGACAGAAGCCTTAAAACTGCATCAGAAATTCTAATGACAGAAGAAAGCTCAGAGAGACCAGTAGCTATCTTCTCAGATGCGATGTCAGTCATTACAACGCTGAAAAGTCAAAGTAATGCTGAACTGGATGACCTAAGAGTAACACTTCACAGACTATGTCAGCAATACAAAAGAGTCGTGATACAGTGGATCCCTTCTCACTGCAACATCCCTGGAAATGAAGAGGCTGACAGATTGGCAAAGGAAGAGGGAAAGCTTACTCAACTTGACACAAACATAACTTATGAGGAGGCCAAGAATTTTATCAAGCGCAGGTAGAGGCACAAGTGGGAAGAAGAGCATCCAGGCCACACAAAAAAAAAAATGATCCGTATTACCAGCTCAGCAGAGGTGAACAAGTGGTAATCTTCAGACTTCGCACAGGTCATAACAGATTGAGATACCATCTATTCAACAAATTAAAGATAGGAACTACTAATGAATGTGACTGTAGCACCGATAAAATGACTGCCGAACATCTGCTTCAAAGATGTCCAACATATGAGGAACAGAGAAAACGCATATGGCCATCACCAGTACCATTCCTAGAGAAAATCTACGGAGATATCAACTGCCTCAGGCTGACCACTGCTTTCTCTGAACTTATTCAAGTTGACATCTGAGGGTGAACGAAGAAGAAGAAGAAGAAAAAGAAGAAATCATGCGGATAGGGTGTGATGATTTCAAAAATATGCCGACAATGGATAATTTTGAACGTAAGGTAGAGGTCAACTCTCTCCCATACATGGTAATATGATGTCAGACGCCCTTGTGTACAAACTTACAGACAGATCGAGGAACTCACATGACAACATGTGTAAGCTGTAATGCTTATTACTTTATTAGAAAGTAATGTTGTCATAACAAGTCGGCCGGGAAGCGATTATGTCACACTTGTATGCCCAAACGTATCACACAGACAGTAATCTCGTTTTATGTCGTATGAGTACGCAAAAACTCCGTGTCTGCCCATCTGGGTTACCAAACGAGTCGTATAATCAGCGGTTCAATATAAACACGCCGGCGACTATCTTATCTCATTTGCTCACCGCAAGCTAGGATGACCGGGTAACAAACAGGTGACATCACAGAGAGGAGTGGCGAATGATTTGATAAAATCAAATATCTGCTACTTAGCAGAAAAATGACGAAGAAAGAAAGAAAAGTGCGATAATTGACAGCACATAATAAAAATCAGTACCACAGATGTACCGATACTGCCGGAGAGAAAACAAAGATCGATAGGGGCCGTCCCGTTTTGTCACACTGATGACACAAGAGAGAATATCCTGTCAGCTACAGCATTACTCACTGGGGTTATTAGATACGTAAGGGCACATGCGGCGAGCTCTTTAAATGCTTTATGCCGAGTCCTTCTTTTTTTAAAGTGGTTCTTCTCTCCAATCAACGAAAGTTATTTTTCTGTATCGCTCTTTTAATGTGCTGATGTTGTTTTCTGCAATGTGTATAAAAGGTAACTCTGACAATGGGGGCCTTGAGGCGTGGTTAAAAATTATCACAGGGCTCAGTCCAACAGTGGCCAAAACTCAAGAATATCTAATATGGGCTTCAAAGGTATCTACCTTCGCACAAGATCACTCTTGGCAGAGTATGTAAATAGAAGAAACAAAACGCTTCTATCTCCAGGGAGTCTTCACAAGATATTCAGAATAAGCGAGAACAATACTGCTTTGGCTGAGTATGTTAACTCTGTAATTCTGCCGACGCTTTTGTGAAGGATTTAAGCACTTATTACTTTCAGCTCATCAACGGGCTGATCACCCGTTTGCCAGTCACTTCGATTACGGAAACAACAGCAAATGGATTGATTTGCCGTTGCCCTAAAGACGCCACTAGGCGTGATGGGAAACAATGGTAAAGAAAACCTATCTGCTGTTGCCCTAAGACGCCACTAGGCGTAATGGCCACTGACTGCTTTGACGGTCGGTGGCTAAGGATGAAAGAAGAAGAAGAAGACTTTCAGCTCGTTTAAGCCCCCACCTCTGATTTACTCAGTGGAATTCTATTATTCTAGTATAGCTCTGTTTAGAGTGTGTGTAGTAATTTGAAAAAAAAAGAAAGAAATAAAAGTGCGACAATTGAGAGCACATAATAAAAATCAGTACCACAAATGTACCGATACTGCTGGAGTGAAACAAAGATCGATAGGCGCCGCTCCATTCTGTCACAACATTTTCTATTTCGTGATGGGCCTCAACGCCTTGTTCTGCTGTAGGAATCACATTATATTAAGAACTTAACATGGGAATCTTTTTTATTCCCAATGACATCACACATTCTGTTCTGAAGACTATACTGGTGCAAGAATAGTTCATGGTACAGACTGTGAGGATCAGCTTTGTTTTGCTGAAAATGATTTTCAGTCTTTCAAATTCTTGTACAACAGGCGTAGCAAACACAAAGCACAGGTATGTGTTTGTGGTCTGACAACATTTCCTTTAAAAGTTTAGCTTTGATATTTGGGTACTTGTGCGTTTATTCACCGGTTAAATCAAATTCTGGAAATTTATTACCAAAACTGAGAACCGTACTTTTTCTTGACCGAAAAATGTTGATTTCACATTGTGATTTGGGAGGCAAGTTAAAAAAAAAGCGTGTCTCTTGCATTCATAGTTGACACGCTTACGACAGACCCGCCCCCAACCCCCCCCCCCCCCCCCGTATTTTTTTTTTAAGTTTATAAACCAATAGAACGGAATTGTATCAGTTGTAAAAGTGTAACGGTACACAGGAAACAAGGGAAATCGCTGCCGTTGCCTTCTCTAACTCAAGATCAGAGTGAGGTACCCATTTACAGCTGGTTTGACTGATGCGTGACACCTGTTCCCTTCCTCGCTGCCGTTGCCTTCTCTAACTCAGGATCAGTCAGGTACCCATTTACAGCTGGTTATGGAATGTTAGAGACTTCACCATACTAGGTCCAGCATCGAAAGGTGGGGAGACCAGTTTCCTTCCTCGCTGTCTTTTCCTTCCCTAACTCAAAGTTAAGTACCCATTTATAGCTAGGTAGGCCCCATCTCTCGATTCTGGACCTAGTATGGTGAGCTCGATTTGGGTAATAAATATCCACAATTTGATTTAACCGGTGAATTAACGCACAAGTACCGATATGTGTATTTAATTTTGCCTAGGCTAGCACAACAGAAGTGAAAGAAGCCTTCATCTCATCCCAGTTCATCAAAATATTAAACATAACGTTTCCTCGCACGAGCTACCTAGTAGATGACGGTTTTTTTTTCTTTCAAAAGTGAAAGGATCAGCTCGAGCAGGTTCACATTCTGCTACTGTGTTCATAACGCAAAACAATTCTTTAGACGAGTCTCGTCTCAAATCACTATGGCGAAACCAGTGAAGAATTTCTGACAATAAAAATCCTATATGTGATGAGAATGTGGAAACTGCATGTTAAATGCACAAATCAAGTAAATGGTAGATGCATTTGAGTTGCACACAGTGGATAGACACATCTTTCAATCTAGAACACACTGAGCTATTACAACCAACCATGGTTTACGTACCTTCCGATGCTAAACCGTTGCAGTGTGTCAGACTCTGGTCGATTTCGTGACCATCCCACCACAAAAACATACCTTCACCGTTCATAAGCAGACATGAAAAATGCTAATAATCACTAGGTCATATTGGATAAGGGGATTGAAACGGTAGCCAAGATATATGACCGAAGATAATGGGTGGTAGTTTATATTACCTTATATCGTTATGTTTTTTCCGCATGGAAAAAAAAAACAAAGCTAAAAACAGCGTTAAAAAGCTGAACGAATTTTTTTGATGCCAACCAATTTTTTTTTTAAACCCCTTCAGATCCCCAAGGAGAATGGGTCTTCAAAAATTTGTGATAAGCGATTTCGTCCTGTGGCGTTTACTTAATGTCTTTTCGTGTATTTTTATTCCCTTTTTGTCCGTCTCCATGTGTTTTTCTTTGCCTTCCTTTATCTCTCGTACCCTGAGGAAATGGGTCGAACGAATTAACGAACTCTATTCTCAAAGGGTTAAGAATTGGGCATGCAGAGCGTCCGCCTCGTGTTCTAGAGGTACCGGGTTCGATTCCCAGTATAGGGAAAATAATTTATGGAAATATTTTTCAGAACTAGTGGTCCTAATGATGTCATACTCCCCCCTGGTCTCCTGGGTAGTGAGATCGGATGACTAGCCTTCTCAGATAAGGGCGAAAAAATAGGAGTTCCCATGTGCAAGTTGCGCACGTTAAAAATCCCACTGCAGTTGGAAATCGAACGAACGAACGAACTTTATTTTCGAAGGGTTAAGAACTGGGCGCTCAGGCCCGTCTAACATTCTGCCCTTCCACTCTCATTTATCTTGTATATTATATCCTTTCATTCCCAAATGTTATTTAAAGCATTAATATGAAGGCATGCAACATTACAAAGGTAATATAACAGCGTACGTTTACAGTATGCGGTCATAATTAAAATTAAGTATTTTTCATTAAACAAACATTATAATAACATAATATAACATTAAATTTAAAAAAAAAAAAGAAAATTAAAAAAAAAAAATATCCGTACAGTAAATCATGAATTCGAACATAATCAAATTAGGTGGCATGGTATCAGAAGTATTTGACAGTCTGCTATTGAAGGAGGTGAGACTTGGTGTTATTTCTTTGCCCTCCTTAACCCAAGAGCAGAATCAGTAGGAGAGATAGATGGACATAACTTTATTTAAAAGGGTAAAGAATTGGGGACCCAGGTCTGTCCGACCATCCAGTCCTTTATCTTTCATTCTGTATCCCGACACTCACTCATATGGTCATCAACAATTAATCTGCATTTTTTAATGTGTCACACATCAATACACAAATTACATAAACACATTCTCGCTTATAACCGTACATTCTTGAGGGAAAATGCAATAATAATAATAATAATAATTTCTTACGCACTTCTGTAGCAGGACACATTTTCGAGCAGTAAAAATGTATATCTGCTCATTCTCATACACATCATCACATTTAAGCAAATAAATACATTACATATTTCAAAAGTACAGTGATACGCAGGTACATTCTCACATACATTACATTATATAGTAATACTACATGGATATAAAACAAATTATTCACATAGACAATAACGAGCGGAAGAGGAGAAGAAAGGTTGACATATAGATAAGATGTGGACTGACAAAGGCTGCTTCTATGGGGGTAGATAATCGATGTTGATCAAGTGTTTGAAAAGTGCTTTGTTGAATGAGTATTGTGTAGGTAGGTTTTTTTTAATGTGGTGTGGAAGGCTGTTCCACAAGTAGGCTCCAGAGTAGGCTAGACTCTTTTTGAACAGGTCGATCCTAGGTTTGGGCAGACGTAACTGATGTAATTGTAGTCCCTCTCTTCTACTGGTTTGAAACAATGATCGTAGGTACGGCGGGGCATTGTTTGATAGAATTGCGTGAGTCAGCTTGGTTTTGTTGTAGAGGAGACTTTTTAGGGACAGTATTTTGGGTTCTTTTCATGTCCTTGCGTGTGGTATCGTGCGATTATCGGCAAAGTTTAAAAATTAGAAACCTACGCATAACAAAAATATTTATAGAATGTGTGATTTTCATATACACACATTGGGATTCTCGCCGGTGCTACGGAGTTCGTGCACTGTGCTGAGATCCTCCTTGTGTGATCTAAGAGAGGAGATCGGAGCAATGATGGAGTTGTCCGTGTGCAATGAAGATAGTCCTTAAAACCAAACCAAACCCCGAGGAGTCCAGTACAAGGACTGTCTTGTCTTAGGAAAAAAAAAAGACAAGACGAATACTATGTCTTGTGCAAGACAGGTCAACACATTTCATCAATTTATGTCCTATCCATCGTCAACGTCTAATTCTCACCTCTAGTTCCAGTGGCACTTGTCTCGTACGTGTCATCAGTTCTATAATGGTGATTAACATAAGCAACGATTTATTTGAAAACACTATAGGAGCCGCGCTGGTGTAATGGCTTCGGCGTTGTACTGGCGACCAGGTGTTCATGGTTCAAACCCGGGCGTCGGCGTTTGAAGAAATGTTTACGGCCGGAAATTTGACTGAATAGCCTGAACGGCTCCTGTGATAAACCCTCTGTGGATGGGAAGGAGCGAAGCTCCTGACCGGGTTGGAAGGAAAGTCCTCAGGTTCCCCAGCCTCGCAATGACATGTCATTGGGCCGAAGGGGCTGAAAGCCCAAGTGCCGCTGGTTAAGGAAAAAAAAAAAAAAAAAAAAAAAAAAAGAAAACACTATAGGGAAAATGTTTTTTATCGATAAACAGACAGCTGTGGCCGGGGAGTGGACGGGAACGGCACCAAATCAAGTTATGTGGCCGGGGAGTGGACGGGAACGGCACCAAATCAAGTTATGTGGCCGGGGAGTGGACGGGAACGGCACCAAATCAATTAGATGTGACCGGGTTAGGTCACGGCGACAAATCAAGTCTAGTGTGACAGGGTGAGAATGGGGTGGAATCTTTTATCAATGTTCATCTGTTGTTTTACTGGCGACTGCCAGAGATGGTGATTACAGAATAGGAATTGGAACATAACCCAGGTGGTTCTTTTGCAGACTCGTAACTGTGTTTATGTTTTAGACTGTAAGATCGTCGAAAATATGGTAATATTCTTTGCTCTATTACCTGATGTAAACAAACGACACTTCCTACTGACGTTCAGGAAATAAGTTCAAGCTGGACTAAATATGAATGTATACCTTTATTTAGTGTCTGCACACTCTGACAACTTCATAATAGTTCATAAATACATGTGCTTCTGTGGTATACAAACCAGTCATCCCATGAAATAACACACAGCCATCGAACTTACAAGATGGTCCAAAACCCCAAAAATCACTGCCTCGCTCGTCTCGTGTCCAAAAAACAACTCACTTAACCCCCTTCTCTCAAACCATCACTTCCGTCCTAACTACTGGGCAATTCTACCCAAGTTCGATGACGTCATTTCTGAAACTTTAATTAAATCATTCATAGGATTTGTGACTATAGTCAGTTCGGAAATTCGTGCCCACAGAAAGCGTCAATTTTCTCCAAAACTGTTTGTTGTATGGACATGAATTTTTGCATGCAGTCTTAGATTTTCCATGCAGTTATTAATATATTTTTTGCCCTTACAAAACTGATGTCATGTTCGAATTTTCTTCTTTACGTTATATAAAAAACTCTTACTGTTGTCTGGGTTAATTTTTAGTAGTTTTACAGGAAAGTTACAAGATCCGTTCAAAAATATTGTTTTTTTTTGTTTGAATTAGTTACTCGCGACTGTGTACAATAGGTGCGCACTCGTGCGGACATGTAGTCACTACATTAATTTAAAAAAAAAAATATTTTTGAACGGATCTTGTAACTTTCCTGTAAAACTAAGGAAAATTAACCCAGACAACGGTAAGAGTTTTTTATATAACGTAAAGAAGAAAATTCGAACATGACATGAGTTTTGTAAGGGCAAAAAATATATTAATAACTGCATGGAAAATCTAAGACTGCATGCAAAAAATCATGTCCATACAACAAACTGTTTTGGAGAAAATTGACACTTTCTGTGGGCACGAATTTCCGAGCGGACTATAGTGTTATTACACTAACTAGACACGCTCAAGTACTTAGTGTTACATCTTGCTAAGTATTCTTACCCTAACTATAATTAAGTGGCAGCACCTTAGTGTAAATCCGACGTAACAGTCCTTACTGTCACACAGCTTCGGAGCATCAAATATCATTCGTCATTAGACCTCTCTTGTGTGAAAATACATAGTCCAACCCGAGCTATTACTGAAGTGCAGCTGACTTTATTACGTTCAGAGTGTATGCTACTTGTTCAGAATTTTACACATTTGCAAATTCTGGGTTATTGATTGATTTATTTTTTTGCAGAATTCAATAAACAATCTAGGATTTTACAAGATCTAACATCTTGTTTCATTTTGTTAATTGTAATATTTTAGTCACAACTGAGTACTGTTATCAGCGTGGGGGTCATTTCTGTTGTTGTTGATATTTTTTCATCATCATTATTTCCATTGTCATTTACAACAGAGCAAGAAATCGCCACTGCAGCGTGCCCACTGGCAGGAAGCAATCATCACAGTATTTATGTCTTCTTGCAGCTTTGCTTTATGTAGCTATTTGTTTTACATGATGAAATTGCTAAGCCCATGCACAACCTCATATTAGACGCACTTTACGAATTGGTTGAGGGAGCCATAGTCATTTTCTTTCCTTTTTTCCCTTAGCCGGGGGGGGGGGGGGGGTGGGGGGAGGGGTGGGGGGGGGGGCGGGGGGGGGGGGGGGGGGGGGGGGGGAGGGGAGGGGGGGGGGGTGGGGGGGAGCGTGGGGGGCGGCGGGGGGGGGGGGGGCGGGGGGGGGGGGAGGGGCGGGAGGGGGGGGGCGCTGGGGGGGGGGGGGGGGGGGGGGAGGGGGGGGATGCTAACGGGGATACATCGTTTCACTTCTATAATCTCACACAGAATTTCATGATTTAAATTCATTCATAGCAAATCCCATAACAATGAAATTTTCATTCATTTATGTTTACTCTTACAAAACATTGGTAAACAAATTGGACTTTCAATGTTTAACTTGTAAGTATGAGTGTAATCTACATAGGTAGGAAATTATTGGCAACCCTGAAAAGAGGTAAGTGTGAACTCTTTATCTGGATTGGTCTAATGCAGGTATCGGCCAATAATTGTTTATAGTTTATAAATAGAATTAGAATGAGCGGTTCAAGCTCGCCCGATTTATTTAAGTCTGACTTTCCACATTTTACAGGTATCCTAATCTAGGAGCCGAGGGTATGTGTGCTATTCATGTGGAGGGGAGGTCTCTGTTCCTATTCATCGTAACGCATTATTTCCTTTCGATTTTTTCTTCTTCATTACGAATTATTTCTCTCTGTTCATCATTATCACCGTCATCATCATAATAATCGTATTCGTTTTCATCATCACCATCCCCACCACCACCACCAGCATCACTATCCCCACCACCACCACCATCATCTCTATCATAATCATCAGCATCTCTGTCGTGGTCATCATCATCATCATCACCACCGATATCATCAATCCTTAGCATCGCCCTGGAAGATAGGGCTGGAAAGGTTATCTACCACTCATTTTCATCGAATGTCATCTTCAATTGTTATTACACAGTAGGTGATTTTATTACTCTCTGTCTTTCTCTCTCTCTCTCTCTCTCTCTCTCTCTCTCTCTCTCTCTCTCTCTCTCTCTCTCTCTCTCTCCGTCACCTCTGTCACGGGATTGCCTCCCCTGCTCTGCAGTCGTGGTCCAACAATGGCCAAAATTTAGAGTATACAATCAGAGTCTTTAAAGGCATCTACCTTCGTTCAAGATTACTCTTGGAAGCGTTGTAAATAGAAGGATGGTGCTTCTATTTTAGGAAGTCTTCATAGGGTATTTTAGAAATCAGGCCTAACGCTGAATTTATCAAGGCTGTGGTGAACTTGTATCTGCCCGCCCCATCTATGAAGAAAAAGATATATTAGCTCGTTTCTGAGCCCCCAACTGAATTATTCAGTAAAATATTACTTAAGTAGCTCAGTTGTATTTATAGTTAAGATAACTGATTCATACGTGTGCACCTCTCTCAGTAATAATTAAATCAACTATTAATTTGTAAATACATATAATAAATTTAATAATCAATTATTTTGTAACACGAGTAAATAGATAAGTGAAACTAGTGGATAAAAAAAGGAAGGAAGAAATGAATGGAAGGTACAAGATAGAGGACAAAACAGTGCAGATAAAATGAATGGAAGGTACAAGATAGAGGACAAAACAGTGCAGATAAAATGAAGAACACGGCCATATCGTGACAACCTCTCTTTATCGATCTTTTTCTCTCTTACTGGAGCGTGCTACCCCTATTGTCATTGCGCCTTATGCAGAAATCCTGCGCCAAAGTACTTTATGAGTCCTTACAGCAATAGTTTATGTAGCAATGTTGTTATAGATGATGAAGATGCTGGCCCCCAAATACAACCGGCTAGGATCCCGCACTATTCTTGCAACTACATTCAAATATTACCAGTAAAACTCAATGAAAAAGGATTTTGGTATTTCAGACATATCGGATTACCCGTAGTTTCTCATTTTTCGTTGCCGTCGTTGACCTATTTATCATTGCCTGCTCTTTCTCATTCATTGTCAGGAATTCCTCCCCTAAGATCTTCCGATTTATTTAACATCAATCTTGATTCCTCTCAGTTCACGAACGGCACTCAGAAATTCTCTCTTTCCAACTGAATACATCTGGCCCACTTTCACGTGTGTTCACTTGCATTAAAGAGGTAAGGAAATATAGACATAATTTTTCATCATTCATCATCATCACTTCATTTTCGGCTCCTGACAGAGCGTGGAGCCTTCACTACAGCTGGTCCCCTTACATCAATCAGTCACATAACTTTTGCAGTGATTGTTTCTGTGGTAGTTTACTATACATGATGAGGTTGCCAGCCCATACATAACCTGATACTAGTCGCCTTGTACGACATGCCTGGGGTACAGTAGTCCTATTCTTTTTTTTGCCTCTTCAGCCCCCCCCCCCACCTCCCGGGGTAAACTACACGGAGAAAATATATACACACACTAAGGAAAACGGGGCGTACGCCAAAAAACCTAGACGCCAACATAATCAAACAATAATCACAACAAATAAATGATAAGAAACTCTATATACGGCCTTACAACAGGGGTTAATCTGATCATCAGAACTAGTCCTCCCGTTAGATACATTTTTCAGCCCTTTATCTCCTAATCCAATTTTATGATATACACGTATTTTTTAAAAAAATGTACAGCAAGGCAGATCTCCCAAATGTTTCCAGACGTCTGCAATATCATTGCCAATGTCTGCCATAAGAGATTTAAAAATGCATGTCAGATATTATGGTATATCACCACACCATCAAAATTTGCCTTTTCGCTGCCTATGGATCACGTTTTTGCTTGGAGCCTACACAAAGATTTTATATGCTCTTGCAGCGGTTGTTTCGTTGGCAGTATGTTTGTTCATAATGAGGTTGCTAGCCACCATGAAAAAACCGCATATTAGTCGCCTTGTACGACATGTCTGATCTCCCTTCTTGGGCAATTTGACAATTATTCCTTTGTTCCATTCCGTTGGTGTTGTCCCTGTTTTCCAGACTTGTGCAAATAGTGGTTCTAATAGTTCTGCTGCTAGCTCAGGGTCTGTCTTAAATAGTTCTGCATTTAAGTTGTCATGGCCGCAGTAATTCCATTCTTTCTTTGCCTCATAAAAGACCGAACTACACCGGGCGTTCACGGTACACATCATCAAAATAAAACATAGCCTCGTCTTCGCTATGTTGAATGATAATGTCTATGCCGGCATAAATGTTTATATTATTCGTTGTTCTCGGAATAAGCTAACGGACAAAATGTACAAACAAAACTAGGGAGTGCCATACTTATACCACAGCTCTGCAGAGTTAACCACCCCATTACGCATCCAGATATACAAATCTCAGGTAACCAAGGATCCAATTACCGTCGTTGTCCGTTTGAAAGTGGCCCCACACGGCGCCAAGCTCTTGTTTCCAGACAATGGATTTTCCTGGTATTCAAGCTGACCTCTGTCTAATAGCATGCAACCATTTTGGTGATTTCTGGAACAATGTTCGCTTTTCTTCTCTCGTCCTTGTGTAGGCCGTAATCTGCACGTTTCTAAACTCAAGGAACTAAACCTTCCGTATCCCTCCCCGCCATTGGCGTTGTATTACAGAATAACTGTTTTTAAAGTTGTTTGTATGCCAGACAGACAGATTAGTTCTACTGCTCCCGTCAGCATGTGGTGTAAGGTGACCAATCAGAGGTTGTACATTAGGATGGTAACCGCATCATGTGGTGTAAGGTGACCAATCAGAGGTTGTACATAAGGATGGTAACCGCATCATGTGGTGTAAGGTGACCAATCAGAGGTTGTACATAAGGATGGTAACCGCATCATGTGGTGTAAGGTGACCAATCAGAGGTTGTGTTAAGGACTTGGTTTCTTCGACATTAGAAGTTAAGTCCTCGGGTTCCTTTTTCCATATATTAATGTAGCGGGTCGCTATTTGAATGCGTTAAACTGTCTTGGATTTGAACAATTAATTTAGATTTCGTTCTTCATTACACTCGTATCGATATTGTTAATTATAACCCCGCTTGATATGTTGGTGCTTGAACATACTTCATATTATAAGTCTATATACTTGACCGACCTGTTTATACTCTATGCATTCTTGATATTAGCAGTGTGAGACAACGTGTTTATGTATTGAAGGTCACTGGTCACTATTTCTAAATAAACAGTATATAACTGAACTCTGAATATGTCACTGAATAAGACCAGGATTCGACGACTCAATCATTTACCGTAATTAATATTCTCTCTTTCCATGAGGAATCACAAATACGTTAATTACATAGTTCACAATAATAGTTGTGTACATATCGCAAGAGGTCATTTTCTTTATCAACATCACATGTTCGATGATCTATAGTTCTGCTTAACTGTCAGTTCAATTTCCAACCAACATTCTTTGGCATAATTATTATTCTTAACTAGACTTACCCCAACTGCTAGTTCCATTAGATCCACTAATATACATTCTTGTGTTTACACTAGACTTACTCCTGCTGCTAGTTTCACAATATTCATTTATACTAGACTTACTCCAACTGCTAGTTTCATAATATTCATTTGGCATACAAAGCCAGGCTAATCAGCCATATATAATCAAACTGCGTTAGTATCAGCCGACTTACGTTTTTCCAAGAATTCACTGCTATTTTGGCTTACAAACCACACATCGACTCTTAGGTCGTTATACACATATCCAGTGGCTATGCCACATTCTCCATGAACAATGCCATAGTGGTTATACCACACATTCCAGTGGCTATGCCACACTTTTAAACACACTGCCGTAAGGGTCAAACCCCACAAGTCGAATGACGTTTCTAAGTCAAACGCGTCATGCATAGAGATATGCAGACTATGTCGTTAATATATACATATTCATTTGAGGTGTTCCATGGTGCAATCATTTGAGTCGGATCCAAACCCAAATGCTTGCAAACATGTAACAATCTTCAACAGGTTGTACATGAGGATGGTAACCGTATCATGTAAAATAACGTGCTACATAACACTGCACGCTTTGAAGCAGGCGTCCCGCAAGGGACCAGCTACTGTGGTGGATCCATGCTCCATAGGACCCAACAGGCAAACAGTGGTGAGGATGTTGCTTTTCTTTTTGTTTGACTTACATATTTCAGCTGTATTTTGTAGTATCACAGTTGTTTCTTCTTAAGTGTACTTTCGTAATGGGGAGAATGTGACAGAGTTATGGAAATATATTACATGAATCCACACGTTTTCGCTTCCACCTGTTTTCCACCTTTGCTTGCTTATTAATATTCACGTTCTGTTAACGCAGAAGGCATGGGCTTCGATGTCTGTCGAACTTGTTCCACTGGCACTTGTCTAGTTCTTGTCATCAGTTCCACGTTGGTAACCTTGTCATACCATTTTAATCCCTCTATTCTACGCAAGCACCCATTTATGAAAGCCTGTAGCTTTTTGGTAGTTGTCTTTGTTGTTCTCCATGTCTCAGAGCCATACAATAGGACTGACTTCATATTTGAGTTGAAGATTCTTATTTTCGTGTTGGATCCGATTTCTCTTGATCTCCATATATTTCCCAATGCAATAAAAGTCATCTTGCTTTTTGTATTCTTATTTTGATATCACTGTCTGTCCCTCCAACTTTGTCTATATTGCTACCAAGATATGTTTACGATTCTACATCTTGTATTGGTGTATCTTCAAGTTCAACTCTGTTATCATTACCTGCAGAATTTCTACATATTTCATATATATATATACATATATACATATATATATATATATATATATATATGTATATATGTATATATATATATATATATATATATTATATATATATATATATATATATATATATATATATATATATATATATATATATATATATATATATATATATATATAGCTAATTCTTCCAGCTGTAACGAAAATTTAATTAATTGCTATTAACCAGTAAGAGATATTTTAATTGACTAGTAAATGCACTATTCATTATGAGTAATGACGAAATATATATTTTTTTCTAATTCATTATGAGTAATGTTATAAATGACTAGCGCTTATTTCACGGAGTTTTTTTAAACGATAAAATAAGATATACACTTGTGGTTTCTAATTAAATTTAATAACCAAGTGGATAATAATAAATCATACCTTTGCGCGGGTTAGGATAGATACTGATAGTGTGATTAAATGCTTTTATTTTCTTCCTATAAATCCAGTACGGATCACAACCCAAAACCTACCAGCGGCCTAAATCTGAGAAAAACGGGTCTAAGTCTACGCCCAATAGACGCAAAACAAACATTCTTATATAAATATCGGGTCTTTGAGGTTGACCTGTTCGGCTCTCTTGTTTTACCCAGAAAGAGAGAGAGAGAGAGAGAGAGAGAGAGAGAGAGTACCAACAAAAGACTGTAAGAATAATTGTAACTGGACCTATAGCTATCCAGATTTCTTTTTCCATTTTCATATACATTCAGCCCGCTGTGGCGAAATTTTCAACAATTAACATTTCCCAACTACCGATCACTGTGGTGCGACGAGGATTTTTATCCCGAGAGATTTACATACCTGACATTCTCTTTAAGTATTGGAATTACAAGCTAATGACACTGTGAACACTAGATCTCGTAATTATTTTCCTACCTGGACTAATTGATGTGAAATAGACAGATCCAATTAACAGTAACGAAGTAAGCGTTCGCCAAATAACCGGATTAATCAAACTTTGAGGAGCTGGGGCTTATTTTGCCAAAACAACCCAACACTGGATTTGCTGTTTATACCACGGAGATATGTTCCAGATGTTGTTAATCAACAATTAGGTAAGCGCGAATGAACGTGGCTACAGGTTGTCTGAAGCGAGAGAAAGAAGGAATGAATAATTCTTCTATTGTATAATCATTATACTCACTTTGTTTTGCCTTTCTTTTGTTTTGCTAATACTGTTATTTTCAGAATAGATCAATTAGGAACTCTGTTCTTTACAGTATAGCCAAATTCTATACCATAGCGCAAATATTTTGACCTTTTGGGGGTTAATTAACTTCTTGTTGCGGGATCTTGTCTCAACAGAGGGGATTGCACTTATGGGGTTTATTTCTTCATGATTTCTGTAACCTATGATTTTTGTCTATTGCTATTGATACTAGATGTTGTTGTCGTGAAATGACGTCTGTCTCACATCCCAAATTCTAAATAATTCTGACCATACCGCGCGCCATACATTGTAGAACGATATGATACACTAACCAATGAAAACGCTTTCTTGGTCCTGAGTTTATTACCGCTGGGAAAATAAAGATGGCAAGGCCCAATCTGTGTAACCTGATTAACTTCGGAATTTTACTACAGCATTTTGGAAGAAGTATTACTTGAAAGAGGGTACCAAAACAATATTAGGAATGTTACTCTACCCGTAAGTAATAATACTTTTACTAATACTAATATAGGACGGGAGAAATCTTGGGTTGAATGCATTCGAAGCTTCAGGTTGTCCTAAATTTAGCAGTTTAAACTATGCATAACATAAAATGCAATTTGGAAACTAAACGATTATTACATAGATATATAAAGCCTAATTCCTGGTATAATTTAAGCTTTGGGGAAATACAATCGCATCAGGAATAACGGAGATAATTAAAAAAGTAGTTTTCCTACATTGAACTATAGGAAAAAGGTACCCATATTTTCTGATCGTGATTACATTCCTCGGGGTTCCCATCTCGTACGTCCGAGGTCACACTATAAATAGATTTGCCTAACAAACTCGGGTCAGTCACTATTATTTGAATATACAGAGAGCGGCAAAAAAGGAGCATATGTTAATGCAAGTGTTTGCCTTCTGTACCTGTTAGCAGACCTTAATAAACCATTAAGGGCTCGTCTGTGTGTGCCTGAGGGTAAGAACGAATATACGAGGCGTGTTCAAATGAAACCCGACCATGCTGCGCCAAGCGGACATTCGTAGGAGGAGCATGATGACATCACATCTGACGTAATAAGAACATACGAATGTACAAGTGCATAAGTGTTCATTCTCCCAGTATTCATTGGTTGTGCTGCAGACCGTTAAAATAATGGCCGGTGTGATAAGGAATCCGTCCAAGGTCGATCAGCGAGAGGTAATTCAGTGCTTCTATTGGTAGACTTTAAAGAGCCTGGCGTGAACATCAATACCATCCGCTCCAAAGACACACTAGACAACCTGCATACAGCCATCAAGAATAAACGAACCGGCATACTTCCGCGTGGTGTGATTCTGTTGCACGACAATGCTCGTCCACATGTTGCGAACATTTTACAGGAAGCGTTAGCAAGGAAAAGGTGGGAAGTTCTGCCACACCCAGCCTACAGCCCCGATCTGTCACCATGTGACTTTCATTTGTTCGGACCCTTACAAAAATCTCTAAAGGGACAACGATTCGACTCCGATGCAGAAGTCAGGGCCTCGGTGACCAAATGGCTCAATAAGCAACCAAAGTCATTTTTCTAGGACAGCATCCGCCGTCTACCCAAGCAGTGGGATGCATGTCTGAATGCCTATGGTGACTATTTCTAAAGAACCCCAGTGAGTACTTGCTTCATAACAATTGCCGTATTTAATTCTACTACACCTGCTGATGTACCTTACATATATTTGTTATAAAGCCACTGGGACGGGTTTCATTTGAATACACCTCGTATATATATATATATATATATATATATATATATATATATATATATATACATATACATATATATATATATATATATATATATATATATATATATATATATATATATATATATGCGTGTTTTTGTGTGTGTGTGTAATTCTAGAGGCAAAGCCTGCCTTCGGAAATATTTAAAATATTGAGAATGATGGCCAAGTGTGTCTATGAGTTTAGAAATGTATTTAAAGAAGTATTTCTTGAATGGAATGAGACACCTACCAGGAACATAAGGAAGGATGAAAGGGATTGAAGTACTGTATAATTTGACCTATTACTTGGTAGTTTTATTCGCGACCAAATTATTGTATGGAGGCAAATCATTAGAAACGAATGATAATTAAGAAGGTAGAAGAAAATTATGATCACACTGAACTAAAATGATTGTTGCTACTATACTATACTTTGTGCATCTGCTAGCACACCAGTCTGAAACTGTCTATCGTCCCCATCTGTGTCATAGAGGGATATTGATAGGCAAATACAGGGATTGCGTTTAACTTCGTTTCAGTTTTAATCCTTTAACCTAAAGCCTACAACAAATAAGAAGAGGCTTCTCTTAATGAAGTTGTAACGAATGCAGTGCCAGTCTATGTTAGAGGGCCAGCCATAACGTGTGTAACCGTTGGAAGGTTTGCATCTGAAGATTCTCTCCAGCATCAGAGGGAGCCATCTGCAGTGACTCAGTTAAGTTGCTCTCAAGGCAACTGTGTAGCTTATGCCTGCTCACCAAAATAAACGCATCCAGTTCGTGATGAACAGAACAGTATAGAGCTTCAATTAAATTGTACTAATACCACTAGAAATTCTTCAGTGAAAGATCAAGCAAGCTCAGCTGTCTACAAAATGATAGACATCTTAACATAAGTGAAAGATATTTGTTGAACTGTTCTTATTTATTTACTTTTGTAAAATATTTGAGTTTAAAAAAACTTTTCAAACAGAAAAGAGTACATGTATAAATAAATTGTAAATATTTACCAGCAGACTTCCTTAAATTCTTTAAGTTAAGTTTTTATTCAATGTTGGTAAATTTTAATTAAATAATTTCCCCTAGCAGAGTCAGAAACAATATTATCTACCATAATCACAGAGATGGATCAGGAGAGGTAGCCGATAGGGACTCAGAGTACTACATCACCATCTTCTCTGGGAACTTACACAGCTTGACCCTACCTTTGTTGTCTATACACCCTTACTTTTCAGAGGAGGGGGTATTACTGATAAGACCAGACTCTTATCTGGCACTATCATAGTATCATCTGATACACCTGTATGTCCAGGATATCTTCTTATTCTCAAAAACATCTGAACCTCTCGCGACAGTTGTGAAGTTTTTCTATGGTAAATAAACTTAACATAAAACTTAATTACCTGTGTTGGTCAGCTCGGCCCAATATCCCTATTCCATTACTAAAGTTTCACGTGTGCGCGTCAAGTTGTCGTCACTTATCTGTGTGTGTGTATGTGATTGGTTATAGTGTATTTGTTAATATATTCGGAAAAGTAAACTGTCTGATAAACAAATTTCATTCGTAGAGACAGGCTGGGCTAGAGTATCTTCTCAATCCAGGGACAGACTCTACCTTTTCTCCATTTCACTCGTGAAATCTATTTCTTTACCTTATCTCTCACTGAGTTACCACCTTTTCCAGTTCTATTCAGACGGGACCAGAATCTATCTTAATCACCTATCAAAAATCTACGACAGAGAACAGAAACTTTATCTTTGAGAGCAGAAATTTTATCTTTGAGAGCAGCAAGTTTATTTTTGAGAGCAGAAAGTTTATCTTTGAGAGGCGAAATTTTGTCTTTGACAACATACATTTTGCCTTTGAGAGCAGAAAGTTAATCTTTGAGAGCTGAAAGTTTACCTTTGAAGACAGAACGTTTATCTTTGAGAACAGAAAGATTATTTTTGAAAGCATAACGTTTATCTATTTATGAGCAGAAAGGTTATCTTTGAGAGCAGAAAGTTCACATGTGGAGAGGTGAGTCGAGCACTACTCAGAGCTTTACGCCAGAGAAAATACCGTCACGCCTGCATCAATTGACACTGTCAAATGTCTGCCAACTAAGGATCAGCTGGAAGCTGAACCAACATTGCAAAGCACCAGGCAGTGATGGGATTCCTCCAGATTTAATCAAATGCTGTAAGAGCACGCTATTACATCCCCTGCATTGGTTGCTGTGCCAGGGCTAGGAAGAGACAACTATTCTTCAAGACATGCGAGATGCCAAGATTGTAACACTGTATAAAAATAAAGGAGACAGAAGTGATTGTAATAACTACAGAGGCATCTCTCTTCTTAGTATTGTTGGTAAGGTTTTTGCCAGAGTAATCTTAAGTGCGGCTATACAAGTTAGTTGAGCGCATATATCTAGAGTCACAGTGTGGATTCCGATCTGGTAGATCAACAACAGACATGATCTTTTCTCTCCGCCAGCTTCAGGAAAAATCAAGAGAGCAGAAAAGGCCTTTATATATCGCCTTTTTACATCAATCTTGATTCCTCTCAGTTCACGAACGGCACCCAGTAATTCTCTCTTTCTAACTTATTTATATATAGACCTCACAAAGGCCTTTGACCTGGTTAGTAGGGATGGACTCTTCAAAACCCTCCTGAAAATAGGCTGCCCTGCTAAACTGGAAATGATAAAGTCATTCCATGAAGACTTGAAAGGAACAGTCCAATATGCTGGAAGCACATCACAGCCCTTCAATATACGCAGTGGCGTTAAAGAAGGCTGCGTTTTGGCTCCAACCCTCTTCGGGATCTTCTTTGCATTACTATTGAAAAATGCATTCAGAGATGCAACTGAAGGAATATGCTTCAGACTAGGTCAGATGGCCGACTGTTTAATCTCGCAAGGCTGAAAGCAAAAACAAAAATCAGAAGGGTCACTATAAGAGACTTGTTATTCGCTGATGACGCTGCAGCCGTCACTCAAAGTCTACAGGAGCTTCAGAGCTTGATGAATCGCTTCCCCCAAGCATGCACGGACTTTGGCCTCACAATAAGTCAAAAGAAAAAAAATCGTGCTGAGTCAGGATGTGAACGTTGCACCAGTTATCACTATCGCTAACTATGGATTGACAGTTGTGCACATACCTGGGGTCTACCATCAATGACAAACTCTCTCTGGACACAGAAATTGACAGTCGCATTGGCAAAGCTGCAGCTACCTTTGCCCGCCTCATATCGCGTGTTTGGGGAAACTCCAAACTCACAACGAAGACAAAAGCTGCAGCACACATCTGAGCACACCAGCACGCTTCTATATGGCAGCCAGACATGGGCAATCTACGCTAAGCGAGAAAGAAGGCTCAATACCTTCCATCTACGGTGTCTACGCCTCATCCTCTCTGTCAGTCCTGACTAAGTTCAAAAGACACACGGTGTTTTTTCCCTACGCCTTACACGCAGACATCGCCGGCCGCTAATCTGAGTCGGACCGAGTTTATGATAACTCACCCGCCCCTGCTCTCGGCTGGTGGTCGGCGTACGGTGTTAATTATTATTTAATTTTTCATACGCACCACCTACAACAATAATCGCCTGTCATTAAATAGCTATTAAATTGTCGGTGTCTGTTAGTTTGTCGTATGGCATTTAAAAATAATAGATGCTATAATACCAAATTATAAAATGAAATATAAACAGTATTCTTTCCTTCCACTATCAGTCTTTTAACGCCTCTAAGTCCGGTCTACACTGTAAACACAAATTACCGTCTCGTCTCAGCTAGGTAGCGTCGGTGTTCGTGGTCTAACATTTTAATTAAATATCTGGTTATGGAAATCGCTACGTGTTATTTTATTTAATTCGCCTTACTAGCAAGAACGATCTAAGTGAAGTATTTAGCTGTAGGTTTAAAATATTTAAGTGTTTAACTTTAAAGACTTTCACTGAAAATACTTCTAACACTTAAAACTATTTTCCAGTAAATCCAAAATGAAAATCTCCACGAATCACGTTTTGTAAACATTAATCCAAAGGAAAATGTTTATGACTGCGAGATAGACTTTCTTCTCAAATTCAGACTGACGACTGATGGCGGGGTTAAGATACCAGCAGTATATATATATCATTATATTTCTCTGATCTCTAATGGTGTTAATTTCGCGCTCTGGTGTGAGATCAAAATTTCCGAAGCTAGTGCTCAAGATGAAGGGCTTACGATTCAGACTACCAGAGTCTCTCGTCTGAAGTTGTTGACCGACATCAAAGACTTTAGTTCTGCTAGCGGGTTCCTCTTCAGAATGCCAGCGTATCGAGATCAAAGAGCACAGGGGAGTTCTAGACTTTCCCTGAGTAAAACTACAAAGGGTCTGTGCTGTCGCTCTCTCTCATGTGTTGTCCGTCTGTCAGGTATTATGATTGACAGACAAGCTCGCGTGATTAGAACGACGTAAACAACGCCTGATTTGCGTCCTGTTATGACTGACAAGTCACGAAGGTTAGTAAACATTGCGTTAGCCCGTGTTTACAGAAAAGAGGGCGGGACAAAAGGTGAGCTGCAGAAGTCAGTATAATGCATGTTTTTAGCTAGCAAATCAGAGAGCAACTATAAGGTTACGATAAGCTGTCAGATTACTGTAGGTTCTATTTCATTACAAGTCACAATTGCACACTCTGATAAACAAGCACTTTTCCGTCCATCTTTTTATGTTTGCTGCACGCCAGTAGCGACAATGACCTCTAAACTAATTGTCTTCAGTGCTAAGCATCCAAATGTAACTTGAAATAAGAAATAACCATGACAAAACAAAGAAAATATTTTGTGGCGCAAAAATTACTCACACAATATACCACAGTTTTAACCCATTGTGCTCACCTCGGGACGGGTTTACATGTGTATCTATTCTCAAAAAGGATGGGGATGGGGGGAGAGAGAGAGAGATAGAGAGAGAGAGAGAGAGAGAGAAAGAGAGAGAGAGAGAGAGAGAGAACAAGCATACAAATTACGCTAGGAGCATCATCTGTCGTTCAAAATATGATACTCCAATATATATCTGGAATTGTTCGCAGTGTTTCAAATTTTTTATTTCTGTATTCAACGACTTCTAATAGAACACGTAACTGTGTTTTTCAGAACTTTGGTCGGGAAACTTGAATTGACATTAAGATGATGTATACAAAAGTGGATACTGGGAAAAACCCGAAACATAAGACGGAAAGACAAATGGACAGACAAATATAGAAGATGATATAGGAACAATGTCAAGAAAAAAAAAAAACTGAAGAGAAGAATGTTGAACCTAACTATTAAAATGTAAAACACAAAGATCTTTCACGCGTTATACTTTTAAACCGTTTAACAGTTCTCGTTATACATTGTATGAGTCTAGGGTCTTGTTCATCTCTCTCTCTCTCTCTCTCTCTCTCTCTCTCTCTCTCTCTCTCTCTCTCTCTCTCTCTCTCTCTCTCTCTCTCTCTCTCTCTCTCTCTCTCTCTATCTCTCTCTCTCACCCCCAATGAACTGTATTGTACAAGAAATATTTCTTTGTCCACGGTTTTTCTTTTTTAAGAACGTATTAAAACATAAGGTAAAGGTAGTACCATAGCAATAATGCCGTAGGGAGTCAAGTGTTAGAGATTTCACTATACTAGGTACAGCTTTATGATATAGGGAAAATAGTTCCCTTCTTCGCTGCCTTTCCATTTGCTAACTCAAGACTCTACTTTCAGTTCATATTTCTTTGAGAGAGAGACTATCTGGCGATGAAAGAAGCCAGAGAAGAATTTCAAACTCCTATAAAAGCGATAGATGTGGTTATTTGAGAGCAAACGACGTCAAAGAAGAAGTTACTGTTTGGAATTAAGGCTTTGTAAGATAGGCCATAGAATAATATATGTAAATCAAAAGAAATCAAACCTAGCAAAAACATCAGAACCAAAAGGATAAACAGAAAGGTTTTGACTTTCATAAATGTGAGCTTACATACAAAAAGAAGAATTGAAATGGTTTCACAAGATAACTAATGTAGAAATGATGGAAAGAACAAAACACTAGTGGAGTGTCGCATAGAGATTATGATCAATAAATTTTCTATATTCTTTCTTTTTGTACCCGTATCCTCTACCTTATTATCGCTCTCTTATCCTTTTCCTGTGTTTGTTTTTCGCATTCGTTCGTTTGCGACTAAATATATTTTCCCATTCTAAAGTTTACCTGTTTCTTTTCTCATACTGAGAACGCATTTTATGACATAATGTGTCAGACACTGCACTAGACGAATAACTGTGAATAGACGCTCTGGTCAGACATAGGAACAGACATTTGTCTACATTTTCATCGGACACGGGCGTTTCTTCCGGCTAGTCGGTCGGCGATAAGTGTGATATGACACTCACGCAGCGTTCTAAAATGAGACATATCGTCTACATTTTCACCTGACACCACGCTCCTTCGGCCAGTCGCTTGGCCTGAGGTGTGGAAAGCGCCAGACATGCATCGCTCAGAACGGCCACATGTCGTGTGAGGCGTTAAGACGCGTTTTGGCAGGTTATGGCAGGGTCTGAGCGAATGTGAAGTGTCAGATGAGAAAGGGGAGACTATTTCGGATTTGCGAAATAGCGTGCATCCTTTGTCTGTTTAAGATATATCTACCCGAGAGAGTTTTAGAATGGTCATTCATACTCAAGATTCGCAGTAGACAGATCACTCGGGCTAGGAAATATCTTGTATATTGAAAAAGTTCTGAGTTTCTTGGCAACATTTTGCCGAGTTCTAGACTACCATTATATTGAAGAATTCTAGTTTCGTGGTATTTAATCTGTAGTTCTGTGTGGACGTAAATATTAGATATCTAGTATTATTTGTGAGTGATTAAGGGTTAATCGCCGATTTATTTCATTAGTTTCTTTTGTGCAGTAGGATTGATTTATAAGTCTGTTATATTCTCTAGCTGACGTGTTTCAGTGGAAAGCAGAATAAATTATAATTTCTAGCTTAAAACTCATGCAGCTATAAATAAATTTAATTTAACTGCTAATAACCCGTCGTGAATATTTCAACTAAATTATAAATGCCGATTCATCATTGAGTATTGACGAAATACGTATGTATTTCTAATTCATGATGATTGATTTTATGAATATAACTTTATTTCACGGGAAGTTTTAAACGATAAGTCAAGCTCTCCGCTTGCAGTTTATAATGTAAGTTATAACCGGAGTACATAGTATGTATAGTATTTGATATGTTGTTTTTCTTTATACAGTGAAAACTGGGGGTGACCCAACTTTGCCAGCGTTGAGTACACGAGAAATATCTGTGAAGAACTAAAACATTTTCCTTAAAGACTTGGTGTTAACCTTTACAAGAACTTTAAGATTTTAATGAAATAACTGCGCCTACCGAGCCAGATTAATTTCTTCCTGATAAAACATCAAGTACATGTCAGCCCTTGGGGCGAGTAACATTATACAAGAAACTAACATTCCGACGATTTTGAAACCTTGTGGTGTGACCCAGAATTTTACCTTTGATCGAAGTTACAAACCTGCCATTTTTCCTAAGTAGTGGAAACCTCGAGATTCTGACACTGTGAGCCCGTTTAAACTTTCTTACCCAAACTGATTCAAGTGACCTTAACAGTAATCTTAAAATAAACCGGTGAAGTGAATGCTCCCCGGAGCAGTGGAAGAAACCTGTATCTGCAGAGCTGGGATTATTTTTATCCAAAGAATACAGATTCACTGTAGAGAAGTGTCCTAAAGTTTGCGCCAGACGGCGAACAACAGCACGATTGTAGGTAAGAATGTATGACAGGGATCCCTGATGACTGAATCGAGTGAATGCAGGACTGAGCGATTCCTTTATTGTGGTATTTTGGCACCCATTTTTTTCTTGCTGTCTTAAATTTCTTTATGCAAGTTTTGTTGCTAACAAATATTTTTCCTTAGGATAGAGCAGAGTATCCAAGTCTGTTCATACCTTTAAAGGGAAGACTTAGACTAAATCATATGTATCCGTGACTCTTTGGGGCTATCACTTTTCTTTCAACAGGACTGTGGGCTAAACATTGAGGGAAAGGATCATACTGTGGGTCTATCATTCTTGTAGCATTTTTATTGACTTTATGACTATTTGTATATGCTTTGATGAAATTTTAGGTGTTGTGATGGAATTTTCTGATAATAAAAAAATTCCCTTGAACTTAATCAGTGTGTCGGGTCAGGTCATTTCAAAATATCTATATAATCATTGTTATAGTTTTCCCACGTGTGTGCGTCTACATGTCGTCAAGTGTGTGTGTGTGCACGTGAGTGGTAATATATATATATATATTAATATATGTAGTCAATAGACTGTCTGACTCCTCTAGATCTGTTGTAGAAGATAGGCTAAAAGAGAGAAAAGATTCTCGATTTCAGAGACAGCCTCTATTGATTTCTACCATCTCACTCGTGGAAATCTATTTCTACTATCATCTCTCACTGTGGCTATCACTCATTCTAACCTATTCAGAAGGGACCAATCCAAGTCTTAATTCCCCTATCAAAAATCTACGGCATGGAGATAGAGAGGAAGAGACGAAGCTGGCGATGAATAGGGCACACATTAAGGAAACCTGTCGATAGCATTACAAGGCAATCCTTGTTCTGGAACCCCTAGGGAGAGAGAGAGAGAGGTGGAGACCAAAAACACGTGGACAACAGACATGGAGACAGAAATAAAAGGGGTAAAGAAGACAAGAAAAGATTTTGAGCAGACGGCACAAGACAGGAGGGACTTAACGTGACATTGATGAAGGTTATGCTCCTTCACGAGCTGGTGGTCAATTATAATGATAAGGATGATAAGTAGCAGCGGTCATTACTGCAATTGACCCATTCACAGCAAGCTCGCCCCAAAAAGCACTTGGCTGTGGTAGTTTCTGCCAATTTATATTTTATGTGACGTTTTTGCTTGCCCCATGAAACAAAAACTCACACTAGTGGCCACTTACGACATGCTTGAGGAAGTCGTGATTCTATGTTTTTATGTTCTTAAACTAATCAGAAAATGACTAGAGGTTTTGTCTAAACTGTCTGAAAATCATTCTCTAATGTATGCAAGGCTCAAAGCCAGGTAAACTCCGTGTGAAAGAGGAATATTAATGCTTTTGCCCTGTTTTTAGTTACTATGCCTCTCCCTCGGGTCTCGTTCTATAAAAAAACAAGGTAAAGGAAGTCTCATACCAGATACTGCCGTTGGGTAGTGAAGTGTTAGAGACTTCACTATACTAGGTCTAACTTCGAGACGTCGGGGTGATCAGTTCCCTTTCACGCTGCCTTTGCCGTCCTTATCTAAAGAGCGGGAGCCGCGCTAGCGTAGTGGTTACAACACCGCTCTGGCGACCGGGTGATACAGGATCAAACCCGGGCGACGGCATTTGAAGATTTTTCGTCGACCGGGATTTGGACTGGATTAACTCGAGACCTGGCGAGGACATTTGAAGGAGTGTCGTCGACCAGGGACTGGAGCTCCTGAGCCGACCGAGCTGTAATGGGTACCTCCGAAATCGGCGAGTATTTGCCTGAATGGCGAGGGACACCTGTCTCTGTACGAGAAATAAAGGGATACTACGTAAAATCAATGTCAGGTTAGACATAAAATAATAACCTGAGATTTCGCCTCGAGTATTAGCGGGCGTACGCAAAAAAAAAAAAAAAAATCTAAAGAGCAGTCAGGTACCCATATACAACTGGGTAGACGTGAGCGTGATGTCACCCTGTTTCGAATCCAGTACCTTAACGCGAGAGACCAGTGCTCTAACCACTCTGCCAATCGGACGCTCTCGTTCTGTAGAAAGACAATATTTCCACCTTTGTATTAGTTAATATTTGTGTTTCTTGTCTTTGTTTTTGTTTCTTTTGGTATATTCTTCCACCTGAGTCGGTCTAACGAATGGCATATGCCCCCCGCCCCACCTTTTCACCGCCATAAAGTGTCAATAAGTTGAGGGCGCCAATCACTGACCTGATGGGAGATGTCTCACGTAATAATATTGTTTACTGTCATGTCGCCCTTCTGTAGCTGGCTTTAAACATGACATGTTAGTGAACACATATGGAATCATCATCACTTTCCTTTGCGCTCCTTACGGAGCATAGAACCTTCACTGTAGGTGGTCCCCTTGCAGGAAGTCTGCTCCATGCTGTCACATGCTCGTGCAGTGGTGGTTCTTGCGGCAATTTGTTTTACGAGATGAGGTTGCCAGCCTCATGCCCAACCTCATATTAGTCGCCCGCCTTCTACGACATGCTTGAGTGTGCTTTAGTCGTATTCCTTCTTTGTTTCTTCAGAGACCCAGAGAAAAAAAGCAACACGTGACAACAGAACAGTATAGTTTAGATTAATCCGTCTCTTAGTATTTCAAAAGAGGACTAAAAATAATTCTAGAAAGTTCGTCTTTCTAATTCAGTGCTATAAAAGTCTAATTATGGTGAAAGCCCGTGCTAGGCTAAAAGATCGATTTCGTGTGTCGGAGAATTACTTTTGTGTTGCCTGCGGTGAGTTCTGCAAGTATTAACCTTGTTTATGTGATGCTAAATCAAGCTTGTGATAATTATTATGATTTTTATAGTCGAGAAAAAGTTCTAAATCGAAGTCCGAAATAATAACATAATTAGGAAATTTTAGTTTGTTTCATAATTTATTTTAAACTCTACAAATAATTACGCCAGAACCGTAATAAAGTGCTAATACTTAGGCACTGTTAGTGAAATAGCTCATTACTGGTGGATGATGTTTCCGGTGTCAGGTCTTCAGAATCACAGAAACTGGCAGCGGAAATTTTCAAGTAACTTCAGAACAGATCCACGTGGTTTAAAAGTACAGCACAAGTCTTAATTAAAGAAGAAAACATTGAGAAATAAGCAACTATTTTCACAGATGCACTGTCATTAATAACGACACTCGAGAGTTATACAAAAGCAAAAAACAAAGACCAAAATCAGCATCATCATGTTCCTTTTCGCTCCCTATAAAACCACCATCGCAGCTGGCCCCCTTGCTGGAAGCATGCAAAAAGCGTTCCCATGATCCTCCTGCAACAGTATTTTCTGCATCATATTGTTTTACGTTATGAGATTGCTAGTCATATGTACAACCTGGTTTTAGCCGCTTTCTAAAACATGCCTGACGGAGCAGTCGGCATATTCTTCAGTTATCTGGTCAGAAACCCCATGTCGCTACATGGACCTAGATGACCTAAGAACAACCGTTTACAAATTATGCACAACGCCTTAAAAACGATGCACAAAACTTTATACAGATGCACAACGCTTTAACAACGATGCACAAAACTTTAAACAGATGCACAACGCTTTAAGAACGATGCACAAATCTTTAAAAACGATGCACGACGCTTTCACAACGATGCACAACGCTTTAACAACGATGCGTAACGCTTTAACAACGAAGCACAACGCTTTCACAACGATGCGCAATGCTTTAACAATGATGCACAACGCTTTCACAACGATGCGCAACGCTTTAACAACGATGCGTAACGCTTTAACTACGATGCACAACGCTTTAACAACGATGCACAACGGTTTAACAATGAACACAACGCATAAAAACGATGCACAACGCATGAAAACGATGCACAACGGTTTAATAATGAACACAACGCATAAAAACGATGCACAACGCACGAAAACGATGCACAACGCATGAAAACGATGCACAACGCATAAAAACGATGTACAACGCATAAAAACGATGCACAACGCATGAAAACGATGCACAACGCATAAAAACGATGCACAACGCATAAAAACGATGCATAACGCATGAAAACAATGCACAACGTATAAAAACGATGCACAACGCATAAAAACGATGCACAACGTTTAAAAACGATGCACAACGTATAAAAACGATGCACAACGCATAAAAACGATGCACAACGTATAAAAACTATGCACAACGCATAAAAACGATGCACAACGCTTTGACAACGATGCAAAACGCTTTAACGACGATGCACATCGCCTTAACAACGATGCACAACGCTTTAACGGCGATGCACAACGCTTTAACAACGATGTACAACGCTTTAACGACGATGCAAGCAGCTTGAACCAGGAGTGATACGGAGTATCCCGCCGAGCCGACTGTAATACCTTCTGGTAATGAAGAGGCTGACAAACTGACATAGACAGAAGTAACGCATGGTGTAAAAGATTTACCTAGAACATATACTGTACAAGTGAAAGTTGGACAGAGCATCTAGCCCTCCCTCCCCCCTCTATATCAGGCCAGTCCGACCATTATGCTAACTAAGTGGTCGCCTAGGGCGGCACAATCGAGTGGACTAAAAATATTTGTATAACGAAAGGAGGTAATTCCGAAAAAAATAAATGCTTCAACACTGTAAATAAGTATGTATGCACATATTGGAATTAACACATTTATGTGCATGTTTCATGTGTTTGAATGTGTGTGTATAATTATATATATATATATATATATATATATATATATATATATATATATATATATATATATATATATATATATATATATATATATATATATATATATATATATATATATATATAGCACAGTGTTGTTCTTGTGGGGTCTCTGACGAGACAAAAAATAAACAGGGCTACTGGTCCCTCAATCACGTCAACAGTTGCTTACTTATGTGAGGTTGTGCCTGAGACTGGACACCTCCTCACGTAAACAAACTGCTCCAGAAACTACCGCTGTAAAAGCATGTGAATGCTTGGTGCAGGCTTCCTGCAAGGGGACCAGCTAAAGGCGTGGCCCCACGCTCTAAATGGAGCGAAAAAGAATATGATGATGCTGAAATACTGGAGTACGTGGAACTGAACCGCCTGGCCACGAAACACAAAAAAGCCTCTTCAGCTCAAAAGAAGAGAATAATCTCCAGACTCCATTCAGGATACAACAGACTGAAACAGCGCTCGTTTAAAAAAGCTAAAGTAAGAACAACCGATAAGTGTTCTTCTTTCACCGATAAGTGTTCTTCTTTCACCGATAAGTGTTCTTCTTTCACCGATAAGTGTTCTTCTTTCACCGATAAACAACTTCAAAATATCTTCTTCAGGAATGCCTAACACTTGCAAAACAGATAAAAAGCACGTATGAAAGTCGCTGGCATCATTACAAGACAAACTCTACAGAAATGTCAACAACCTCAAGCTGACCGGTGTATTCAGCAGGCTAGTTAAAGATGGCGTCTGAATGTGGTCGCTGAAGAAGATGAGATCAAAGAAAAGGTCACTGAACACGTTATAGCAAAACGGAAGTGGAAATAGCGTGAACACATATTGTGGGAGCCAGGTCACTGAACACGTTATAGTAAAACGGGAGTGGAAATAGCGTGAACACAGATTGTGGGAGGCAGGTCATTGAACACGTTTTAGCAAAACGGAAGTGGAAATAGTGTGAACACAGATTGTGGGAACCAGGTCACTAAATAAGTTATAGCAAAACGAAAGTAAACACGGTGTGTGGGAGCCAGGTAACTGAACACCTTATAGCAAAACGAGAGTGAAAATAACGTGAACACAGATTGTAGGGGGCCAGGGAACTGAACACCTTATAAGCACAACGGAAGTGGAAATAGCATGGACACAGATTGTGGGAACCAGGTCACTAAACAAGTTATAGCAAAACGGAAGTGAACACAGATTGTGGGAGCCAGGTCATTTAATACGTTATAGCAAAACGGAAGTAGAAATAGCGTGAACACAGATTGTGGAAGCCAGGTCACTGACATACAGTTCGAAGATAAAGTGGAGGTAGAGATATTTAAAAGAATCACTACGACAGATAAAGGAGATGGAAACGCCTGGAGGGAGATGTCGAGAATGACAAACAGACGAGACGAATTGTACAAAAGAGCAGGTGATATAAAATATTTTGTCAGAGACATCAAGCAAGACACCTTTACAAAAAACCTTACCTGAACTGGTCTTATTTTGCTTCCTTCGCATATGATAATACACCTGAGGGAAAATGAAGAAAGAGAATGACAGAGAGACGAGACGAATATAAAGTATGCCCATTTGTCTACGCATCTACAGAAACCAAGTGCACTCAGTTATAAACTGGTTTCAGACATCAACGCAGCACTGTCATGTTATCTGCAGTCGATCTTCATGTTCTGTTATCAACTGAGGCGTCAAATGACACACTGTAATATTGTTAAATATCGGTAAAGAAAGAGGTAAACTTAGTCCCATAGGCGATACGGCTGTAGGGGAGTGAAGTGTTTGAGATTTCAGTGTACGAGGTCCAGCTTCGAAATATGGGGTGACAAGGCCCTTCCTCGCTGCATTTATCTTCCCTAACTCAAGAGCAGAGTCAAGTGCCCATTTACATCTATGTAGACTGGAGCGCGGCTTGACCGTGTTTCGAACCCGGTACCTTTGTCGTGACAAGCCAGCACTCTAACCACTCTGCCAATAGGAAGTTCGATTGTGAAATAGCGCACTGTAATAGCGTGCTCCTTCGGTAAAATACTAGCCACCCCTTAGGTTAGTAAAAAAAAAAAAAAAAAATAGATAAATAAAATAAATTCATAATAAATTAATTTGGATTGTTCATGCCTCCCGTTTTTTCATATCGCTTTTCTCTCACACCTCCCTGGCAGTCCGTGTCTATAAATCTCTTTCTCAGTCTGAAATTATTTCTCTCGTTAATACCGATACTCGATGAGTCATAGCTATATATGTGCGTGTTGAATATCTTGGAAGCCCCCGGGTAGTTCAGGAGGGGGGGGGGGGGTCTTTTATTAGATAAAGGAAGAATAGACTGTTCATTGCTCCCTCAGGCATGTCGTATGAGGCGACTAATATGAGGTTGTGAATGTAGCTGACAACCTCATTATGTTAAACACATTGCTACAGAAACTAGCGCGGGAAAAGCATGTAAATGCTTATTGCACGCTTCCTGTAAGGACAATCATGATGATGATAGCTGTAACAGCGTGCTCCCACGGCACCAAATAAGGTTGTATTCAAGTAGCAAAGCACAGTCTCCGGCAAGTCACGGCGCCAACTAATATAATGTATGTAGCCAAGCATTTTCTCCGGTAGGTCACGGCGCTAACTAATATAATGTATGTAGCCAAGCATTGTCTCCGGTAGGTCACGGCGCTAACTAATATAATGTATGTAGCCAAGCATTTTCTCCGGTAGGTCACGGCGCTAACTAATATAATGTATATAGCCAAGCATTATCTCCGGTAGGTCACGGCGCTAACTAATATAATGTATGTAGCCAAGCATTTTCTCCGGTAGGTCACGGCGCTAACTAATATAATGTATGTAGCCAAGCATTGTCTCCGGTAGGTCACGGCGCTAACTAATATAATGTATGTAGCCAAGCATTGTCTCCGGTAGGTCACGGCACTAACTAATATAATATATGTAGCCAAGCATTGTCTCCGGCAAGTCACGGCGCCAACTAATATAATGTATGTAGCCAAGCATTGTCTTCGGTAGGTCACGGCACCAATTACGTCATGTAACAGAGCACCTGCTGTTTGTAAATAAGTTTGTTGATTTGTCAATTGTTCAATGTTCAGATCAGGTTCGGTTGCACCGTATTTACACGAGACACCTCTTATATTCATAAAAGTGTTTATGTAAGTGTTCAGTGGTCAAAATGGCTATACGCCCTAGATGTTGTTTTCCACCAGTCTGTAGAATTGTGTGCAACCTTGTTTCAACCCAGGTAGGTTCTTCCGGATGAGAATGCTGCTACGTGCTAGTGTTTCTTGGCTCGTGATGTTGCGTATAATGTAATGTTAGTGCTCGCCTTAGTTTGTTAACACAGTTCATCTCACAGTAGCACACAAGTCATTGACGACACTTAACAAAGTCAATGGATGGGTGTGAAAAAAAATCGAAAAAAGATGATTCGTCTTACGAGGACAAAAGAGAATAGCTAATCATAATGATAAAGGTTAAGAAGAGCATTTCTAGATAATCTTAACAAGTGTTAGAATAACTTGTATTTTTTAAGTACAGAATACGGGAGAGAGTATTTTCATAGAGCTTTAGAGTTTTGAGGCGTAAGACGAATCACCTTTTTTCGATTTTTTTTCACACCCATCCATTGTATTCCACGTCTTACCGCAGTTCCCCTCAACTTCCTTAACAAAGTCACCATGATAACTAACTGTTTCACTGACAAACATTTTCTAAACCACTAACACTAATTAGCGTGATCACACGACAATCCAATAAATGATAAAATATTTATTAAGATAATATGTTGGATATAAGAAGGTTAAAGCATACTTATTCACAAAATCAGCAATATTATTTACAGTTTCATTTTTTTTCTTCTAACTCTAGTTCTATCTAATCATATCCTTTACAAATGTGGGAATCGTTGTTCTTAATTATCTCTATTTATATATTCTTGTCCCCATCATGACAAACACTTGAGAACCATTGTTCTCATTATTACATATAAACTGTATCAACTCAAAAGTTACATTGATTCTCAAAATCTCATGTAAAGCAATAATATCATCTTTCTCAATATTCAATGAACATTTCTTATGAAGTTTTACAGTATCTATAAAGTATTGAGTCAGTGGTTCTCAATATGTCTGCTTACAAGTGGCATCAAAGGCTAAGCGCCTGGAATAAAATCACCACTATTTATTTATTTATTGCCTGCCAATCTGCAGAATCACACATTATCACTTCATTACAACCGCTCCACTAACGGCGCGAAGTTATAAATATTCATTACATATTCTATAGCGTAAACACGCAGAATAATATTTTTCTCAAAATTACTCAAGAGCCGCCTGTGAATCGCTATTCACCTTAGCGGGTTAAGATCATTGGTTAACAGCTTGAGAACTACTATCTCTCTTTCTTACTTTCACTACAATCCTCGGAGTTACTTGGAATATTCAGAGCGATGCCCAAAACTCTATTACTCAACAAATAATTATCCGCTCTACTAAAAGCAAACCACAAAGTATCTTAGAGCACTACAGAGTCGCCTCAAAACTCTAAAGCTCTATAAAAATACTCTGTCCCGTATTCTGTACTTAAAAAATACAAGTTCAAACCCGGCCGTTGGCGTTTGAAGAAATGTTTACGACCGGAAATTTGACTGAATAACCTGAACGGCTCCTGCACATAAATCCCGTGTGGATGGGAAGAAGCGAAGCTCCTGACCGGGTTGGAAGGAAAGTCCACTGACCCCCCAGCCTCGCAATGACATGTCATTGGGCCGAAAGAGCTGGAAAGCTCGAGTGCCGCTGGTTATAGAAAAAAAAAAAAAAAAAAAAAAAGTACAAGTTATTCTAACACTTGTTAAGATTATCTAGAAATTCTCTTCTTAACCTTTATCATTATAATTAGCTATTCTCTATATTTTAAAAAAAAACTATCTATTAAAATCTACATATCTTTCCTACTTTATCATACATCCGTGTGCTAGCTAATCTAGCATTGACGACACTTAACAAAGTCACCACGACTAGCTAATCTAGCACACGGGCCTAAGAAACTTCCTACACTTTTAGTTATCTTCTCTAAAAAATCTCTCTTAATGAAAGTCTCGTCTCTATCTATCTCTAGCTATCTGTTTGAATCCCCTGTTGACCGTGCTAATAACACTGACAAACAACATTTTTCTTTCTTATATAAGAATAAGTGTTCTTAGGTCAGTTTCTTGCGCTGATTTCAAATTTGAAATCCGTTTATCTCTATCACGTCGGATTCTTAAGATATGTGTGAATAAATATATTTTTGGGAAACTGTTATTTGATCCGTTTCATTTTTACTATATAACTTTTTAAAAATTAATAAAATGCAAAATAATTCTACTTTTTATACTGCTAAAAGATGCATGACATATGTTACGTTATATTTCAAATAGTTACTGTATTTTGAAATAATTCTGAGTGAAATATGGCTTCTAGAAGTTGTAGAAATTCGGCTGATCTGTTCTGTTACGTGTGCGGATATTTTACCAATCGTGTTCACCAGAAAAACTTTACACCATTGCTAAAGAAAGCATATGAACTTTATTTCGATTCGAAAGTTGATGATGCAAATAAATCTTGGAAGCCAAATGCAGTTTGTTCGACTTGTGCAAATACATTGGCAGGTTGGTTACGAAAATCGCCGAAGCATAAGTAGATGCCTTTTGGAGTGCCAGTAATATGGCGTGAACCGACAAATCACGCTACTGATTGTTACTTCTGCTTGACAAATATCTATGGTTTCACTTTTAAAACTAGAAAGTCTGTGGTTTATCCAAATATTGAATCGGTTTCGAAACCAGTGCCTCATGATCCAATCACGTGTCCGATCCCAGTTCCACCAGAACAATATCCGTTGGACGTGAATGAACCATCAGAAAGTGATAGTTTACCTGCTTTAGATACTAATTCTGACTCGGATTATATACCGGTGAATGATGGTGTTCACTTAATTAACCATTCAGAACTTTCAGATCTAATAAGTGATCTCGCTCTCACCAAAGGACAAGCGGAATTACTCGGTTCGCGACTCAAAGAATGGAATCTTTTAGCGCCCAATACTCCGATATCTAAATTTCGTCATAGACACAGAGAACTTGTTCAATACTTTGAGATGGATGATGACATTTGCTATTGCAAAGATGTAAAAGGTCTAATGGTGCACCTCGGTCATGAGCACATAGTCAACGAATGGCGACTTTTCATCGACTCTTCCAAGACTAGTCTAAAAGCTGTGTTATTGCATAATGGAAATTTATTTTCATCAATTCCAGTCGCCTACTCTGTTCATATGAAAGAAACTTATGACAATATGGCTATACTTTTGGCAAAAATAAAGTACAATGACTACCAATGGCGGATTAGTGGAGACCTAAAGGTCATTGCAATTCTCACGGGCATGCAGACTGGGTATACTAAATTTTGTTGCTTCCTATGTGAATGGGACAGCCGCAACAGACAGGAACATTATGCAAGAAAGGTGTGACCTATCAGAGATCGTATGCAGCTCGGGCATAAAAATGTAATACTCGAGCCATTAGTTAACAAAGACAGCATCATTTTACCACCGTTACATATAAAGTTGGGGCTCATGAAGAATTTCGTAAAAGCGTTAGATAAAACGAGCAAAGCTTTCACTTATCTTCGAGAAAAGTTTCCGCAAATTAGCGATGCAAAGATAAAGGAAGGTATCTTTGTAGGACCTCAGATTAGGAAAGTTATTGCAGACAAACAATTCGAGAACTTGTTACATGGTAGTGAACTTCGCGCATGGATGGCATTCTCGGAAATCACAAATCTGTCGACTATGCGCATATTGTTAAGCAGTGCATAGATGCATACAGAATTATGGGCTGTAACATGTCCCTCAAAATCCATTTGCTCGATTCGCATCTTGACTTTTTCCCTGACAACCTTGGCGAAGTCAGCGATGAACATGGAGAACGATTCCATCAAGATATCGCCGTAATGGAGTCACGTTATCAAGGACGGTGGAGTGTGACCATGCTTGCCGATTATTGTTGGATGCTTCATCGCGATGTACCACACGCCATTCACCGACGAAAGTCGACTGCAAAGAAATTCAAGCCTACATAACTGTTATACTTCTTGTACAAATGATGTTGTAATACTGTATGCATTGTTAAAAAAACTTCAATTGCGTATTTCTAGAGATCCCGACCTGATAGAGAAAAACGGTTTGCAGATTTAAAAACAGCGCATTAAAATTGACCAGAAAAACATAGAAATGTTAGAGAAAGAAAAAAAAAATTTTTTTTTGTTAGCCAGTGTAACAGTATTTATACATCGTCATTTTTGCACCAGAAACCCCTCATTTTGCACCCGGCACCTCTCATTTTTCTCTGCTGTTCCATGGGAAAGTGTCAGGATTTCATGTTTGTGTCATCACTGCTGACAGAACAAAATGCTCACTTCAGCTTGTTTTGTGGGAAAGTGTCAGGAATCCCTGATTTCTGTAAACCTGACAACAAAGTAAAATGCCGATTTCAGCACGTATTTTTGTCGTTCTCACGTCCTAGTTTAACGACTCATTTGTACTAGCGCAGGTGTTGTCGTGGATAGATGTCCACTGTTTATAGTTACATCTGCATTTCTTTTCCTATAAATTTAATTAACGTCAATCAACATTACATTCCTTTGTCTTATAAATATAATAAGATGTCAATCAAAACTAGATTGCTTTGTCTTTGCTTTTGGTGTTAACTTTAACCTGTCACTCACAGTTGCCAGTGCAGTACTCAGAGACCCGCACGTGATTCTACCAAATAACAAGAGCGATGCCTCTGTTGTGGCTAAGCTCTCCTTTGATTGACAGGTCCTGACCTTAGTGTCAGCGAATTGTGAAACTGCATTCTAGTTTGCAACATTTAATGTGAGAAATATTATCGCATGTGTTCGTTTGTCCGTTTTGTTAGCTTTCGGTTTTATAATATTAAGCTATGCATTATCTGAAAGCAATGCTGTAGACGAAGCATGCAGCCATTGCGCGGTCACATAGCCAATGCACAAAAAAAAAAAAAAAAAAAGGAGAGACAAGAATAAGGACGACACAAACAACTGAAGTTCAAGCCAGTGTGATACAAGTCAATGCACCACTTTGGGTATCTTTGTCTTTTTGTATGCGCGACAACTGTTGACGTTAAACGTTGAACTAGCATGAACATAATACAAGCAAATGAAACATGATGTTTCAGCAAGATTCTTGTAATACGAGCAAGTAACTCGCTAAAACACGAAGGGAAATAATTATGTTGCGCTATTTCTGTTGCATGTCATGATGATGACACTAATTCTTCTGTGGTTATTGCATTCCTTTTCATTCCATTTCACCTTCGTTGGATCTTTATAGTCAAACTTATCATGACCTATTATCAATGATCAATGCTCCATGAAACAAATTGCAAGGCATGTTTATTCTTTGAATTGTTGTTCTATTTAGATTTATTGGTGCAATGCGCGCCTTGTCCGTATTTTCAAAAATAGGATTTTTACTTTGTTCGTTATATGGCATTTCATTGAGATAATTAGCAATGTATGGGTTACACATAGATCATGTGACAATGATAGGAAACTGTATTCAGAGCATTAAAACACTAGTGAATGTGAAAATCTAGTCCTAAGACTAGACTGGAACCAGGTCAGCAAGAAGACAGCCAATGGGATAGTATAGCGCTCTCTCTGGCAAACCTCTGCACTCCAGGGTAGAAGAGAAACGACTAAGTAAGTAAGTAAGATAATGTGATAATCAGAAATAGTTCTTCGGTCAGGCACGTATTTCAGCTATTTATCTCCTTAACACTCTAAGAGGGCAGACCCATTTATGTCATGATTCACAAGTGCCATCCTCGGTTTAATTAATTAATTAATTTATTTTTTCACGAAAGATAGCGAACGGAACCAGGGTTGCCAGATGAAAATTGTGAAAAAAGAAGCCAAACACCTGCACAAAAAAGCGAAAAAAAGCCAAACACTTTAAAAACAAAGCCAAACTATTTAAATAGATTACTAATACTCACATCGCAAAAACGCCCAGGATCGAAGAGATCAATGCCATCCTCGCTGGAACCTTCGCCATATACTTTGTCAGAAGTATAGTGTTTTAACATTTTGACGATGCAGTGAAGTCCTTACAACATTTATATGAAAACAACAGTTAGACTCTGATTCTAACAATAGCGTCAAGCAGATGCAAATGCAATATGTTTCTTGCTTGTATCTTAACTGATGGCACAAGAGAGAATATCCTCTGAACTACAGCATTTCTAACAGGGGATACTGGACACGTAAGGGTACATGCGGCGAGCCCTTTCATGAAATGCCTTATGTTGGAGTACTGTCACAGAGGTTTTTTGATCATTAAATTGCCTATATCTTCTTTTTCTTTCACCCGTATCCTCTATTTGTTATCACTCTTTTATCCTTTTTGTGTTTTTCGCATTCGTTCGTTTGCGACTATATACATTACTATTTTCCAATTCTAACGTTTACTTGTTTCTTTTCTCAAAACTGAGAACGCAGTTATGACGTAACGTGTCAGCCCCTACACGAGACGCAGAGTGTTAGAATGCATTCCGTCAGACAGAGGAGCAGACAGCTGTCTACAGTTTCCCCTGGGACAGTGTTTCTTCGGCTAAGTTTCTGGGCCTGAAGTGTGAGAATTCACTCCGTCAGACATGAGGAGGAGACATTTGTCTGGTATTTTGCATCTGACACGTAGTTTCCTCGGTAGATTCTCAGTGTCAGGGTGGAGAAGACGCCATCACGCATTCGCTCAGAATGGTCATTTTGGCGTGAGGTGCGAAGACAGGAGGTGTTAAGAGAAGGGGAGGCTATTGCGTAGTTTATGGAAATAGGGGACATCTTTGTCTGGTGTTTTATATATACTGGAGGGAGTTAGATTTCATTTTCACTCAGTAACTTCGCAGTCAAGACTAGAACAAGCCTTCGTTCGAATTCTAGAATCTCTGTTAATAGAGATGTCATTTAGTATGATCGTAGTGGTTTAAGTTCTTAGTAGTTCTGTGTTGAGGTAAATCTTATATTATTTATCTAGTATTTTGTGAAGTGTTTAAAGTGTTAAATCGCTTATTTTATTTCACTAGTTAGATTTGGTGCAGAGCGCTTAATTTATATAGTCTGTATTATTTTATAGTGACGAGTTACAGTGGAAAACAGAAATTATATTTCTAGCTTAAACTCAGTCGGCTATTAAGGAATTTAATTTTACTGCTAAAATAATCAGACGAGAATAAACTTTCTAAACTAACTTTATTAATGCTAGATGCTTCATGAGTGGTGACGGAACACGTAGGTATTCCTAATTCATGATGATTGATTTTATGTATATAACGTATTTCACAGGAAAGTTTAAATGATAAGTAAAGCGGTACGCTTGCAGTTTAAAAATGTAAGTTATAGTGAGTACATAATATGTAAAATATTTCATGTGGTTTTTCTTCCCTATTCAGTGATTACTGTGGTACCCAAACTTTGCCAGCGTTTAGTACAGAGACATACCTGTGAGAAACATAAACATTTTTATCTTTTAACCACGTGGGTTTACAAATTAACACCTGTCTGACAGTGCGTGTGTCTTCATAAATAGACAGAGTACAACTCTCACTAACGGGTTTTATTAAAGACTCAATGTTTTATACTGGGCCTTTGAGCCAGATCAGATTTTCTGCACAAACTCTATGTACAAATTTAGCCGTTGTGGCAAGAAACATATTAACGTCAGTAACATTTCGACGGAGTTTCAACTAGTGGTGTGGTGACCAAATATAGTATTTTCCTGAAAGTAGACCTCGATCTGACATTCCTCAATTCTAGAAACCTAAGCTATTGACACTGTGCTCGTTGTTAATGTTTCGTGCCTGGACAATTTTAATGTGACCTAAACAGACATCCGAAAAATATGAACACCCAAGAAGTCGTTCCCGGAAGCAGAGAATTCATCCTGTCTTTTTGGAACTGGGGATTTCTTGGTCAAAGACTGCCCTTGACGAGTCTGTAGGTGAATGTCCTAAAAATTGTATTACCAGAAGTGGCTATCTAAGCTGTGAGTATGAACATGTGCACGTGTGCTCGGCTGAATGAATAAAGTGAATGCAGGACGGAGTGATTTTTTTATTGTTGTAATTGGGCACCCATTTTGCTATCTTAACTTTCTGTATGCAAGTATTGCTAATCTTATTTCCCTTAAAATAGAGCAGAGATATCAAGTCTGTTCACACCTTAAGAAGGGGAAATATTAGACCTAATCCTATGTATACTTGTTTCCTTGGGGCTATCACTTTCTTCCAACAGGACTGTGGGCATACCTTGAGGGATATGATCTAACGGTGGGTCTATCATTTCTTGTAGCAATTTCCTTGTTTTTTTATGACTATGTGTATATGCTTTGATGTAATTTCTATGTGTTGTGAAGAAATTTTAGATGATAATTAAAATTTCTCTTGAAATTAATCAGCGTGTTGGTCAGCTCGTTCTAGAATATATATAATCAATTGTCATAGTTTTTCCCACGTCTGTACGTCTAACTGTCGTCTTAATGGTGGATGTATGTGAGTGGATATATATATATATATATATATATATATAATATATATATATATATATATATATATATATATATATCATATATACGTGTGTAGACTGTCTGACTCAATCTAAATCTGTCGTAGAAGATAGGTGAAAGAGAGAAGATTTCTTGATTTCAGAGACAGCCTCTATCACATTTCTACCATCTCACTCGTGGAAATCTATTGCTATTACTACTTCTCACTGTGACTATCACTTATTCTAATCTATTCAGAAGGGACCAACCCAAGTCTTAATTCCCCTACATAAAATCTACGACAAGTACACCAATCCAAAACTGTTCACTTTCTGTGGAGCCTATCTTTCTTAAATTGTGGTCTTCTCTGCAATCAACAAAAGTAATTTTTCTGTGTTGCTCTTCTAATGTGATGGTGTTGTTTTTTGTAATGTGTAAAACATTTAACTCTGAAAATGGGGCCCTTGAAGCCTTGTTCAAAATTATCCCATTCGCCGATGAATTTATTTAGGTTTCACCCCTTCGCGGTTCAAAAAACGGATAACAGAACGGTGCTCCTCTTTGGTGCATGTCACTAGTGGGGCGGCCATCTTTAAACTCCTACTGTGACGTCATGTGGTTCGTCTGCACCATGATGCCACCTGCAGGGCACTCTTGACGTCCTTAGCAACAATACTGCCAACGTACATGACAATGGCACCGTGTTTCGAATTTCTATCGCAAGTTTAAGGTTTTCATTTGAAGCCCCATCGTGTATATATATATATATATATATATATATATATATATATATATATATATATATATATATATATATATATATATATGTATATATATATATATATATATATATCTATATATATATATATATATATATATATATATCTCCGTGTAGCAAAGTTGATTTTGCTGGGGAGGTTATGATGGTATACTAAAAAGAATGAAAAGGTGTCTGCTATAACCGTGTGAGGTCAAGCAAATGTAGGTCTCTGACTCTATAGATGATGATGATGATGAATTATGTGCAGAGAACCTAACGCTACCTCCCTAGGTCTCACACGGTCAATCTTCTGGCTCTAGTGTATGGTGTATGGTGTACCTAGTGTCTAGGGGAGAAATGAATGATGGTACACAACAATCAAACACTTTAAGTTTCTATTAAAGAAGTTAATAACTAGCAGTTAAGTTTTTCTTTGAACAAATATTTACAATGTATTTTGCCTGTCCATTCATAGCTTGTGGACAGGTCTTTGAAAATAAGGACAAGATAGTTTACAGAAAAGGAACAATTAAAACTGTTGGGACAATCTGCCCAATAACTAAAAGTTATTATGTATTTATAAATGTTCTTCCTGTATGGAATATTAAATTAGTTCCCTTTAGTATCTAATTTATAAATGTCCTTCCTGGATGAAATATTACAGAGTTCACTTTAGTTATCTACCGGGAGAGTCACTGTATATGAGGGCTGTAGTTCCTCATACCCCCATAAAATTCCTGTGTAATATTTTGAAACACAAGAAAATGTCAGAGATGCCCCAGATGTTTTACTCTTCACCTGAGAGTCCTTGTTGTAAGATAATACGATGGGTAGTTGCAGAAATTTCAAGTACAACACTCGCCAAAGCTCCTACTGGATATTCGACAGCAAATAAGTCTGGTTGGAGACTGGTTGGCGTTTATAAGCACTCAGCAGGTTTCCTGTCACCAGCCGGCAACAGGAACATAGACCCTCTGCAACAAAAGGACACCCTGGCCTTTTATCTCTGATCATTTATTCTAACACTTAATTCCCTACGTGGGTATGGGGTCAGCCTCGCGTGCCTTACAAATGCACTCGCCCCGAATTGTACAGGACTCCCACCTGGTTGTAACCACACCTCAAGTCCTTATAGTAGATACGCCACTGTACGTTCACATATTTTTCCTCCATACAATAATGTGGAGTAACCACATTTCCTGTGATATGATCTTCTCTTCTTTTCTTTACACTTATATTTGCTTCAGGCATGTTTAAACAGTGTTCATTGAACACAGAGGCTTGCTAAACTATTTTAATACAATAATATGTCAACATAATTATAACAACATACATCAGTCAGATACCGTTTAATGTGTGGACTCAACAATGTCTGCTTCCGACATGTCCTTCACTTTTTCCCCAATAGCAGTATGTAACTTTGTAGTTGGACCAAACATATTAAATTTCATAAAATATCCTTACCACAATCAAGAAATATATAAACAAATGACGCTGATTTTGTGAAGAAATGGCCTCAGCTTCCTCCAAACTGCACAGACTGTGAATTTATTCTTGCTTTAAGTTTAAAATTAACACAGCAGTTTTTCAGCGTATCTGTATACAAATTTTAGTTCAACTGGCAATGAATAATCAAAGCCTTTACTAATATCTACCAGCACTAGCCAATCGTAACGTTCTACTACTTGAATTCAAAAGCAGTTTGAATGAAAAACCAAAATAATTTTGAATAACTGGTGGTCGATTGGCTAGTCTGCTCTAGTCATGCCAAATACAAAAGATATCACGTTTAGGATTACATTTCTCCTACCGTTTCCCTTTCCCATTCATACTCTGTTCACCTCAAGCTAATTTGAATGTACCTCCCTGCCTCTTTTTCCAACTCGCGTCCCCCTAACGTTACCAAAAAAAAAAAAACATGAGCAGGAACGCCAGTGTGTCTGGTCGTGTGTTCCTAGATATTAGTATTTCTTCAATAACTTCTCCAATACTGGGACTATCATATATTTTAAAGTACATTCTTACTCAGCCAACTCCACGTCACACTACCATATAATTCTTATGGGGAACTTCCTAATGGTTTAAAATTTCCAATTTATTTCATCGTCCATCGTCAAATAAAATTTTACACAAGTCCGCCATCTTTCCCCTCCTTCATCTTGCGAGCATGTATTTTTTCCAATAACTACTTGTTTTAGTTACATCAGAAATGCTACCACGATGAGGAAATAAAACTATCTGCGTGGTTATGCCTTGGCTGGCTTTTTCGCAGTGTGAATGTATGCGTTGCAGACTGTGTCATCGAAGCGGGGTAGACGGGGCGGGTTTAAGAATGTGCGTTACTAGTTAACATTGTATCGTGTAATATTACCAAAAAATGTAAGGATTACTACTGATTTTGCTACAAAGTTGACAAAAAGTGTTACTTCAGATAGCTATATTGTGGCACTCTTCCGCCAATAGTTAATTGTAAGGCTAGACTACAAAGTGTAATCAGCAGATTGGGCAAAGGTTAACTATTTGTAGTGTCTCTCGAAAACGAAACTAAAGCGTGTCAGAGGTTTTCCGTGAAATCGTTCTATAGGCTTAGCACTGTGCAAAAGGCAGTGCTGCTGGCTTCGAAGATGCCAACCGTCAGACACATGCGGGCTAATGTATTTATTATCGTTTTATGCTTAAATCGTACTGAATTGAGCGTTTATTCTCGCATATTTTGCTACACACCTCCCATCCTAAAACATGCATTCATTTGCAGGTTATAATATGCGAGATAACTTAGCTCATGAAATATTACTCGTTTTTCTGATCTTCATCATAAGGATGTCTGCTCAGAAAGTCTGCGCCAACGTTCAAAGGGCCGGGAATGTATTCTATTAAAAATGAGTATGGTTGCAACAAGAGAGACCATCTCAATAATCTAGAATTTTCATGCTTGGCCTGTGACAAGAACACGGGGGGAGAATGGTCCGTTTGGACCACAAATATCCGGCAATATAAATAAATTTGGAATTTCTTTATAGCCCATATTAAGCGAGACATTCTTTTTCACTGGTTGAGTAATTTTTTTCCGCTTTGTTCAATTTGCGGCTAGCATAAGCGACTGGGTTCAATTCTCCATCTTGTGAGGAGGACCTTTGCAATAATGTAGAGCTCAGGCCTACATTGCTTGCGTCACTTCTCACAATAAATTCTTTAGTCAAGTCAGGCAATTGCAACACTGGCCTGCTTGTAAGCTTCTCTTTTAACTCCTGGTAAGCCAATTCACACTGTGCTGTCCAAATTATAGTATCAGGTTGACCTTTGCGAGTTAAATCGGTCAAAGGAGCACATATAGAGTTAAAATGTTTGATATACTTTTGGTAAAAACCACACAGACACGAAAGATCGCACATCTTTTTTTGTTTGTGGTCTAGGTGCTCTTTTTAGTTTTTCCAGATTCTTGGGATCAGGGGTCATGCTACCCTGATGTACTGTATGTCCCAAGAATTCCAACTCTTTACAACCAATATAGCATTTTGTTGGCCTAGCGGTTAAGTTAGCCTCTCTGAGTCTATCAAACAGCATATTCAAAGAGGTAACGTGTTCCTCAAATGTTTCCGTAGCAATGAGGATATCATCCATAAAATTCGAAATACATGGATTTTTCAGGGGATCCAGCAATTTTCGCATCATCCTAGAAAACACATTCGGGGCATTTTTCAAACCAAATGGTAACATGTTAAACTCATAATGACCTTCCGAGGTGCTAAATGCCAAATAAGGTCGAACCTCAGGCTTTACTGGAATCTGGTAATCGCCTTTGCTAAGATCCACCTTATAAAAATATTTTGCCTTGTTCAGCCTGGCAAAAAGTTGAGTAGTATCAGGTAATAGATCCACCTGACCTTCTGTGACAGCATTCAGTTTCCTGTAATCTATGCACAGTCTATGTCTTCCTGATGGTTTCCGCAACAGAACCACACAGGAACTGTAAGGAGACTCACTGTTAGAAATAATCCCTTCTTTTAACAGATAATCAATCTCCTCTTTCAAAGCTTTTTCCTTAGCGAACGGAATAGAATAAGGCCTCATACAGATGGGTGCTGGGTCTAGTAGTTTCATATCATATGACAGCAAATTTGTGTGCCCCGGTTTATCAGTTAGCACATCTGTATGTTTCTCAAGGACCTGTTGAACCTTCTCCTTCTGTCCTTTTGTCAGGTGATTACTGATTTTCACCTGTGCAAACGTTTCACTGGTTTTCAGTGGATATTCAACCAAGGAGAGAGGTTCATTTTTCATCTCGGTTGCTATAGACAAGGCCATTAAATGTGATCCCTCCTGGATTTGTCTGTCCAGATATTTCTTCAAAAGGTTCACATGATAGACTTTCTCTTTTCCCTTTTTGTCTATCTCATAATTGGTTCTGGATACCTTTTCCAGAACTGTATATGGCCCTTGCCATCCGATCTGAAGTTTATTGTTGCTGCCTGGCAATAGAAGAAGTACCTTCTCCCCTACATCAAGTTCTCGATCTTTCGCTTTTTTATTATAATAAGCAGCATGCTTTTTCCTGGCTTGTCTCAAATTTTCATTTGCCAGTTTCCAACTGGTTTTTAAACGAGTGGTCAGTTCGTTCACATATTGGTATGATGAGGTAACAGTCTCCTCTGCCTTCTCATCTGTCTAGGTCCTTAGCAAAACTACATATGGACTTTTAATTTTTCTGACATAGTATTCATGGCACCTGTCAGGTCCTTTACATTGGAAGCTTTGTTTTGCGGACGTTTCTTTCTTGAGTCACCACACAAGAATCTACCACTACGAATTTGTTTCCTGGGGCTGTCTCCCCTCAGGTTCAAATTCAGATTGAGAGAACTTCGCTCTTTTTTTTCTTCTTCCCGTTTACATAAGTCCGACCGAGGGATCGTCAGCTTATTCTGGGGTGTAACAGTTCTTTGTACTCGCTGCATAGTAGCCATTGTAAAACATTTTAGTGAAGACTGTCTGTGAAACGGGGGTTCCCATTCCCCTTCGTCCACTTTATTATAATTATTTTTCTTTCCAGGCCTAATTTTGCCACGTGGCATTTCTAGGTCCTAGTTCCTTTTCCCACGTGTGGGTGTTCCCTCTTTAGGTTCTGGTCCCGGTTTGTCATAATGCTTCTTTTGCATTTGGTGATTAATTTTCCACCCTGTGGAATTTTTCTCGCTGCATTGTTCGCAGTCTTCGACAAATTTTCTTATGTCATTAACTTCTCCGGGCCAGAAATATCCAACAGATGTTCTTTGGCATGTGGTGCCCATCTTCTGGTGTTTACCAGCTAGAACATGTGTTTGTCTCATAATTTGTGCATTATATTTCGATGGCACTACCACCTGCCCACACCCGGATATTCCTGCTTTATCCGCCCTGCAAAGCAGTCCATCATCCAAATAGAAATCTCCTTTCCTTGGAGGGGTATGGAGTTTTTGGAGTTTTTCAAAACACGGCTTCAGTGACCTATCTTCAGCCTGTGCCTTTCTCCACTGTTTACGAGACATTGTTTTTGGTGGTTCCTCCTCTTTTTTAGGAGTCTACCTGACCTGGAGCGTGGCCATTACTACAGGTCTCCTTCCACAATTTTCAGTGTTATGGTTGTCCATCCGACAATTTTTACAATACCTCTTTCCTTGGTTAAAAGGTTTTCTTTCATAATTTCTTCTATCATTCAATTGTGAGGGTCTATTCTTAAATTCATTACGAGGCCTATCGAAGTTCTGCTTATTTCTATTATCGAGGTTATTATGGGTTTGAGGGGCCTTCCACTGATCTATTTGTTTCTTCTTCGTGCCAGCTACCTCTGCCTGGGCTGCCTGATACCTCTCAGCGACATTTATTATCTCACCCAGCCACTCTGCGCCCTGTTCCATGAGAAACTTTCTCATGTCTGGAGCCATGGACTCTCTCATCTGTTCAATGAGTATCATCTCTTTGAGATCTTGGGTCTTCCCCAGAGTAGCCCATTTCTCCATATACGTTTCCAACCGGGCGGAGAACTGGTGATAGGTCTCACCCGACAGTAGCCTGGCATTCCTAAATTTCTTTCTATAAAACTCTCCGTTCTTTTCATATCTTAAAAGAAGAGCTTGCTTCAACATGTCATAGTTGTCTTGGTCATCCCTGCTCATTTTGGAAAACACTTCATAAGCTGTTCCCCGAAGTCCCTGAGACAACTTTACCCCCCCCCCCATCTTTCTCTTTCTAACCCATAAGTAGTAGCTAATAGTTCAAACCTGCTTAAATATCCTTCTATGTCATCGTCTTTCTCAACAAAATGGTCTACATGAAAACCCATAGCTGAGGTTGAGGCTCCCTGACTAGTAGTGGCATCTGAGGCAAAAGGGCTAGCACCATTTTCAGGAGCATGGCCTTGAATTTCCAACTCCCTTAGTCGTAACTCGTGCTCCCTCTGCAATCTTCTATCTTCTGCTTCCCTCTCGGCAGTCAATCTCTTTTCTTCTGCCTCCCTTTGCAGTCGTTTTTCTTCTGCCTCCCTTTGCAGTCGTTTTTCTTCTTTTTCTGCTTCTAATTTTTTCTCCTCAAATTGGAGCCTCTTTATCTCAGCCTCTCTATCAGCCTCTAATGCCCTAGCCTCCTTGTCAGCCTCAATCTGCAGCCTATTAATTTCTTTTTCAGCCTCTAACTTTCTTTCTGCTTCTAACTTCCTGTCTTCCTTATCTCGTTCAATAAATTTGTCACATTCTACCGTCACATATTGAACCAACTCTGGTCCATCCATGCCCATCTCTTTATCAGTCTGTACAGCCGCAGAGCGAAACTTGGCCAGATCTGCCATTCTAATAAGTACAAAATGTTCTAACAAAATCTCTAACTAATTATAGATTTATTTAATTAAATCTGGGCTCTGACACTTTCTTCACTACCCAAATCTTGGGTAATACTATATGGGGATTCCCTGGGAAAATTAGACTGTTGTTAAAGCTAAACCCCAGACCCCAATGAATGTAGTACTAAGAGAAATTCAGATACCAGGACAAGCCTACCAATTTATGAAGCAAAGTTGATTTTGCTGGGGAGGTTATGATGGTATCCTAAAAAGAATGAAAAGGTGTCTGCTATAACCGTGTGAGGTCAAGCAAATGTAGGTCTCTGACTCTATAGATGATGATGATGAATTATGTGCAGAGAACCTAACGCTACCTCCCTAGGTCTCACACGGTCAATCTTCTGGCTCTAGTGTATGGTGTATGGTGTATCTAGTGTCTAGGGGAGAAATGAATGATGGTACACAACAATCAAACACTTTAAGTTTCTATTAAAGAAGTTAATAACTAGCAGTTAAGTTTTTCTTTGAACAAATATTTACAATGTATTTTGCCTGTCCATTTATAGCTTGTGGACAGGTCTTTGAAAATAAGGACAAGATAGTTTACAGAAAAGGAACAATTAAAACTGTTGGGACAATCTGCCCAATAACTAAAAGGTATTATGTATTTATAAATGTTCTTCCTGTATGGAATATTAAATTAGTTCACTTTAGTATCTAATTTATAAATGTCCTTCCTGGATGAAATATTATAGAGTTCACTTTAGTTATCTACCGGGAGAGTCACTGTATATGAGGGCTGTAGTTCCTCATACCCCCATAAAATTCCTGTGTAATATTTTGAAACACAAGAAAATGTCAGAGATGCCCCAGATGTTTTACTCTTCACCTGAGAGTCCTTGTTGTAAGATAATACGATGGGTAGTTGCAGAAATTTCAAGTACAACACTCGCCAAAGCTCCTACTGGATATTCGACAGCATATAAGTCTGGTTGGAGACTGGTTGGCGTTTATAAGCACTCAGCAGGTTTCCTGTCACCAGCCGGCAACAGGAACATAGACCCTCTGCAACAAAAGGACACCCTGGCCTTTTATCTCTGATCATTTATTCTAACACTTAATTCCCTACGTGGGTATGGGGTCAGCCTCGCGTGCCTTACAAATGCACTCGCCCCGAATTGTACAGGACTCCCACCTGGTTGTAACCACACCTCAAGTCCTTATAGTAGATACGCCACTGTACGTTCACATATTTTTCCTCCATACAATAATGTGGAGTAACCACATTTCCTGTGATATGATCTTCTCTTCTTTTCTTTACACTTATATTTGCTTCAGGCATGTTTAAACAGTGTTCATTGAACACAGAGGCTTGCTAAACTATTTTAATACAATAATATGTCAACATAATTATAACAACATACATCAGTCAGATACCGTTTAATGTGTGGACTCAACAATGTCTGCTTCCGACATGTCCTTCACTTTTTCCCCAATAGCAGTATGTAACTTTGTAGTTGGACCAAACATATTAAATTTCATAAAATATCCTTACCACAATCAAGAAATATATAAACAAATGACGCTGATTTTGTGAAGAAATGGCCTCAGCTTCCTCCAAACTGCACAGACTGTGAATTTATTCTTGCTTTAAGTTTAAAATTAACACAGCTGTTTTTCAGCGTATCTGTATACAAATTTTAGTTCAACTGGCAATGAATAATCAAAGCCTTTACTAATATCTACCAGCACTAGCCAATCGTAACGTTCTACTACTTGAATTCAAAAGCAGTTTGAATGAAAAACCAAAATAATTTTGAATAACTGGTGGTCGATTGGCTAGTCTGCTCTAGTCATGCCAAATACAAAAGATATCACGTTTAGGATTACATTTCTCCTACCGTTTCCCTTTCCCATTCATACTCTGTTCACCTCAAGCTAATTTGAATGTACCTCCCTGCCTCTTTTTCCAGCTCGCGTCCCCCTAACGTTACCAAAAAAAAAAAACATGAGCAGGAACGCCAGTGTGTCTGGTCGTGTGTTCCTAGATATTAGTATTTCTTCAATAACTTCTCCAATACTGGGACTATCATATATTTTAAAGTACATTCTTACTCAGCCAACTCCACGTCACACTACCATATAATTCTTATGGGGAACTTCCTAATGGTTTAAAATTTCCAATTTATTTCATCGTCCATCGTCAAATAAAATTTTACACAAATCCGCCATCTTTCCCCTCCTTCATCTTGCGAGCATGTATTTTTTCCAATAACTACTTGTTTTAGTTACATCAGAAATGCTACCACGATGAGGAAATAAAACTGTCTGCGTGGTTATGCCTTGGCTGGCTTTTTCGCAGTGTGAATATATGCGTTGCAGACTGTGTCATCGAAGCGGGGTAGACGGGGCGGGTTTAAGAATGTGCGTTACTAGTTAGCATTGTATCGTGTAATATTACCAAAAAATGTAAGGATTACTACTGATTTTGCTACAAAGTTGACAAAAAGTGTTACTTCAGATAGCTATATTGTGGCACTCTTCCGCCAATAGTTAATTGTAAGGCTAGACTACAAAGTGTAATCAGCAGATTGGGCAAAGGTTAACTATTTGTAGTGTCTCTCGAAAACGAAACTAAAGCGTGTCAGACTTTTTCCGTGAAATCGTTCTATAGGCTTAGCACTGTGCAAAAGGCAGCGCTGCTGGCTTCGAAGATGCCAACCGTCAGACACATGCGGGCTAATGTATTTATTATCGTTTTATGCCTAAATCGTACTGAATTGAGCGTTTATTCTCGCATATTTTGCTACAATCCGTGACCGTATGTATGTATATCTGCTTTCACTGGTGCCTATACCTTGAAGCGGTAAGGCAGCTTGAGTACTCTGACAACACCCAGGATTATTACTTTTGGCAGGTTCTACCAAACTGGACAAGTCTGCGAGGGTAGGGGTCAGACTAAAGCTGACACCCTGGTCCTCCAGGTTGGGGGTTTTAGCACAGGGTCTACATCACTGTCTATGTAAAAAAACAATCTCGTTACGGAAACAGCAACAGATGAAAAAAGCTTTGATGCGGGACGGACTTCCGGAATCTGAGGCTCGTATGACTGACTGTGGTGAAAGCCGAAAAGAAGCCATTTGCATGAAAACGGATGCCCTAATCGCAAAACATGAAACCAGAATTGGATTCTGAAACGTCAGAATTATGAATGAGGCAGACAGAAGAGGCAGCACTGAGAAATGAACAAAGCACAGTATATAAAGTGACTAAAACCATCAGTGGAAAAGGGGGGTGCAAACAGTAATACGTTAGTAAGAGACAAGCAAGGAAATCTCATCACCGCAGCACAGAGGCAGGAAACAAGAAGGGCAGAGCACTTCAGAGAAACACTGAGTAAGGAACCACCAGAGACTCAGCTGAATGTTCCTGAGGCTGGAAATGATCTCGACGTAAATACAGACATTCCACGAAGAGAAGCAATCGTCACAGCCATCACATGGTTAAAGAAGGGAAAAGCTCCAAGTCACGACAATTTAAATGCAGAGTTATTTCAGACAGACGCTGAACAAGCAGCATAAATATTAGAACCACTATTTGCACAAGTCTGGAAAACAGAGAAGACACCAATGGAGTGGAATAAGGGAATAATTGTCAAACTGCCCAAGAAGACTGACCTTGCAGACTGCAACACTCTCATCTCAGTTCCCTGTAAAATACTAGGCAGGATAATTATACAGAGAATTTCAAAATCAGTAGACCACAAACTAAGGAAAGAACAAGCAGAATTCTGAAAAATAGAAGATGTGCAGATCATATATTCAGCCTCAGAAACATTATAGAGCAGTGCTCAGATTGGCAGAGACAGCTGTACATTAACCTTTTGATTTTGAAAAAGCTTTTGACATCATACACAAGGACAGCCTACGGAAAATACTGAGGACTCATGGAATCCCTCAGCTGCATTGTTTCCATCATTAACAAGCCTCTATGCTAACTTCACATGTGGTGTTGAGCAAAGCAACCTAACTTTTGAGGTCACTGGAGAAGAGGGACGCCTTTATCAACCTCTTTATTTTTGACAGTCATAGACTGCGTGATGCGCCAGACAACAGAGGGCAGTCCAAAGGGGAAAAAGATGGACAACGTTTTCTGCACTGGAAGATCTGGAATATACATATGACATTGCATTACTGTCGTGGAACGAGTTGTGTAAACCCACTACTTTGTTAAATCCCTATGTCGAGAGCCCAGCCAATCAACGCACAGTTGCTGAGCCGGAATAAATTACAAGAAGTTACGCCAGGAAAAAACTTAAGCCCTGTTTTTTCGGATGTGGGTCGCGGCCATCTTGTTCAAGCAAGATGGCGGAAGAAAACTGAATAAAATTAGGCTGTACGAGCATAAGACGAAACTGCAGGCAACCAATCAGCTTGCTCCGCCAGGAACCAACCAAACGCTTTCCTTAACCAGTAGAAGTTATTTTACCTGCCTATATAATCGGGCGAGATTTTATGCTAAAACACGCAACACCAGACACGAAGCCAGAGATACCGACCGACTGAAGAGAGGAGCTGTCAGCTTTGATTTATAGCTTACCTGAGAGCATTGACCTGCAGCCTGCTTCGCTAAGTCGAGTCAAAATCTGGCCTGTTTAAATCTTGGAGGGTTTTATTCGTGTCATCAAACCTGAGGACGTATGTCGAGTCAATCCAGCTGCCTGAAACTTCGCAGGAGCACAGAGATTGTACCTGAGCTACATCTTTAGTCCCCCTCAGTCTTGGGTGGGCTAAAGGAACGATCCACAGCAGGTGGTGTGTCAATCGAACTAAGGAGAACAGAACGTTTTGAGAGATGAGTACACATTAGTACCATTTCCGTCGGCAATTGTGAGCATTTAAGTCAATGAAGAAAACGTGAATTAGCGTAGCAAGAGACAATAATAAGATCATAGTGGATAAATTATACGTAATTAACAGCATAGCTAATAATTGTTATAGACGTAATTAACAGCACAGCTGATACCTGTACTATAATTGAATAACAGCACAGCTGATATAATTTTTTGTTCCTATAATTGGAAAACTTGTTGTAATATATTTATATATCTATATAAATATTTGTAAATCATTTGTAAACTTACAAATTCATTACATTCCATTTTTCAACATCCACCCTTCAGCACAAGAGTAGATAGTGTTTATACTAAATAAATAATAAGGAAATTGTATTTGAACGACTTGTCAATTTTATCATTGTTAAGTAAAATCTGTTTCCTTGTTTTTTTAATATCACAGTTAGTTACACAGCGGAGGTGGCACTTTATGTCGGTCTCCTCTCTACTATTGTTTCGAGATCAGATCATTCACAGCCGTAACTAATTTGTGATACCAGTAGTCCTCTCAGACACTGGGACTTCACCATTTTCTGCAGAAATTCTATTTCTGTAATTGTCAGTACTATACTGATCTTAAAGCCAAATAAAACCTCACGCCATAATTACTCGCACATCCACATAAACACATCCAAGAAAAAACAGACTGAATAAGTATACCAAGTGGGTCTGAACATCAATCTAAAGAAGATAGAGGTCATGACACTCAATGTGGGCAATCCTGAGCTGGAACAGACAGATACATTTACATACCTAGGATGCATAGTAACACCAGACGGTGGAGCAAGCAAAGACATCAACAACAGAATAAATAAAGCGAGAACAGCCTTAGCTAGCATAAACAACATCTGGAAGTCCTCTCAGTACATCATAAATTCCAAATTAAGAGCTGTGTACTTTCTGTGCTTCCCTATGGTGTGGAATGCTGGAGATTAACAGTGAAGGAAATGTCGAAATTGTCCTCTTTCCACACAATCTGCTTAAGGAAAATTCCCCGAATCTTTTGGCCGAATACCATCACCAACCAATAACTGCTACTCGAAGCAACCAAGAGGACATGCACACCAAATTAGCTGGCAGACGCTAGAGTTGGGTTGGCCACGTCCTCAGAAGAGACCTCGGTGTCATCATAAGAACAGCTGTGCTATGGAGGCAAAGGGGAAGTAGTTTGTCGCTGCCCTGCAAGACGCCACCTGGCGTGACGGCCACTGACAGCTTTGACAGTCGGTGGCTAAAGATCAAAGAAGAAGACGATGTATGTATAAACACGTATAATATCGGTATGTATGTGTGATGGGCAATAATAATGCCCAAATTAATGTTCTACCTCGTGTGTTTTCTCTCAACACAGCCAAGCACTTCGGAGTTCTGCGATCAGCAAGGGGTATAACAGTGACCGGCTTACAAGCGACCACTCTTCTGAGCTGAGCACCATTACAGAAGCTAGAAATCAACGAGACGACTGACGTTGGCAGATGTAGTTTACACGAAGACATGGGGACACATTAACCTCGAGGCATTATTATGGCCCATCACATATGTATATGCATACTCATACACACGTATGGACTTTCATAGATGGTTGCTTGCGCATAATAGAGAATTACAAAATTATGAGATTATCACTAATGTGGAAATGATGAGAAAAAGACCAGATAAACACTAGTGTAACAGGGGTTGAGGAAAGATGATGACGTTACACAGGAGACAGACACATTAAGAAGATCAGGAGATAACATTACAGGGTTGTCCGTATTCTGGAGTTCCAAAATGTAGGACGAATAGAGGGAGACAAAAAAGACATGGAGAAGAGAACTGGAGACATACATGAAAGAGATAAACAAGTCATGGAAAGCCTGTAACGGATGGCACAGGACAGTCGGGATTTGAATGTATTTTTGTTGTTGAGTGCGTGTGCTCCACGGGGAGCGGAAAGGTATTAATGATGAATATGATTATGATGATGATGATGAAGATGATTGTTACGAGATGCCCTTGCACACATGCGCATGCCCATTATTTTTGGAGACGCAGCTGTGTGCATTGACAAAGTAGCACGATAATAAACGAGTAGTGAACGCGCACCATTTAATTCTTTTGTGTAGTACCACTGCATGACGTCATAATCGTCTGCCGTGGATACTAACGGTTTTTCTTAGTGAGATTTCTGAAGGTGTTCTTCGACCAGTGTGGTCGCATATGTGTCCAGGCTCCTCAAAGTGTTTCATGATGATATGAAATTATAAAGTAAGTCCGTTCTATGAAGTGTTCGTAGATATTAAGCAGATCGACACTTATATTTTGATGCAGATGAGGAAGGCATTTCTTTTGTGTGAATTATAATATGAATTTTGTCGCCCGAATGAATGACGACGCATACATTTCACGGCATGGACAACGATAATGGATATCTGACATCCTGCCTATATAACTACTAATAAGATGGACAGAGATATTATTGCAGAATATATTAATATGGAACTATGTATCTTTAAAAAAACATGGAGCCTGTGTATTGTGGGAAGTACCCAATAAATGTTGTGAAACGTTACAGTTTGGATCATAGTGCTGTCGTATGGTGTACCGTCTAATCAACCATTTAAGAGGACCCATGCATTCGCATACAACAAACCATCCTTGAACATTCTATAAACACACATGCACGACGGTGTAACAATGAGGATAAAGATGATGACAATGATGATGGCAATGATGATGAAGATGATGAAGACGATGCTATGGTGATGATGATGATTAAGATGCTTATGATGATAATGATGACACACATACACATACGTTTTTCACTTCAAAGTTCTAGTTCTTCAAGTACCATGCCGATGGTTTAGGTCATGGGTTCTTAACCTTTGGGTAACTCTCCCCAGAGTAGGTGTAGAGTGGATACAGGGGAAATGTAAGGTTTCTCGTGTTACGGAACTCAGAATTGAGACAGTCACATTTCTTTATGAAATTGACAACAAACCGTATGAAGCTTGTGAAACCTGAAATTTCATTGTGAGGTTGGTCTACCTTACGGTTATATTCTCGCACTTTAATGACCGTAACTTTTCATTTCAAGGGTCGGAAGTGAATGTTCTGGATGCAAATGAGAAGATTCCTGCTTTCCAGCAAAAACTGGTTCTTTGGAAGAGACTCGTGGCAAAGGAAAATTATTCAAATTTTTATATTCTAGAAAATATTTTTCTCTCTGGAGAGGGCTTGTTAGAGAGGGTCCCATATTGGATTCAAAGTAATATTTTGAGCCATCTGGAGAATCTCATGAATTCTTTTGATAATTACTTTGTTCAAGACGATTGACAAATGCCCATTAGATTAAAAATCCGTTTATCTTTAACTTTGACTCGATGGATGATGCTGACATGCAGAAAGACGACCTCATCGATTAGCAAAGCAGATTTGATGAAGCAAGAACTGAACAATAAAAATCTTAATGAACTGTTGTGCTCTCAAATAGACGCCAACCATCTTTGGCAAATAAAGCTCGTTTAGTTTTGATCCCATTTGCAAAAATCGATCTCTGCGAATCTGAATTTTCAGTACTAGTAAGTATAAAAAGACGAAGGCTAGAAATCGACTGGATACCACATATGACATTTGTCTACCAATGTTCAAGACTGTTTCTTGAATTTCTTTGTTCTTACTGACCGAAAGCAGCAACATCCATATCATTAAGGGCATTAAAAACATTTATATTTTATCTTGTGCATGTGAGGAATAGGCTAGAAACAAAACCCTTTAGTAACATCTGAATTATGTCTTTATTGATTCACTGATTAATGTGGGGAACGACAGCAAGTGTGAACATAAAGTTCTCTGTCTGGGAGGGGAGTGTGATGGCAAAAAACAACAATCATCGTTTAGGTGACCAATTCTGTCCACAGCTTTCTGTCCCTAGTGATGTTTTATATATTATGTTGTATATTAAGGAGCGCGAAAGGTTTTCCTAGTATGATAGTAGTGGTAGAGCAGAAGTAGAATCTCTCTCCAGAAAGTATGAAGTTCCAGTGCCCGAGAAGTACACTGGTATCACAAGTGAGTTACAGCTGTGAATACTCTGAGCTGGACAATAGATTTAGGCTTCAGAAGTATAAGATGCTACTTCGCTATCGTAACCCTATGTGATATTATAATTAAATTAGAAAAAGTAACTCAAAATTTAACAGTTAAAAATTTAACAAGTCAAATGAGTACAATTATCCAATTTATTATGTACATCTATATATTCTTGTAATGATAAATGGGTGTTGGAAGATGGTAAAATGTATGATTATTTACAGTTACAAATTAAAATAACTAATAGAAAAAGTCTTGGATTTATCTTCCACTGAATTTATAAAACAAGTTTGTCACATTATCTCTTGCCATCTAGTTTTCATCATTAGAAAGTCGTTTTAGAACTGCTCACAGGATTTGTTGGATGGAAATATATAAACTCAACTTTATCCACGTCTGCTCGAGGTTCCTCCGACACACTGGAGTACGGAAGACTTTCCTTCAGCCCGCCCTATAACTACGGGGGACTAAGGTGTTGAAGTTTGGTTGACCTCTAGGCTTCAGTGAGCTGGATCAACTTCTTCAAGTCTTTAGTTTCTCGATCAGGAATGATCATAAACATTGATCATAAAAACCTGGAACAAGAAGTAATAGGTGGCCATTGTTCTAACAATCTCACCACCCTCTGCTGTTCATGATGCGACCATGTCTTCAGTGTTTGTATGTAAATGAATGAATCATGGTAGTATATTACAGAGATAGCATGATAAGATAATGTATAAGGTGCAGAATTAACAATATACATGAATAAATCACATGTTATGATACATGGGTACGATATAACCTTTGCCTTCCACTTATGGATGTCAAGTCACTTATGTACTTGCTGGTATGTCGTAAGCTTCCAGGCAAGAATTAGCCATAATATATTTGGCTAACCAATTAATGGTTATGCTTCCTGACAATGCCGGTGAAGGTTATCTCTGGTTAGCGTCATTCCCTTTTTTATTATATCTGCTACAATCAATCAGAAATAAAATCTGAAATAAAATGATATTAGTAATACATATATTTTTAATAAACTTACATACCCTCTTAGGATTAATAAGCTCACGGTGAGACTGTATTGGCTTAACTTAATCTGCCCTGCATGCAGCGTGAAAATAGAACTTTTCTTGCAGAGGCTGTCCTCCAGTTTCTCACTCTGGCTTCTGGAATTTGGTGTGTGATTTACAATGCGCCGCTCTGTCCTTATATTTCAGTCTCTCGCGCGTACGAGAAAGCAGCTCCCAAATTCCCCAAAAGATTTTAGTTTCATCTCCTGTTTTGAAGCTATTTGAAACAATCTGTGCTTTTCCTGTACTCGTTTTTCTCTTCTGTCACTCACACACTTATCTCCTTCCTTCCTTCCTATATATCATTTCCTTTTCCCCATATGGGGCTTTCATTACATATAAGTTTTATACAATTCCGTTGAGGCTTGTTAGTGTAATAAATTTTTAAAGATTATTAGCTAACTTTTAGCCGATGTGATGAAGGTGAAAATATTAATTATCTTTAAAACTATTTATATTTGAATAATATCCTTTTGGATATAATTCCTAGCCTATCTCCTTTGTTGAGTTATATTTATTTAATATTATTCCAACCATGCGTTCTCCTGTAGTGAATAATTTAATGTCCAGTAAATGCAAACTTTTAAAGTCGGCCATACATTCCTATATAGCTATTTCCTCATTCTTCAGTAATACTGTATGGCTTTTAACCGTAAGTCACATTTCCGCTGTCTACCAACTTCAAAGAAAGACCGCAGCGCTGACCTTGCGCTGGTGTGTGTGGGTGTCGCGTGGGCGTGTCGCGCTACAACCAAGCAAGTGTTTACCAAATCTCGCTACAGAGCCCTCTTCTTTAAAACAGTGCCTGCACGGTTAACTTTTTGGTAACACATGCTGCAGTTCCTCCTTAATTTTCTGTTTCTCTATATCTCCTTTGATAGGATGCCTACTTAAAAAATCGGGTCCAAGATTGTCCCGTCCTGGTATGTATCTCACATTGAACGAATATGGAGATAACAGTAAACTCCACCTTAAAAGTCGTGAATTTAATTTTTTAGACACTGCTAAAAACATCAAAGGCTGGTGATCACTTTCCACAATGAAGTGTTTCCCGTAAAGAAAAGGGGCGAATTTGTTGATCGACCAGACCAAAGCGAGGCATTCACGTTCAACGGTAGAATAATTTCTCTCAGCTGTATTTAACTTTCTACTGGCAAAAGCTACTGGTAATAGCATATGTGGCGGTGTGTCTGCCCGCTGTAGTAATGTTGCTCCGATGCCTACATTGCTAGCATCCGTTCTTAGTACGAATTCTTGTGTGAGATCGGGAAGGGCAAGGATAGGTTTATTTGTCAGCTTATTTTTCAACTCTGTATAAGCCTGTTCACACTCCACAGTCCATTGTATTTTATCCGGCTGACCTTTTTTGGTTAAGTCGGTTAATGGCGCGCACAATGAGTTAAAATGGGGTATATATTTCTGATAAAACCCGCACAGTGACACAAAGGATCTTACATCCTTCTTAGTTTGTGGTCTTGGTGCTTTTCTCATTTTCTCTACATTCTTTGGGTCCGGAGACATTTGCCCTGTAGAGATAGTGTGACCTAAAAATTCCAATGTCTCACATCCAATATGACACTTAGTTGGGCGTGCTGTCAATCCCGTTTCTCTTAATCTACCTAACAACATGGAGAGTGCTACTACGTGTTCCTCGAATGTAGTGGTAGCAATCAGAATATCATCCATGAAGTTGGTGATATGAGGATTTTGTAATGGTTCCAACAATTTCCTCATCATTCTGGTGAAGATACTTGGAGCATTCTTTAAACCAAATGGGAGTACATTGAACTCGTAATGTCCATCCGGTGTACTAAAGGCTAACAGTTTCCTAACTTCTGGTTTCACTGGTATTTGGTAGTATCCCTTGCTTAGATCTACTTTTGAAAAATACCGAGCCTTACTCAATGTAGCAAACAACTGATTGGTGTCAGGTAATGGGTCTACCTGAGATTCAGTGATAGCATTTAGTTTCCTATAATCAATGCATAACCTGTGTTCACCACTAGGCTTCCTTAATAGCACCACACTTGAGCTGTAGGGAGATTCAGACTTTGAAATAATTTTCTCTTTTAAGAGATAATCAATCTCATCCTTGAGTGCCTGTCCTTTAGCATAAGGTATAGGGTATGTCCGCATACAAACTGGTGTAGGGTCAGTAATCGTCATGTCATACTCTAACAGATTAGTACACCCCGGCTTATCTGTGAGTACATCAGCATGGATTTCTAACACCTCCTGAACCTTTTTCCTCTGCTCAAGAGTTAAATGTTCACTCACATTAACCTGAGCATAGCTTTCCGTAGTTGATAGGGGGTATTCCATGGAGGAAATTGGTTCATCCTGCATTTCTGTTGCAATGGCCAGGGTCATGATATGGGCAACTTCTGATGCTTCCCTGTCATAATACTTTTTAAGAAGGTTGACATGATACACCTTCTCCTTTCCTTTCTTGTCAATCTTATAGTTGGTCCGGGAAAGTTTTTCCAATATGACGTAGGGTCCCTGCCATCCAATTTGCAATTTATTATTGCTGCTGGGCAACAGTAACAGAACCTTTTCTCCCACCTCAAGTTCCCTATCTTTTGCTGTTTTATTGTAGTAAGCAGCCTGCTTCCTCCTGGCCTGTCTCAAGTTATCATTTGCCAGTTTCCAACTTGTTTTCAATCGAGATGTCAACTCGTTGACGTATTGGTATGAAGAAGTCACGGTTTCTTCTGCTTTTTCATCAGTCCATGTCCGCAACAATGCTTCCAGTGGACCTTTGATTGGTCGTCCAAACAACAATGTAGCTGGAGCCAATCCTGTGGAGTTATGTGGGACTTCCCTATAGGCAAATAGTGCTGAGGGTAAGTATGTGTCCCAAGTTTCAGGTTTCTCACTAGCCAACTTTCTAAGGATTGAAATGAGCGTGCCATTGAACCGCTCTACTTGACCATTCCCTTGGGCGTGGTACGGGCTACAGTGATAATGTCTAGCTTGAAATAACCTGAATACTTCTTGTGTTAGCTTTCCCCTAAACTGAGAACCATTGTCAGTCAATATTTGATGTGGGAAACCTAATCGGGTGAATATTGTTAACAGTGCCTCTGCCACATGTTTCGAATCTATCGATGACATTGCTACTGCCTCTCCCCACATAGAGCAAGTATCGACCAAGGTTAAGATATATGCATTTCTCTTCTTGGTCCTACTGAGGGGTCCAACAATATCCACGGCAACACGTTCGAAGGGCGTTCCCATGATGGGCATTTCTCCCAGTGTTGCTGGTGCAGTCCTATGTTTAGGAGCTACTCTTTGGCATTCTGGACAGGATCTCACATACCTCTTTATGTCCTCTGTGATCCCTGGCCAAAAGTAGTGACAGGCTATCCGTTGTCCAGTGGCCCCTATTCCCATATGTCCACTGAAGGGTATAGCATGTCCTAGCTTCATAACCTGCTCCCTGTATGATTTTGGCACTACAAGCTGTCCATGTCCTTTTGGTCCTGTTCCAGCTTTTCTATATAGTAGGCCTTTTTTCATATATAAGTCTCCTTTCTCTGGAGGGTTATGGCTTTTAGGTAATTTGCCAAAGCAAGGCTTCAATGTACTGTCAGCAGTTTGAGCCTTTCTCATCTCTTCTGGATGAGTATTGATGATAGTGTCCTCCTCTTTCTTAGAGCTTGCCCTGGTCTGGACTGTTGCCATCACTATGGGTCTTATAGGTTCTCCTAGAAAGACATATCTACATCCCAGTATTAATGGGTAGATAGGGTTGTCCATCACTGCTGCTTTGATCTCTCCTTCCACATAGCGAGATCTTATGTTGATTCGGGCTATGGGCAGTGTCATGGTTCCTGCTCCCTTGACTGGTCCTCTGATTTCCACTGTTTCTGTGGTTATCTGTTCCGGACTCACCAGAGAAGAGCACACTACTGAGTCAAAGTCCAAGCCTGTATCATATAAGCACAGTACTTGGGTGCCATTCAAGGTCACTTCCTCACAGACAGGGGGATGATGGAGGTCATTCTGACTATCTGCCAGGTCCTTCCTTCCCTTGTTCTCTGTTGTAAGGCATGCAGCGTGATGAGGAGGGTTTTTCCGTCTGCATTCCGCAGTATTGTGGTTACTCATTTGGCAAGATTTACACCACTTTCCTTCCTTTCTTGGAGGTTTCTTTTCTGATCCTAGAGGGTTTTTGTCTTTATAATCAGTTCTGTGTTTGTTCTTGTTGGAATTGTCCCTGTGTTCATAGTTGGTAAAGTTTTGTGAAGGTTTGAAGTTCTCACCCTGCTTCTTCTTATTTCCTGATACTTCTGACTGAGCTGCTTGATATCTTTCAGCCATGGTTAAAATATCTTCCAATCTCTCAGCTCCTTGTTCCATAAGAAATTTTCTCATTTCTTGAGGCATGGATTCTCTCAGTTGCTCCATCATGACCATTTCTTTTATATCTTGACACTTTCCTAAGCTAATCCATTTTGTCAGATAAGTTTCCAATCTGGCAGAAAACTGGTGATAGTTTTCTCCTGGAAGTAGCTTAGCAGTTCGGAATCTCTTTCTATAAGATTCAGAATTCTTTTCGTACCTGACCAGTAAAGCTTGTTTTAAGATTTCATAATCTTCCTGGTCTTCTTTTGAGAGTTTTAAATAAACATCGTATGAAACTCCCCTCAACCCCTGAGATAGCTTAAGGCTCCATTTTTCCTTTTCCAATCCATAGGTAGAGGCCAGTCTCTCATATCTATCCAGGTACGACTCAATGGCGTCCTCTTTTTCAATAAATGGATCCAGGTGGAAACTCATGGCTCCATTTGCCGCGCTATGGTTGGAGCTACTCTCAGAGTGAGGTGAGCTAGCACCATGATTGCTAGCTGCTCCCTGGAGTTCAAGTTCCTTTAAACTTAACTCATGCGCTCTTTGTAACCTTCTTTCTTCAGCTTCCAAAATTAGTCTCTTTTCTTCTCTTTCCAGTCTTTTGGCTTCTCTCTCTGCTTCTAATTTCTTAGCTTCAGTCTCAACTTCCATTCTTTTAGTCTCTCTTTCTGCCTCTAATTTCTTAGCTTCAGCCTCAACTTCCATTCTTTTGGTCTCTCTTTCTGCCTCTAATTTCTTAGCTTCAGCCTCAACTTCCATTCTTTTGGTCTCTCTATCTAAATATTTATCCACTTCAGTTGTGATATATCGAATTAGAGCATCTCCTGTCATACCCAAGTCTTTTCCTTCCTGCATAATCGCAGCTCTAAACTTCACCAATTCAGCCATGATGCTTACTTACCAGAGGGTATATAATTTTATCTTCACTAACAAACTAACTTAATTAAAATCAATTAATTACTTTGAACAAGACAAATCCTTAAAACCTTGTGAGCGTTTCCTATTTACTTCGTACTCAATGGTACTACTATTACAAACAAATTTCTAAGTTTTTAGAATTTTTTCAAAAAAAAAAAAAATTTATTTTTACAAACTATTTGTGGCTCAAGATAGAAGAATACATAGATAGTGGCCCAGGATACAAAATAATATCCCGCGAAAGAGCCCCCAATGTAGCGAAAGGTTTTCCTAGTATGATAGTAGTGGTAGAGCAGAAGTAGAATCTCTCTCCAGAAAGTATGAAGTTCCAGTGCCCGAGAAGTACACTGGTATCACAAGTGAGTTACAGCTGTGAATACTCTGAGCTGGACAATAGATTTAGGCTTCAGAAGTATAAGATGCTACTTCGCTATCGTAACCCTATGTGATATTATAATTAAATTAGAAAAAGTAACTCAAAATTTAACAGTTAAAAATTTAACAAGTCAAATGAGTACAATTATCCAATTTATTATGTACATCTATATATTCTTGTAATGATAAATGGGTGTTGGAAGATGGTAAAATGTATGATTATTTACAGTTACAAATTAAAATAACTAATAGAAAAAGTCTTGGATTTATCTTCCACTGAATTTATAAAACAAGTTTGTCACATTATCTCTTGCCATCTAGTTTTCATCATTAGAAAGTCGTTTTAGAACTGCTCACAGGATTTGTTGGATGGAAATATATAAACTCAACTTTATCCACGTCTGCTCGAGGTTCCTCCGACACACTGGAGTACGGAAGACTTTCCTTCAGCCCGCCCTATAACTACGGGGGACTAAGGTGTTGAAGTTTGGTTGACCTCTAGGCTTCAGTGAGCTGGATCAACTTCTTCAAGTCTTTAGTTTCTCGATCAGGAATGATCATAAACATTGATCATAAAAACCTGGAACAAGAAGTAATAGGTGGCCATTGTTCTAACAATCTCACCACCCTCTGCTGTTCATGATGCGACCATGTCTTCAGTGTTTGTATGTAAATGAATGAATCATGGTAGTATATTACAGAGATAGCATGATAAGATAATGTATAAGGTGCAGAATTAACAATATACATGAATAAATCACATGTTATGATACATGGGTACGATATAACCTTTGCCTTCCACTTATGGATGTCAAGTCACTTATGTACTTGCTGGTATGTCGTAAGCTTCCAGGCAAGAATTAGCCATAATATATTTGGCTAACCAATTAATGGTTATGCTTCCTGACAATGCCGGTGAAGGTTATCTCTGGTTAGCGTCATTCCCTTTTTTATTATATCTGCTACAATCAATCAGAAATAAAATCTGAAATAAAATGATATTAGTAATACATATATTTTTAATAAACTTACATACCCTCTTAGGATTAATAAGCTCACGGTGAGACTGTATTGGCTTAACTTAATCTGCCCTGCATGCAGCGTGAAAATAGAACTTTTCTTGCAGAGGCTGTCCTCCAGTTTCTCACTCTGGCTTCTGGATTTGGTGTGTGATTTACAATGCGCCGCTCTGTCCTTATATTTCAGTCTCTCGCGCGTACGAGAAAGCAGCTCCCAAATTCCCCAAAAGATTTTAGTTTCATCTCCTGTTTTGAAGCTATTTGAAACAATCTGTGCTTTTCCTGTACTCGTTTTTCTCTTCTGTCACTCACACACTTATCTCCTTCCTTCCTTCCTATATATCATTTCCTTTTCCCCATATGGGGCTTTCATTACATATAAGTTTTATACAATTCCGTTGAGGCTTGTTAGTGTAATAAATTTTTAAAGATTATTAGCTAACTTTTAGCCGATGTGATGAAGGTGAAAAATATTAATTATCTTTAAAACTATTTATATTTGAATAATATCCTTTTGGATATAATTCCTAGCCTATCTCCTTTGTTGAGTTATATTTATTTAATATTATTCCAACCATGCGTTCTCCTGTAGTGAATAATTTAATGTCCAGTAAATGCAAACTTTTAAAGTCGGCCATACATTCCTATATAGCTATTTCCTCATTCTTCAGTAATACTGTATGGCTTTTAACCGTAAGTCACATTTCCGCTGTCTACCAACTTCAAAGAAAGACCGCAGCGCTGACCTTGCGCTGGTGTGTGTGGGTGTCGCGTGGGCGTGTCGCGCTACAACCAAGCAAGTGTTTACCAAATCTCGCCCCATTGACCAAACTTTATCAAATTGCACACACATGTTGTGACTGACAATTAAAACAATTTGCCATAGGCTTTTTTGATAAGTTTAAAATTCTATTTTTAATGATTATTTTTTAAAATACACTATATTTGTATGAAAAACAATGAAAAAAAAATATTAAAAAAAATATATCAAAGCAAATTACCAAAATATCAAAAAAGCCCTTGTCAGTTTAAAGGTATATATGTGTCCTACATGCATGCCAAATTTCAGACTGATCTATTAGATAGTTTGTAAAAAAATAACATTTTTTGTTAATAAAATGTTAGTTTTGAGAAAATGCATTTTAGTCACCGAGTGACTTGTCTGGTCCAATATACTCCATTCTGGGGGGCTGAATGTGTTTAAAATTGTCCAGCACTATATGCTGCACCTCCTTCAGCTTCCTGCAGCTCCTCCTCTCGCCTTTGTCTTGCCTAATTTTTCTTCTGTCCTTCTACCATGGTAACCAAAAAAACAACCGCTATATTGGGTTTTTCACCAATTTTCAAGAGCAAAAATCTTGTTTCCCATTGACCAAACTTTATCAAATTGGAACCCACATGTTGTGACTGACAATTAAAACAATTTTACTCATGATTATTTTGATAAGTTTAAAATTCTATTTTTAATGATTTTAAAAAAAAAAGCTATATATGTATGAAAAATTTTTTTTAAAAATATTTTTTAAAAATTTATAAAAGAAAATTACCAAAATATCAAAAATGCAGATGTGTTACTTTAAAGATATAGATGTGTACTACTCATGATTATTTTGATAAGTTGAAAATTCTATTTTTAATGATTTAAAAAAAAAAAAAACTATATTTGTGTGAAAAAATTTAAAATTTTTTTTTTTTAAATTTATAAAAGAAAATTACCAAAATATCAAAAATGCAGATGTGTTACTTTAAAGATATAGATGTGTACTACATGCATGCCAAATTTGAGACTCCTCTGTTAGATAGTTTTAGAGAGAAATCGTGCATTTTCGGCACAAATTTGAAAATCATAGCATGGGGGTAGTGCCGACAATATGCTTTTTGATACATCAAATGCATTTTTTAAGTTATAAAACCGTGCTCAATCGATTCCTCGATGATTATTTAATAAAATAAGCTCAAAAGTAAAAAATCGATATTTTGTACGTAAAATCCAGTTTTCATTGTAGTGGAGCCCCTTAAAATAGATGTCATTCACTCTCACGAAGGTATGTATACCACAAAAAATAGATGTCATTCACTCTCACGAAGGTATGTATACCCCATAAAATAGATGTCATTCACTCTCACGAAGGTATGTATACCACATAAAATAGATGTCATTCACTCTTACGAAGGTATGTATACCACATAAAATAGATGTTATTCACTCTCACGAAGTATGTATACCACATAAAATAGATGTCATTCACTCTCATGAAGTATGTATACCACATACAATAGATGTCATTCACTCTCACAAAGGTACACCTATCACATAAAATAGATGCTGTTCACTCTACGAGGTACATTTATCACATAAAATAGATGTCATTCACTCTCACAAAGGTATGTATATCACATAAAATATATCTCGCTTACTGTCACAAAGATACGTACACCACATAAAATAGATGTCGCATGCTCTCACAGCTATTACATAAATTAGATCGACTCTCTCATGTTTCTCTTATCGTCATACAAATTCTCCATCCAGGAGGTTGGGGATGATGGCTCTACAAGTTTTCGTCTCCTGTTTAGAACACGATCTACTGTTTACTTATGTTTTTGCTTGAACATGTGTTTGTCTCCCTTAAAAATTCTTCAATAGGAAAATATGTCAATCTGCAGTGGTAAGTTCTCAGTCTGAAAATTATGGTCTGCTCTCTTCGTGGATCTTTTATTTATTACTTTTCAGTTCACCGAAGAGCTTATCATCATTCTTGAGCACCCCAAGGAGCATCAGCCTTTAAAAATGTCTGCCAAATCTTCCTGTCACGTGCCATCAGCTCAATGTCTTCTTCATGTCTGTCTCCAGTTTTCTTCTCCACGTGTTCATTTATCTCCCTCTACTTCTCTTACATTGGGGATTCCAGAACAAGGACTGCCTGGTAAGGCTATCAACCAGTGGCGTATCCTGGTAATGCGAGCTAGGCGTGCTGCTACTTAAAATGAATATGTACGCCTACTATTTAACTTCTTCCCCTCTTAATTTAAAAACCAACTATATTCAATTACGCAACGATAGTTATTAGGGGTATATGTCAACTATCCCCGAAATACTAATTAACTTACAACTTGAAACTCACTGTCACTGTAATAATCTGCATTCCCGGCAACTAACAAAAATTAATCACAAAAAACACTAGACGGACACAACCGATTTTTACAACTCGAGAGCTGCAGGGCCACCGCACGCATGTTCGCATTGTATTTACGTATCTGGCCAAGTCCCCGATCCAATCAAACCAGTGTTCATACGTGAATCCGAAAGGTGCCGCACGCATTGTGACGGAATTACCCGAGAAACTTCGGGCGATCGCTACTAACCAATTAAAAACTGCACTATAAAAAGCGTCTGGGGAAATTGAAACTAGATTATACTCGTAGATTCTATGCGGGAAAATCCGTTATCCTGGTGCGTGCGGTCCGGAAGCAGAACATTAGAAGAGAAATATTTTATAGAATAATAAATTAAATTTTTATTTTCCTTCGGGCATAGGTGTACGCAGCACGCACAGCACACATAGAGAATACGCCACTGCTATCAACATATTTCTTCATTGTTTCAATTGCCAGGGTCTTCTCATATTTTGTTCCACTAGCACTGTCTGGTTCTTGTCATCAGTTCAGCATCGGTGATTCTGTTGTACCATTTCAATCCTTCTATTCTACGCAAGCACCAATTTATGACAGTCTACAGCATCTTGTCTCGTCGTGGTAACTTAGAAAAACAAGATGGAGAAAACAATTCCAGGCACAAGTCAGTGAATCACGAAACCATCAGACAACACGCGAGTCATACCAAATTCACATTCCAATGTCAGGACGATTTTGCCAACACTGTTATCCTTCTGTTAACCTTAATGTACCACGAAGAAGCCTGCCTACATTTTACACTGTTATCTGTAATCTACAGAATGTATTGTGCTTGCTATATATATATATATATATATATATATATATATATATATATATATATATATATATATATATATATATATATATATATATATATATATATATATATATATATATATAACCTCTACACCTCACGGTTGTGGTAAAATGGGATGTTATAAATATTTATAGGGGACTTAGTGTACTGACTGAGATCAGCTGTGAAGGTATCTATATCTAATAAGAGTAGTGTATTATAGATAACCTTACTTACTGCCACATATGTATACCTCAGTCAGAATTATTCTGGAATAGTGTGATGACTACGTTATATGTCTAGGTTATGTGTATGATGAAGTGTAAGTCATAACAACAACAGACAGATAAACAATTTAATTTATTCCACCACACTTGACAACACTGTGACACTCACATACATATAACACTCTAAGAGGATATCTTAAAGGAGTCACTGATAACTTTTCAAATAACAATATGTATTCAGTGCTGTCATGAATGTATATGTGTCCTGATTCAAATACAAAGGGAACCAGGAATCACAATCAATTTTAATTACAAGTTATATGTACAGAATTTATTAATATGATTATTGTAGTGACATATATTATTAATGGTATCCTATGTGTGTCAGTTGTGTAGTATTAATATGAGGTAATACTGGTTTTGTTTTGTTCAAGCTCTGTTGGTATTTGTCATTATGACTTCAATAGTTTGTTTCTATTGGAACTAGTATTGGAGATGTTCTCAGTTCCTGGTATTAAAACAATTAAATTCCCCTCTTAATTTTAGTTTATAATGTCATTTTAAGATGGGGGTACATAATGTTGAGCTCCATGGCCACACTCTCTTATCTTGCGTGATGACTGCAGTAAAAGACTCCTCTGCTTGATTACTGTAATGAGTTCTGGAGCCACCCCACTGGATGCTATATGGACCAAGGAGTATGCTGTCCACCTCTGGCTTCAGCAAAGCTCTGACCAGGTGCTGCTCAATAACTTTAAGACCACGGTCCCTGAAACAAGAAGGTTGTACCTTCTACGTCAGAACTAATTTATACTCCATTTCTACACTGAGCACAATACATCACAAACATTGAGTTCAGAGCGTTAGGCCAACTGTCAGCTTCATCTGAAATACTTTATACCAGTATTTCCCTCCCTAATGGTTACTACGCCTCTGCAATTCCAGCATTATTTCTTTCTAGTTAATAATCTAGGTGTCAGTGTACTGTTTGGCCATTCCATGCAGTTTTACTTTCCTCCGACACCTTCTGTTCAGGCTGGAGCACTATAGGCTTTACATCATGTTCGCTACTGAACCACACATATATACAGACATAAATTATCAATTTACATTCAATTTTCATTAAAAGATATTGAATATTTCAAGCTTACCACAATTCATGGAAATAATAATAAACAGTTTCGTTGACTGGCAATGAATATAGCACAACTCCGATCTGCCGATGTCCCAGGCTTTATTTTATAAAAAATATACACTGGTGCTCAACGTACTGTTTCTTAGTAGGTTTATTACAAGATGTGGCAATGAACAGACGCTCTGAATTGTGTATATTCGCAGCTCTACCCAATCACACCACGTCTACACATCTTTTCAAAAAAGTACCCCTTTCCCACGTTTCCCCTGACAACACAAGATAGTATTTATAGTCCGACCAATCGTGTTTAGTCTTTCATTTGTTGCGCTCCAATCACATAGGAGTTAACATGGTAGGCTATTTCCGTAACGTAATGTTTTTTCAAACACGTTATAAAAAAATTTTATGAGCAGAAATGATTTCATGCTGTCAGGCACCCCCACTATTTTATTTTGGCCATAACTTGGTAATTCCTAGACTATTTGCGTAACGTTTTACATATTCTTTGTCAGCAAACCCTAAGGAATCCAAATATACGAATTTAAGGGAGCTAGGTGGCTGCGTTCAAAATGAGCATTTTCTACCACCTCCTGTTCACTTCACTCCCCATGTGGTGTCTGGGTACTGTCATGTTTTCAAACGTAAACCGGTATAATGTCATAATTCCCAATAAGCGTTTTTCAGGATTTTAAAACCTAACTCTGGTATGGGTAGTGAATTTTATCACTGTCGATTTGAAATAAAGTTAGTGCATGTGGCCTTACACGCGTGATGGCAGCAATTGTGTATCGCGCGACGCGTGTTTCGTGTTGCAGGTGTCCCTGCTTTCTGCCTCTCCCTTCTCTCTATCCTTTAGTCCATCTGTCCTTTAGTTAAGCCGTGTATAAAATGGAATGAATGAAATATTAAATTTAGGTCATTGATCAGCTTGCGTATCTCAAGGTTTTTCCAAGAAATACAGTACACGTTTCATTGAAGAAAGCGTGCAGCGACACAGTAGGCTTTTACTATCAACGTGAAAGCGTTACAATTTGCCGACGAAGTAGAAAACAAGGGGGATTTCGAGTACAGTCATTGTGACAGCACTGTTCTTTACCATTCTTCTTTCCTTTTATTAAATTTATTTGTTAGGCTTTGCATTTACGTTTTAATTTATATATGGGGATTAGAATAATTCACGACAACGGTAAAAGGGGAACGACTAAGTAAGTATATATATATATATATATATATATATATATATATATATATATATATATATATATATATATATATGAGTGTGTGGGTGTTTAAAAATTTTTTGTCTAGCTCTGACGGCATTGAATCTTCTAGTTCACTGTGAAGCACAGGAAATAGACAAATTTACGTCAAACCGTCCTGTTATGTGCCAACCGTTCTTCTTCTTCATTCACTTTCAGACGTCGACTGGAATATGTTTAAAGAAAGCGGTGGTCAACCTGAAGTTATTGGTATCTGTGACGGTAATCCTATTCATTCGATTAAGTTTTATGTCCATCTTTTTGCTTGACTTCTCTGTGTAAGTACTTTTGCCGGCAATTACCTCTTTCGTCGGTGTACACTCCCATAACTATCCCATCTTTCACCAGCTTCAGCAAACCTGACATGCTTATCTATCTAATTATGAAAAGTGTGCAGCGACGCAATCATAATAGCGTAAAACATGATCTCTTATCTTAAACTCAGACGCTGATCGTGGCGAAACACAAAATACAGAGTAAATTGTCTGCCCAGACATTCGGATTACGTATTAGTTCCTGGTCAGCTTGGCTATCGATGACCGTTTAAAGATAACATGTTATAATCTGGAGGGAGTGACCCGCACTGCTGACCATCAAATGTCTGTCCTGATTATTACAATATGGATGAATTAGGGGAAGGCATATGACATAATTAATTCCAGCAAGGACTCTTATCCTAATAAACAGAGACACCAATATTGAAGAGTTAGTTACACTTACCATACATGGCTATGTCAATAATTATAACGAGGTGTAGGTGGAAATATACTAATATAAACTAGCCAAAACAGTGATTGACTTTAAATTGAATAATAAACTAGCCTTACTGTGATTGGTTTTAACAATAAACAAACTAGCGAAATTAAATTTCGTGCAGGCGAAATTTTAAGTATAACCCCGCTGGCTTCTGATTACCCTCGCATTCTAATTCTCATCAGAGATCAGGATAGGTGTTAGAAAAATGATTTCATTTTAAGACGGTCTGCATAGATTAAGTAGTAACTTGTAAACTTAACAGTGTAAAGCTACCATCAAAATCAATAGAATCACACAGTGCGAGGAAATCGTCCTAATATGTTAAGGTTAGGAGTGTAAACTAGCATCCTTAGCTCACTTGGGGAAGACTCCGTCTTAACAGCTGCAGTACCTACTATCGGACATCATGTGCAGACATCTGGATAACTACCCTTCTAGAAAGGGGTACGTTTTAACACGTACATTTTCTGATCTTACATATGTGCCTTTAACATGTGTGAAATAGTTATTTCTGTAAAGTTGTGTATGAGGCTAGCAACCTCATCATGTAACATAAATTGCCACATAAACCATCACTGCAGGAGTTGGTGACTGATTCGTGCGAGTTTCCTGCAAGGAACCAGTACTACAGGTAGCCCCATGCTCCACAGGGAGCCGAGAGAGGATAATGATGATATCATAATGTATATTTCAGATGTCAACACTCTATTTCAGATTGAAAAGCATATATAAATTTGATTTATTTGCAGTCTTTCGTTCTCCTAAAACACTTTTATTTGCCTTGAGGGTCTGAGATTTCATGCTCATAGGCATCAGGAAAATTCAGAGGAGGATGAAGTGGTGGCGGAAAGCGGAAGTCACCTAATGCTACATCAGGAGATTAAAGACTTAAGAGAGGCACTCTTTTGCATATTATCTTAGTTTCTTGTACTAGTTGCTAGTACGCAACTTTGGACACCAACAATAAGAGACGGATCTAGAGAACACTCGAAGTGGCAACATTTGTGGGATTTACTCTTGCAACACAACGAACGAGATCCAAAAAGCCAATCGATTCCTGACGTAAGAAGGAAAAGTCAAGAATCTGTGCAGAACCAGCATCACTAGCAAACGACCCCAGTGAATACGTATCAGCAGAACCTGCTAATGTTAAGTGTTAGTCAGACACGGTATATGGACACTCTCTCATCCACCAAATACCGATGAAGATAAAATCCTATTTAACTGTTTTCTAAAGAAACCATTTTCATTCTTCACCATTGTTTCAACAATATTTCATTAATACAAGTAAATATACCTGTTTATATATGTAAATATAAATCTTTAGTTGAACTTGATAACTTGGTTGATTGAAAGTGATTGTTGCACCTGTATGATTCATTTTTTTTCTCAAAATAAATATATACAGAGCTAAACAAAATAATACTATGCTGAATTATCTTCGGCTTGGGGTTTCAGTAAATACATATCAAGTGTTACATCGAGACACAATCACTTTTCTCACAGAAGTGGGCGGAGGATAGTAAATTTACAACACACTTCGTAAACGCAGTTGTTGACTTTGCCATCATAAAATCACTGTGAAACCCCTGAAATAGGAGCACAACCCTCCTATTTACATCACTGCCAAGATTATTCTTGAGCGAAGGTTGCTACCTCTGGAAAAGTCATCATTTTACTCAAATTATCTGGCCATTCGTGGACCACTACGGCAGATCAAAGGAGACAATCCGCGACAATATCTCCATAGAGTTTGTCTAAGAGTGATACTGGTGACAGCCATATTCGCTTTCTCTTTTCTTCATATGTTGAGCACTTTTGCAGCAGATGTTCAGCTGTCACTTTATGAGTGCCACAGCAACACTCATCGGAAGTTCTTATTTCTAACTTGTTGATTGGATAGCATCTCTGTTTGTTGTGGCCTGTGCCAACTGTGAAGATTAGCATTTGTTCACTTCTACTAAGCTGGTAATATGCATTTTTCTTCTGGTGAACTCTGCTTCCCACTTATTTGTAAATTTGCTTCTGATAAATGCCATCCGTTTGTGGTAAAGTGGGATGTTATAAATATTTATAGGGGACTTAGTGTACTGACTGAGATCAGCTGTGAAGGTATCTGTATCTAATAGGTGTAGTGTTTTACAGATAACCTTACTTGCTACCACATTATACCTCAGTCAGAATTATTCTGGAATATTGTGATGACTACGTTAAATGTCTAGGGTATGTATATGATGAAGTGTAAGTCACAACAACAACAGACAGATAAACAATTTAATTTATTCCACCATACTTGACAACACTGTGACACTCACACACATTTAACACTCTATAAGACTATCTTAAATGAGGCACTGGTAAAGTTTCAAATATAAATATGTATTAATTACTTTCACTAATATATATGTCCTGATTCAACTACAAAGTGAACCAGGAATCACAATCAATTTTAATTACAATTTATATGTACAGAATTTATCAATATGAACCTTGTAGTGACATATTTTATTAATATTATCCTATGTGTGTCAGTTGTGTAGTAGTAATATGAGGTAATACTGGTTTTGTTTTTTCAAGCTATGTTGTTATTTGTCATCATGACTTCAAGTGTTTGTTTATCTTGGAAATAGTATGGGGAAAAGTTCACAGTTCCTATCAATTTAAACACTGTATTTTCCCTCTGTTTTATTATAAAGTCAGATTTTGAGGGGGGGGGGGGGGATAATGTTGAGCTCCTCTGGCCATAGACGCCTATCTTTCGTGATGGCGGCAGGAAAAGACTCCTCTGCTCGATAGCCTCCCTGTGTTCTGGAGACACCTCACTGGTCACTATCAGGACCCAGGAGTATGCTGTCAGCCTCTAGGTTCAGCAAAGCTCAGACCAGGTGCTGCTCAATAACTTTAGGACCACGGTCCCTGAAACAAGAAGGTTGTACCTCCTATTTCAGAACTAATTTATAATGAATTTCCAGACTGAACACAATACATAACAAACACTGAGTTCAGAGCGGTAGGCCAACTAATATCTTCATCTGAAACAATTTTCACCAGTATACTCCTCCCTAATGGTTACTACGCCTCTGCAATTCCAGCATTATTTCTTTCTAGTCAATAAGATAGGTGTCAGTGTACTGTTTGGCAATTCCATGTAGTTTTACTTTCCTCCGACACCTTCTGTTCAGGTTGGAGCACTATATAGGCTTTACCTCATGTTCGCTACTGAACCACACATATATACAGACATAAATTATCAATTTACATTCAATTTTCATTAAAAAGATATCAAATATTTCAAGCTTACCACAATTCATGGAATAATACACAGTTACGTTGACTGGCAATGAATATAGCACAATTTCGATCTGCCGATGTCCCAGGCTTTTATTTAGAAAAATATGCACTGGCGCTCAACGCACTGGTTCTTTAGTAAGTTTATTTGAAAATGTGGTGCTGACCTGACGCCTCTGATTGACTATATTGGCGGGTCTAACCAATCGTGCCATGTTTACACAAGCGTTTGAAAAAAAGTACTCCTACTCACGTTTCCCTAACAACAAAGAATCAATATTTATAGCCCGACTAATCGTGTTTAGCCTTACATTTACTTTCCGCCAATCAAATAGGAGGTAACATGGGGACCTATTTCCCGTACAATGGTGGTGTGAAAATCTGCCACTGAGCGATTCTGATTTTGGGGTTGTCTGACACCCTCACTATTTCTTTTGGCTATAATTTGTTAATTCCTAGACTATTTGCGTAACGTTTAACATATTCTTTGTCAGCAAGTCCTAAGGAACCCAAATATACAAATTTAAAGGAGCTAAGCGGCTGCGTTCAAAATATGTATTTTCTAGGATAGTCGTGTAGTTGTTTTTTTATTTTTTTATGTTTAGAACCGCCACCTGTCCTGCTGTACTGTCAGACTAATGTCAGGATTTTAGACATAAAACAGTAGAATGTCATGTTTCCTAATAAGCGTTTTGTAAGTTTTTTAAACCTAACTCTCGTATGGGTAGTGTTTTTTATCACTGTCCATTTGAAAAAAAGTTAGTGCTTGTGGCCTTACACGCGTGTTAGTGGTGGCATTAATTGTGTATCGCGAGACTGTGGTAGTATTGCCTGCGTTCCGGCTTTCAGCCCCTCCCTTTCTTTCTATCCTTAGTCCATCTGTCTTTCGTTTATGGTAACTTAGTGTATAAAATGACATGAATGGAATATTAAATATAGGTCAGCTTGCGTATCTCAAGGTTTTCCTTAGAAAGGCAGTACACGTTTTATCGTAGAAAGCGGGTATTGAAGCAGTAGGCTTTTACTATCAACGTGAAACGTTACAATTTGCAGATGAAGGAGAAAACAAGGGGGATTTCGAGTACAGTCATTGTGACAGCACTGTTCTTTACCATTCTTCTTTCCTTTTATTAAATTTATTTGTTAGGCTTTACATTTACTTTTTAATTTATATATGTGGATTAGAATTTCTCACGACAAATCCTCCCCACTTAAAACAGACGTTATATGTCAGTCTATAATTCTATATACACACATAGAGAAATTTATTATTATTCCTGGGGGTTTAGGGTGAATTCTCATCACACGGATGGCGGCTTAAAAAAATCCGCTCCCAGATTTGTTTTTCCACTTATATACTCTATGCTAAACTCAAATGGTCCAATTGCATGCTCAATAATGACCAACGGAGTAATCTAGAAATTCTCATGTGTAGCCTGTGCTAGCCTAAAGAAACGACAAAGGTTTGTGATCCGTTTTGCAACTTAAAAATGCCTTCCCATACAGATAAATATTGAATTTCTTTATCGCCCATATTACTGCAAGACATTCCTTTTCGCTAGTTGAGTAATTGGTTTCAGCTTTATTCAACTTTCTGCTAGCATATGCCACTGGGCTTAATTCCCCATCCAATGCATCTGATTTCTGTAGCAGAGTCGCACCTAACCCAATATTACTGGCATCTGTCCTTACTATGAATTCTTGCCTTAAGTCAGGTAATTACAAAATAGGTTTACTTGTGAGCTTTTCCTTCAATTCTTGGTATGCTATTTCACATTGTGGTGTCCATGTAATTCGATCTGGATTTCCCTTACGTGTCAAATCAGTTAACGGTGCACATATGGAATTAAAGTTTTTGATATACTGTTGGTAGAAACCACATAATGAGACAAAGGATCTCACGTCTTTCTTGGTTTGTGGTCTCGGGGCTTTCTTTAGTTTCTCTAAATTCTTGGGGTCAGGGGTCATGTTTCCCTGATAAACTGTGTGTCCCAAGAATTCCAATTCTTTACATCCAACGCAACATTTGGTTGGTCGGGCTGTTAAATTCGCTTCCCTAAGTCGATTAAACAGCATGTTCAGAGAGTCAATGTGTTCCTCAAATGTTTCTGTTGCTATAAGGATATCATCCATGAAATTTGTGATACATGAATTATTCTGAGGGTCCAATAATTTTCTCATCATTCTAGAGAAGACACTAGGCGCATTCTTCAATCCAAATGGCAATCTATTAAACTCATAGTGTCCTTCTGAGGTACTAAAAGCTAGGTATGGTCTAACCTCAGGCTTTACTGGAATCTGATAGTAACCTTTACTCAGATCCACTTTTGAGAAATATTTAGCTTTATTTAGTCTGGCAAACAGCTGATTTGTATCCGGCAATGGATCCACCTGGAACTATACGAAGATTCACTGTGTGAAATAATTCCTTCCTTCAACAAATAGTCTATTCTCTTCCTTCAAGGCTTTCTCCTTAGCAAAAGGAATCGAATAGGGTTTCATACATACAGGTGTGGGGTCTATCAGTTTCATATCATATTCCAATAGGTTTGTATGCCCTGGTCGGTCGGTTAACACCTCTGTATGATTATCTAGAACCTGTTGCACTCTCTCTTTCTGAGTTTTCGTTAAATGTGTACTGATTTTCACCTGTGCCGCTGTCTCACAGGGGTGTAATGGATATTCAAATGATGAAAGTGGTTCCTTTTTCATCTCCATGGCAATGGACAAGGTCAACAAGTGTGTCTCTTCCTGATGTTCTCTTTCCAAATATTTCTTCAGGAGATTCACATGATAGATTTTTTCTTTCCCATTCTTATCTATCTTATAATTGGTTCTAGACACCTTCTCTAGAACTGTATATGGACCTTGCCATCCAATTTGTAACTTATTCTGACTACCGGGTAGAAGAAGCAGTACCTTCTCTCCCACAGCCAAATTTCTGTCTTTAGCTTTCCTGTTATAATAGGCAGCATGTTTCTTCCTGGCTTGTTTCAAATTTTCATTGGCAAGTTTCCAGCCAGTTTTTAAACGAGTGGTCAGCTCATTCACATATTGGTATGAGGATGTAATATTTTCCTCTGCCTTTTCATCAGTCCACGTTCTTAACAGCGCTTCGAGTGGACCTTTTATTGGCCTTCCAAATAATAATGTTGCCGGGGCCATACCGGTTGAACTATGGGGTACCTCCCGATAAGCAAAGAGGGCGGCGTGAAGGTACTGATCCCATGTATCTGGTTTTTCGTGTGCCAACTTTCTCAGGATCGACATCAACGTGCCATTAAATCTTTCCACTTGGCCGTTCCCTTGGGGATGGTACACACTACAATGGAAGTGTTTGGCCTGGAAGATCCTGAAAACTTCTTCTGTTAGTTTTCCCTTGAACTGAGAGCCATTATCAGTCAAGATTTGATTGGGAAAGCCTAACCTTGTGAAAATTGTGAGCAATGCCTCTGCCACATGTTTAGAATCAATCGATGACAGGGCTACTGCCGCTCCCCACATAGAACAAGTGTCCACCAGAGTCAGAATGTAGCTGTTCCTTCTCTTGGTTCGGGTGAGAGGTCCCACAAGATCCACGGCAACTCTCTCAAAGGGTGTTCCCACTATGGGCATTTTCCCCAGAGTTGCTGGTGCAGTCCAATGTTTAGGTGCTACTCGTTGGCACTCTGGACAGGATTTTACATATCGTTTGATATCTTCAGTTATCCCTGGCCAGAAATAGTGACAAGCTATACGCTGTCCTGTTGCGCTGATCCCCATATGACCACTGACGGGAATCGCATGCCCTAGTTCCAACACTTTAGTCCTATATGAAGTGGGAAGGACCAGCTGTCCGTGACCATTGGATTCAGATCCAGCCTTCCTATATATCAGCTTGTTCTTCATATAAAATTCTCCCTTGCCTGGAGGTGTATGAGATTTGGGCAACTTCTTGAAACACGGCTGGAGTGTTTTGTCCTCAGCCTGTGCCTTCCTCATCTCATCTGGATGAGTATTTATTGGATTATCCTCCTCCTTTTTAGACTGTGATCTGGTCTGCACTGTTGCCAATATCACAGGTCTCTTGGGATTCCCCAAGAAGACATATCTACACCCCAATATCAGAGGGTAGATTGGCTCATTTATCACTGCTGCTTTTATGATTCCTTCCACATATCGCGTTTTCACCTTTATCCGGGCGACGGGAAGTGTCATGGTAGCTACATCCTTGGTTGCAGTTTGAATCTCCACTGTTTCTGTGGTGTATTGATCGGCCTGCACCAGGTGAGAACTCACAACGGAATCGTAATCTGAACCGGTATCATATAAACACCTTATAGTGACACCATTACAGATGACATCTTCACACACTGGGGGATGGTATGGTTCCTGTAGTTCTGCAGGTTTGACTTTTTTTCCTTTTTCCCAGATGTCATAGCAGCACAATGAGGAGGTTTCCTTCTACAATGGTCAGTGTCATGATTGTTCATCTTACAATTTTTAACACCACCTTTTTCCTTGGTTGAAAGATTTTCTTTCATCATATTTCCTTTCATCGAATTGTGGGGTTTTATTTTTATTGTCATACCGTGGCCTATCAAACTGGTGCTTACCTTTGTTTTGATCTCTAGGATCAAATTTATTAAAGTTCTGTGGTGCCCTAAAATTTTCTACCTGTTTCTTTTTATTACCTGATACCTCTGCCTGAGCTGCTTGATACCTTTCAGCAACATTTAGCAACTCACCCAGCCTCTCTGCACCTTGTTCCATGAGAAACTTTCTCAGGTCTGGAGCCATGGACTCTCTTAATTGTTCTATAAGGATCATTTCCTTAAGATCTTGGGTTTTCCCCAGAGAAGTCCATTTCTCCAAGTATGTCTCTATTCGTGCAGAGAACTGGTGATAGGTTTCACCTGACAGTAGTTTAGCATTCCTAAATTTTTTCCTATAAAATTCTGCGTTCTTTTCATATCTTAACAAAAGGGCCTGCTTTAGCATGTCATAATTTTCCTGATCACCTCTGCTCATTTTGGCAAAAACTTCATAAGCTGCCCCCCGAAGACCTTGAGATAACTTTAAGCTCCACCTTTCTCTCTCTAACCCATATGTGGTAGCTAATAGTTCATATCTATTTAGATAGCTCTCAATATCATCGTCTTTCTCAACAAAATGATCTAAATGAAAATTCATAGCTGAGGTTGAGGCTCCCTGGCTAGCAGTGGCATCAGAGGTAAAGGGACTGGCACCATTTTCAGGAGCATGGCCTTGAAACTCAAACTCCCTTAGTCGTAACTCATGTTCCCTTTGTAATCTTTTATCTTCTGCTTCCCTTTCTGCAGCTAATCGCTTGTCTTCCCTTTCTGCAGCCTGTCTTCTTTCCTCGGCTTCCCTTTCTGCAGCCAATCTTTTGTCTTCTCTTTCTGCCTCCAATTTCTTAGCCTCAGCCTCCATCTTTCTTTCGGCCTCTTTTTCTAATCTTCTTTCTTCCCGTTCAATATATTTGTCACATTCAGCAGTGACATAAGCAATCATAATTTGCCCGTCCATTCCTAACTCTTTCGCAGTCTTACAGCAGCAGATCGAAATTTGGCCAGGTCCGCCATTTTCTAACAGGTAAATGTTGGTAATGTCTAACTAAACAATACACTCTGATATTACTTATCCAAAGACACCACAAGCACTGAGAGCTCAACGTTATTTATTTCCACCCAAGGATACCTTTTAATTCTTATTATTCCCAATATCTATAACAGGAGAAAGTTCAATATCCCTGGAGCGAGACCCCAATATATGTGGTAAAGTGGGATGTTATAAATATTTATAGGGGACTTAGTGTACTGACTGAGATCAGCTGTGAAGGTATCTGTATCTAATAGGTGTAGTGTTTTACAAATAACCTTACTTGCTACCACATTATACCTCAGTCAGAATTATTCTGGAATATTGTGATGACTACGTTAAACGTCTAGGGTATGTATATGATGAAGTGTAAGTCACAACAACAACAGACAGATAAACAATTCAATTTATTCCACCACACTTGACAACACTGTGACACTCACACACATTTAACACTCTATAAGACTATCTTAAATGAGGCACTGGTAAAGTTTCAAATATAAATATGTATTAATTACTTTCACTAATATATATGTCCTGATTCAACTACAAAGTGAACCAGGAATCACAATCAATTTTAATTACAATTTATATGTACAGAATTTATCAATATGAACCTTGTAGTGACATATTTTATTAATATTATCCTATGTGTGTCAGTTGTGTAGTAGTAATATGAGGTAATACTGGTTTTTTTTTTTTTTCAAGCTATGTTGTTATTTGTCATCATGACTTCAAGTGTTTGTTTATCTTGGAAATAGTATGGGGAAAAGTTCACAGTTCCTATCAATTTAAACACTGTATTTTCCCTCTGTTTTATTATAAAGTCAGATTTTGAGGGAGGGGGGGAGGGAGGGGGGAGGGCATAATGTTGAGCTCCTCTGGCCACAGACGCCTATCTTTCGTGATGGCGGCAGGAAAAGACTCCTCTGCTCGATAGCCTCCCTGTGTTCTGGAGACACCTCACTGGTCACTATCAGGACCCAGGAGTATGCTGTCAGCCTCTAGGTTCAGCAAAGCTCAGACCAGGTGCTGCTCAATAACTTTAGGACCACGGTCCCTGAAACAAGAAGGTTGTACCTCCTATTTCAGAACTAATTTATAATAAATTTCCAGACTGAACACAATACATAACAAACACTGAGTTCAGAGCGGTAGGCCAACTAATATCTTCATCTGAAACAATTTTCACCAGTATACTCCTCCCTAATGGTTACTACGCCTCTGCAATTCCAGCATTATTTCTTTCTAGTCAATAAGATAGGTGTCAGTGTACTGTTTGGCAATTCCATGTAGTTTTACTTTCCTCCGACACCTTCTGTTCAGGTTGGAGCACTATATAGGCTTTACCTCATGTTCGCTACTGAACCACACATATATACAGACATAAATTATCAATTTACATTCAATTTTCATTAAAAAGATATCAAATATTTCAAGCTTACCACAATTCATGGAATAATACACAGTTACGTTGACTGGCAATGAATATAGCACAATTTCGATCTGCCGATGTCCCAGGCTTTTATTTAGAAAAATATGCACTGGCGCTCAACGCACTGGTTCTTTAGTAAGTTTATTTGAAAATGTGGTGCTGACCTGACGCCTCTGATTGACTATATTGGCGGGTCTAACCAATCGTGCCATGTTTACACAAGCGTTTGAAAAAAAGTACTCCTACTCACGTTTCCCTAACAACAAAGAATCAATATTTATAGCCCGACTAATCGTGTTTAGCCTTACATTTACTTTCCGCCAATCAAATAGGAGGTAACATGGGGACCTATTTCCCGTACAATGGTGGTGTGAAAATCTGCCACTGAGCGATTCTGATTTTGGGGTTGTCTGACACCCTCACTATTTCTTTTGGCTATAATTTGTTAATTCCTAGACTATTTGCGTAACGTTTAACATATTCTTTGTCAGCAAGTCCTAAGGAACCCAAATATACAAATTTAAAGGAGCTAAGTGGCTGCGTTCAAAATACGTATTTTCTAGGATAGTCGTGTAGTTGTTTTTTTATTTTTTTATGTTTAGAACCGCCACCTGTCCTGCTGTACTGTCAGACTAATGTCAGGATTTTAGACATAAAACAGTAGAATGTCATGTTTCCTAATAAGCGTTTTGTAAGTTTTTTAAACCTAACTCTCGTATGGGTAGTGTTTTTTATCACTGTCGATTTGAAAAAAAGTTAGTGCTTGTGGCCTTACACGCGTGTTAGTGGTGGCATTAATTGTGTATCGCGAGACTGTGGTAGTATTGCCTGCGTTCCGGCTTTCAGCCCCTCCCTTTCTTTCTATCCTTAGTCCATCTGTCTTTCGTTTATGGTAACTTAGTGTATAAAATGACATGAATGGAATATTAAATATAGGTCAGCTTGCGTATCTCAAGGTTTTCCTTAGAAAGGCAGTACACGTTTTATCGTAGAAAGCGGGTATTGAAGCAGTAGGCTTTTACTATCAACGTGGAACGTTACAATTTGCAGACGAAGGAGAAAACAAGGGGGATTTCGAGTACAGTCATTGTGACAGCACTGTTCTTTACCATTCTTCTTTCCTTTTATTAAATTTATTTGTTAGGCTTTACATTTACTTTTTAATTTATATATGTGGATTAGAATTTCTCACGACACCGTTCAAGGTCTTTCCATGTGTTTTTAAAAATTCTTTTTATGTCTATATCTAATTCCATTCTCCGTGTATTTTAGATCTTCGTCTATTTCTCTTTCCTGGGGATTCCAGGACAAAGACTACCTTGTATTGCACTCAACTGGTTTCTTCACTGCGTGTATTATCTATAGCCAGTGCATACTCCTCTCCTCTTGTTCTACTGGAAAATGTCTGGTTCATTGTCGGCATGGCCGGCTCTTGGGCTGTGCGAGCGATATATTATTCCTCCCCCCCTCCTTCCCCTCCATCCAAAGCACACAAAAAAACAAACAAACTAACAAACGCGCTGTGAGCGCCGATCTGCAGTTCAAGATGATTTTAAAAAATTTACATACTGTGAGATTTAAAAAAAAACATTTAAACGTTATCAATATATATAAAATCCCAGCTTTTTCTGATGCAACTTTGGTTGAAAGTTAGACAGTAATTGTATTGTTTCCCTTATATGTACTCTCCCGAAAATAGTAACACTTACCAAAGAACAATACGCAAATGACGGTGTGCACAAAAATTTATTGATAAAATGTGTGATCCCGTATACACACATTGGGATCCTCGCTGCTGCTAGATAGTTCGTGTACTAAAGTGATGCACAGTGGTTTTGTAAAATAATTATGAATAAGTAAAATTGCCGTTAGGTATTGGTGCTTTGAATTTAATTCCTGTCTTATGACGGGCTCTTACACTAATGTTTAAATAAAATGCTACAGTAAAAGCTTGCGAAGAGTACAGTGCTATATATCTAAACAGCATTAACCTGAGTCTCGGAAGAAAACCATAGAGTACGACGCGGGAGGGAAAGGGGGGGGGGGGAGAGAGAGAGAAGAAGGTTATCCCGAGAGATCGCTTCTTCCAGAAAAAATCCTTCGGGGCGGCTCTGGTTGTCAGTTCCACATTGATGATTTTTTATCACTTTAACCATTCTATTGTACACATCTATGAAAGTCGATAATCTCTTGGTTGCCGTTTTTGCTGTTCACCATGTTTCAGAACCGTACACTAGAACTGCCGTGACATTTGAGTTGAAGATCTCTATTGCTATGTTGATTTCTCTTTTACTTTCTACAGATTTCCCGATGCAATGAATGTTCATCGTGTCTTTTGTTGTCTTATTATGATATAACTGTCTGTTCTTCCAATGTCTCCTATACTCGTGCCTTGTTAAACGTGTGAGTCCACATTAGGTAGGAAAGTTTCGTTAAGCGCTGTCTGGCGACCTTTTGTCGCTTTTATTCTCATTATTTATATCTTTTCTCTATGTATTTTCCAACCCAATGAAAGTGGATGCTTTTTTTTTTTTTTACATATATCAGAATACGAAATCATACTTTTCAAAAGAAAAGTTAGACAACAGTGTGATAACAGGGAAACTTTACGGAAAAAGAAACATAGTATTAACAAAATAAAGAAAAGTTTACTATGGTGTGTGCGGAAGTCAACAACCGAACTGATATAAGTGCTATCACTAAAGTGGGTAATCAGGGTTGCCGAAGTAATATGAAACGATATTTGGTAAAAGACACTTCTAGACAAGCGTAAATACACCATCCATACATGTCTATATATACGCAATATACATTCCTTTACATCTATATGTGTAAGCAACTAACGAAAATAGGTGAATATTAGGTACTGGGAACAAAGAAAAGAAAAACGAAAAAACGAACGAACAAAAGAAAGACAGAACGAAAGAAGGAACAAACGAAAATACGAGTGGCAGTAGACAACAGACAAGTAAGAGAAGTAATACGCACTCCGGAGGTTCGACCCAGGCCCACCCGAAAGACGCCTGCGCCTTGTTGCGAAAGTGACCGTGTTACGACACACGACATGCATACATATAAAAATGCACTTTTGAACTTTACATGTACATACGTAATTGAAATACCGGTATATAAAACGTGAGTCAGTAAATTAGACTGCTGATATTTTCCTCTTGTTAAAAAAAAGTACGTAACCAATATCTTATATCAGTTTAATGTACCAACAGTGTTAATTTAGCTACGTTGTGTTTTTTTTTAATTACAATCTGTCTTCTTCCTAAGGTGTAGATAGATGTACACGTCGCCATCTTATTGACATGTCAAGAGGGATGGAATGCTGGGAACGTAGACAATACAGGAGTGGGAAACACAATTTAGTTCTTAAATTCCGAAACAAGTTTTATGATTAGTTCTCGCAGAAGTAATGATGCTTTAATTTCTCTTCCCAGTCTTTTCTTTCTTTCTTTCTTTCTTTCTTTCTTTCTTTCTTTCTTTCTTTCTTTCTTTCTTTCTTTCTTTTTCTTTCTTTGTCTTTCTTTCTTTCTTTCTTTCTTTCTTTCTTTCTTTCTTTCTTTCTTTCTTTCTTTCTTTCTTTCTTTCTTTCTTTCTTTCTTTCTTATCTTTCTTTCTTTCTTTCTTTTCTTTTCTTTCTTTCTTTCTTTCTTTCTTTCTTTCTTGATCTATGGATGCGAGTCATTGGCAATAGCTACGACCCACAAAAGCCAGCTCCAGATCTCAGAAATGTGGTATCTGACGAAGTTGGTAAAAGTAACAAGAAGAGACACTTTCCGCAACCAGACTATTCTTCATGACCTCAAAACTCAGTCCCTGCAGATACAAGTGGAACAGTCCTAATTACGATGGTTTGACCATGTTTGACAAAATCGGCTACCATGACAAATATGGGAAACCAAAAGTCAGGGATCCAGACCTCCATGACGACTGATATAAGGTTGTGCAGGGGGCTGACAAACTCATTATGTAAACAAACTGTTACAGAAACTAAAAGCTACAAGAGAGTTCAGGCTGTCATGCAGGCTTCCTGTTACGTGGCCAGCTGTAGTGGGGGGCCCATGCTCCCTAATGAGCGACAAAAAGAATGAATGAAAACATATTAAACCAATGACTCGTAGTTTCATTATTTTTTTTTTCCAAAATATTATGTCCGATTCCAGTAATTCCCAAAATTTTATGGTCGATACCTGTATTTCTCAAAATATTATGGCCGATACCAGTATTTCCCAAAATGTTATGGATACACTCAAGCTGCAGCCACAAATCTGCACAAAGGCGGCTCAGGCCATAGGGTCGTTTCTCGCTGGAATTTTGAAGCAGCGGCGAGATCCGGCAGCTCCCTGAGCGACTGAGCAGCCCTCTTTAGGATCACTCTGCTCACCTCCATGGCACAAGGAAGGGGCTAGAAAAGGTGCCCTGAACATAGCCTGCTTCAACCTACTCTGAGCAGCTTGACGCGGCTGGAGGGTATCCCAATTATGCGTTCGAACAAAAAATAAGAAAAAAATAAAGGTGCTTACCTTTGGCACGTGGAACGTGCGAACACTACTCGACAATACCCTGGCCGACAGACCTGAAAGACACTTGTGGCCAAAGAACTGGCGCGCTATAATGTCGATATAGCAGCCCTAAGCGAGACGCGACTACCAGAAGAAGGCCAGATTACTGAAATTGGAGGAGGCTACACATATTATTGGAGTGGGCGGGACAGCAAGCAACGGCGTGAGGCTGGCGTTGGATTCGCCATTAAATCTCTTACCGTAAGTAAACTTGTCAAATTTCCCAAGGGTATTAACGATCGCCTAATGACCCTTCATGTCCCACTAGGAAGCAACAGAAGTGCCACACTGATCAGTGCATAAGCCCCAACAATGACAAACCCCGAGGAAACAAAATAAAAGTTCTACGACGAACTTAACTCTATTATCTCATCAGTTCCTAAATCTGAGAAAATTATTATTCTCGGCGACTTCAATGCCAGAGTAGGCACTGACCACAACACCTGGGATGGAATACTTGGAAAACATGGCATAGGCAAATGTAATAGTAATGGGCTCCTATTACTCAGCCTGTGTGCCACACATGATTTGTCCATCACGAACACCATGTTTCGCCTACCCACTCGAAATAAAACAACATGGATGCACCCCCGCTCCAAACAGTGGCATCTCATTGATTATGTCGCCACGAGAAGGAGCGACAGACGTGACGTGAGAGTGACCAAGGCCATGTGTGGTGCCGAATGCTGTACAGACCACAGGCTGACTATCAAAACTCAACCTTAACATACAACCATAGCTAAGACACCAGAGTCAGAAACCCATGAAGAGGCTCAACGTCACAAAACTTAAAAGCGAAGCAACGCAGAGAGCTTCTCAAGGGACGTGGACAGCCGTCTGAGGGACGTTGAGCTCGGTCAAACCACCATGGAGGAAAAATGGGCCACTTTGAAGAACATCGTGTACTCTGCAGCCTCTGAGAGCCTGGGATATACAACACGCAAGCACCCTGACTGGTTTGATGAGAATGACGAAAATATTAAAACACCGCTGGCTGAAAAATATCGCTTGCACAGAGACTATCAAAGCAACTCTTCCTCAACATCCAAAAAAGGCAGCCTTTATCAATATACGCAGAGTCGTCCAGAATAAGCTCCGGAAGATGCATGATGCATGGCTCAGCAATAAAGCAGAGGAGATACAGAGATATGCAGGCAGAAATGACTCAAAGTGTTTTTATGATGCCCTAAAAGCAATTTATGGCGCTCAATCGAATCAATTATCACCGGTCCTAAATGCTGATGGCATGGCATTGCTCACTGATAAAACGCAGATTTTGGAGCGCTGGGCAGAACACTTCAATGCCATCTTAAATTATCCATCAACCATTAACGACCAGGCCATTGCAAGCATAACGCAAGTGTAGCGGAAGGTTTTCCTATTATGATGATAGTGGTAGAGCAGAAATAGAATCTCTCTCCAGAAAGTATGAAGTTCCAGCGCCCGAGAAGTACACTGGTATCACAAGTGAGTTACAGCTGTGAATACTCTGAGCTGGACAATAGATTAGGCTTCAGAAGTATACGTTGCTACTTTCGCTATCGTAACCCTATGTGATAATATAATTAAATTAGAAAAGGTAACTCAAAATTTTAACAGTTAAAAATTTAACAAGTCAAATGAGTACAATTATCCAATTTATTATGTACATCTATATATTCTTGTAATGAGAAATGGTTGTTGTAAGATGGTAAAATGTATGATTATTTACAGTTACAAATCAAATAAACAAGCTAAAAAGTCTTGGATTTATCTTCCACTGAACTTATAAAACAAGTTTGTCACATTATCTATTGCCATCTAGTTGTCATCATTAAACAGTCGTTTTTGAAACTGCTCACAGGATTTGTTGGATGGATACACATAAACTCATCTTATGTTATTAGCCACGTCTGCTCGAGGTTCCTGCGACACACTGGAGTACGGAAGACTTTCCTTCAGCCCGCCCTATAACTACGGGGGACTAAGGTGTTGAAGATTGGTTGACCTCTAGGCTTCAGGGAGCTGGATCAACTTCTTCAAGTCTTTAGTTTCTCGATCAGGAATGATCATAAACATTGATCATAAAACCTGGAACAAAAGGTAATAGGTGGCCATGTTGTTCCAACAATCTCACCACCCACTGCTGTTCATGATGCGACCATGTCTTCAGTGTTTGTATATAAATGAATGAATCATGGTAGTATGTGTTGCGTGATAAATTCTCGCAACATCGTTTTATCACAACATATATTTTGTAACGCAAGGGCAACAACTGCTTGAAATTTATAGTCACTTTTCTCGGTAAGCATTTGTCTCCTCGCGTTGGTATTGAATGCAGTTAAGTTTGCTATGCTAGGCCGTTTTCTCAGAAACCGGTTGGCAACCTGTTGGGTTATCCTTTTAAGGTAATCATTCTTACGCTGGTTCGTAGTAAAGGTTCTTGCGTCTTAAGTTCTGAGCTGTGGTCATTTTGCGCTGGACTGCGCATGACTGGTCTTGCTTCTTTGTCGATCGATTTCCGCCCACCACCAGTCAGTGAGCGATTTTGAATAGCTAGAAAGATGCCTCGCTGAGAGGGGATCTCTGCTATTTTTTGTTCTGTCAGGAATGTGAAGTCCTCTTTATGGATATTTCGTTTATTCGAGATAATACCTCTAGTGTATTTTCCACATGCCGGGAGGCGTAATATTTCTGTGTATTTCCTGAAGGCAAGGTAAATTAACTTTTCATTAACTCTATCGATTTTTGGTCGTGAGCGATTTTTGATTCATAGCCTGTCTTCGAAAGTCATCGTCACGAGATGTTTTCCCAGCTCACATGTCGCTGTATTGTACTGCATCGGTTGATGCATGTCCCAGGGACCATTACTTGCTACTTTGTTACATGAACTAGGTTTGGAAAACCTTTGTTATCATTTGGATATTTTTGAGGACATTATTTATACTTCGGCAGACGTGCCTGTCTTGCTGAAGCCAGATTAAGGAGAGTGAACTGATCTCATACATCCGGTTATCTTCTGGCTAAGATAGAAAGGGATGGAGAATTTTCCCGACTACATTACAGCCTTATAATGTATTGACATGCCTGTGAATCACCTTTATTATGATGCTGTCTACCGTCCATTGCTGTATTGAATGTTGCTGTGATAATGACTGTTTGATGTGCCTACATATTCGCGTAACCATTTTGTCACTGTGGCGTCCACAATAAATGATACAGAAAAACGTCACTAGCTGTTACAAGCATCATTGACTTTATACGTCGTGAGTTAACTGACGTCCTTGTGTGGATTGCCCTGTTTTTGTATGATCATTGTTTGACTGTACATCATCTACACACTTCACAAAACCAGACATGCGGATACCATCCATTATCATATGGCATCACGCATCATTTGGTGGCCATAAGCTGGTTTGATCTGGTACCAGCAAACACGGGGTCCCTTACCCACTTCATTTTCAACAAGAATTCATCAGCATCCTTAAAGAAATTAACATTCTTCAAGACAGTTAACATCTTCAAAATTTTCAAAGTACTCGGCGTTGTCCGGTAAATGTCAAAATTGCAATTTTTGACTGAAACAGAAATTTGACAGTACCCGGCGTTGTTACATGTTGCCGGATAACTCGGACTGCTGTTATCTTTTACGCAAGTCAAGCAAGTTGCTGCTGTCAAGGTTCCAGTGCTGTCGTTTTTTGTGAAGGTCAAGTGCCGGTTGAAACGGGTTGTTTTCTGAAGAAGGCCAAGTACCGATTTCCATCAACTTACTTTTGGATAAGAGGGTCAAGTGCCGAAACAACTCAACATACAGTATTTCAGAAGCTCAAGTACCATCGTGTTAGCAGTGGAAGCAGTTCAGATGTGCCATCATCGTTGGAGCTTCGCTCTTTAGGACGTTGATTGACATCCGTTTTTTTCTGCTGTTCTACGATTGGAAGCCTATAAGTTAAGTGGCCTGTTTGTATGTAAACTGTGCCCTTATACTTCTGCTGAGTCTTCTGTGTATCATCTCATTCTATATGTTATATGTTTATATGTTATTTGTATATTTATATGTTTATATTTCAGCGGGTCTGGCTGGGTGGCGACTCCTATAGATCATACCACATAGCAGAGGTTTTCTATTGAGAGTGTTCTGTAGGGTGAGCAAATTTCCAATACTGGAATTTGCTAAGCGACTTCTGTTGCTATTTATGTTAGTTGTGATGACATGTATTAATATTGTTTTCGTTATTATTTCGCATTCTTTAGTTTTGTTTTGATTTGTTTGTATTTGTTAGCCTACTCTTGACTATAGTTTAGTTTCATACAACATTTTTGTTTATACACTGTGGTGTCATGTATTTTGTTTAATTCTATCGCAGATATCGTCACATTTTTTGTGATATTCCATTAATTTCTGCTTTATTTTTAGTTGATTTCTGCGAACGTTTTTGTATTGTTACTGATCTTTGTTATTGTTTACATTGTTATTGTTTACATTGTTTACATTGTTTACATTTTCAATGTTTACATTCTGCATGTGTTTACATAGTCATTGTTTACAGTTATAGTAATTAGTTATGGGCTATGCTAATGCACTGTTACTACTACACTGATGATAAATGAATGATGAATAGTGTCGTGCACTATTGAATGAGAAGTGCACTTATGATCAAGAATTGAGTGTTGATATTTCATATACAAGTTCTTTGATTGGAGACTTGTTTCCCACAGAGACTGGGATAATATAATGTGATGTGAATATACAAGTGCTTAATTAAGACTTGTTACACTTAGGTTTGAAATAAATTAGTTAATTATTTCAGGTTTCTGAACTCATATTATTACTCATCATGTCTACATTTGAGCACTTTATTGAGCAGGGTAAATTGCTTGGGAAGACTGGTGATAAGTTAGAAGAATTTGCAACTGCTCGATATGATAAAGCAATGGAAGCTGAACAAAAGAAACTGCAGATGCAGGTGGATGAAAAAAGATTCCAAATGGAAATGGAAAAACAGAAAAGGGAATCAGAAGCTGAGGAGAGAAAACTCCAGCTACAACTAGAAGCTGAGAATAAAAGACTTGAAAAAGAAGCTGAGAATAAAAGACTTGAAAAAGAAGCTGAAAATAAAAGACTTGAAAAAGAGGCGGAAAATAAAAGACTTGAAAAAGAGGCGGAAAATAAAAGACTTGAAAAAGAGGCTCAGGCTGAGGAAAGAAGATTACAGAGAGAGTCTGATGACAGGAAAGCAAAAATGGAACATGAAGAAAAACTCTTAGCTTTAGAGTTGGAGAAGTTGAAATTGACGAGCATGAGTAATGCTAATGATGCAAACAAGGGTTCATCTTCGAATAAGGCTAATAATGATACTTTTAAGATTAAGTTACCAACATTTAGTCCTTCCAGTGATGACATAATGTTGTATCTGGACAGATTTGAACAAGCATGTAAAGCTCATAACATAGACAAAGCAAAATATGTTTATCAGTTATCAGGGATACTGACAGGTAAAGCTCTAAGTATATTAAATATGGTGGATGAACCTGACAAGAACAATTATGAGGTTGTCAGGGCCGCTTTGTTAAAGAAATACCAGCTTAACGAAGACGGCTATCGTCTACAATTTAAAAACATGTTGCCTGAAACTGGAGTTGAATTCTCCGAGTTTATAGCAAGAATACGCATTACTTTCTCACGATGGGTTGAACTATCTAAGACGGAAAAAACTTATGAAGGACTTATGGACTTAATACTTAGAGACAAAGTCATGTCGTCTGTCAATGAGTCTTTCCTTGCTTTCCTTCATGAACGTAAACCTAAAACAATAAAAGAAATGGAGGATTTCTGTTGCCAATATGTAACTGCGCACCCACATATAACCATGGGTAACTCTAAGGTGAAAGAAGGTTTACCAGTTGCTTCGGCAGCACCGTATGGTCAAAACTTTGCTCGTAGATCGCAACAAAATTTTGATAGAAAGAGCAGCGGTAATTTCTGTCAAAATCATGGAAATCAATTTCATGGTGATTCTTCTTCGAAGAATTGGAGACAACCTGATAGTACCCGTTACTATCACCCTAATAATTATAGGCATTTCAAAAGAGGATATGGTAATAGAGGTTATTCCTGCCGAAGACCTCAAAACCAAACAAATAGATGTTCGCATCAATGTGAACATGATAGTAATCGTGGAAACTGGAATTCGAATCATGATAACAATTACAATAGAGACAATAATAACTGCAGAGATAATAATAACTCTGATAACTTCAGAGGTAATAATAGTCGGGGTAGATCTCAACACAAAAAAAAAGAGATATCAGCAGGCTAATTCTGTACAACAGGAAACTGAGGGAGCCTGTAATCATGTTGTTGATAATAAAAACTTTGACGCTGTCACTGGTTCTGCTTTTGACTTTGAGAGAGCAAACAAATGCCCCCAATGCAGTACTTTATTCGAACCGGGTACCATAACTACTTTGAGTTGTGGTCACCCACTTCCCGCTCTTCCTGCTGCTGTTGCGCATGACGGGAGGGGTTCTTTAATCCTACATAAGGGTCTTGTTAATGATACTCCGGTCTCACTACTTTTCGATTCCGGATGCACCACTATTGGTGTTAGACAATCGCTTGTAGATCCATCTTGTGCTACAGGAAAAGTTATTAAATGTGTCACATTTGGCGGCACTCTAGAAAAATATCCTACTGCTGTAATTCGCATTGCCACTCCTTTCTTTACTGGAGATGTGCATGCTTGTCTCTTACCTGATCCTATTGCGGACCTTATTATTGGTCGTATTCACGGAGTTAGGGAGTGTACCCCACAGCAGATTGCTGCTTGGGAAGATAATAACATGCAAGCTACAAATGCAGTAGTTACAAGAGCACAAGCTCTACAAACACCCGAAACTTCACTGAATAGTGATAATGAAGTTGATAGCCAAGATAGTCACTTAGTGATTACTCGTGACTCTTTCATAAAATTGCAAGAAGAAGATCCTTCTTTAAAAAAATTCTTCATTCTTGCGAAGAAAGGTGATCCGAATCAGGATACAAATAGAAAATCTTGGATTGCAATGAGAAACGGCGTACTTGTACGTATGGTACAAGATTCGACTACGTCGGCACATTCGCAAATTCTTGTTCCCAAGAGCATGAGAGTGCAAATATTGCAACATGCTCATGACTCGCAATGTGCTGGACATATGGGTTTTGCCCGTACGAAGTCGAGAGTCCTTGCGGCTTTCTTTTGGCCTTTTGTCAACAAGGACATTCGTATTTACTGCCGATCATGCAAGGTATGTCAGGAGGTCAAATCTAGAGGACCACGACATGCTGCGCCTATCCAGGCTGCTGACATTCCTATTCGGCCGTTTCAGAAAATGGCCATAGATATTATTGGCCCTTTTAAGGTCAAGTCGGCCAGAGGACATCAGTTCATCCTTACATGTGTCGATATGTGCACACGTTGGCCAGAGGCTATCCCTCTTAAGAGCATATCTACTACAGATATCGCAGATGCTCTTTGGTTGATATTTTCTCGCTTGGGGTTCCCCAGAGAAATATTGTCAGACCATGGCACTCAACTCATATCTGACACTATGTCACAGGTAATGTCTACCTTACATATTGAACGATCTCTCAGTAGTATCTACCATCCTATGTCTAATGGGTTAGTTGAGCGTCTGAACAGAACGCTCAAGACTTTGCTTGGTAAGATAACTGAAGATCATCCTCAAGATTGGGACAGGGTTTTACCCGCGGCTCTCTTTGCCTATAGAGAAGTCCCTAATGAACACACAGGGTTTTCTCCCTTCGAACTTGTCTTTGGCGCGCGTATGCGCGGCCCTATGTCTTTATTACACGATCTCATCACTGCCGATGATATTAGCGATGAAACTCAATCCTCATATGAGTATGTCATTGCTCTTAGACAAAAGATCATTGAGGCGTGTAAGCTAGCAACTGCTTCATCAGAAATTGCTAAAGAGAAGGCAAGGCAGTTTGCTAACAAGAATAGATGTCTACGACAACTTTGTCCAGGTGACAAAGCATTCGTCCTACTCCCCAGTAGGGAAAATAGACTTCTTATTGCATGGAAAGGTCCGTATGCAATAGTCTCTCGGATTTCCGATGTTGACTATGTGGTCGATATTGATGGAAAGCATAAAACTTTCCACATAAACATGCTTTCGGAATTTCACGAACGTCCGGACTATTTGCTGCCTATTTTCCAGGCAACGGATGATGCTCCTGCACCTCACGGTTATTATTCATCCCTGTCTGTCATACAGGATGAAGAATCTACCTTCTCTGAGGTCAATCTTCCTCTTCCAGTGGTTCCATTACATTCCACGGAATCTTGGAAAAACGTTTCTGTTTCTCCTAATCTTTCTGGTGACGAACATCGACAAGTCTCGTCGATGTTACAAACATTTCAGGATGTTCTCACTGACATTCCTGGACACACAGATGTCATAGAACATGACATAATTCTTACCGACAATAATCCAATTAGGGTTAGGCCTTATCCTATCCCTATACACTTTCAGTTGCAAGTGGAAAAGGAATTGGATGAAATGATTCAATTAAATATAATTGAACCATCGACTTCACCATATTCTTCTTCCATGGTTATTGTCCGGAAGAAGGATAAGAACATACGAATTTGCGTTGATTATCGCAAATTGAATCAGGTCACAAAGTTCGATGCCGAACCGATGCCTTTGTTAGAAGATCTACTGATTAGACTTTCTAATTCTAGATTCTTCACTAAACTTGACTTGTCTAAAGGTTATTGGCAAGTGCCTTTAGCAGAGCATGCCAAACCTCTTACTGCTTTTTCTACACCTAGGGGTCTATTTCAATGGAATGTTATGCCTTTTGGTCTCATGAACGCCCCTGCCACTTTCGTTCGCATGATGCGTCGAATTCTGTCACATCGTTCGGATGTCATCGCATACTTAGATGACATCTGTCTCTTCAGTGATACCTGGGAAGATCACTATTTAGGGTTATATGACTTACTGTCCACTCTACGTGAGAATAATTTGACAGCAAAACCTTCTAAAGCTTTTGTTGTTTTGGTGAAATCTCTTTCCTGGGTCATCGTGTTGGTCATGGTCTCTTGAAGACAGAAGACCACAATACTTCCAAAATACTGAACATCTCTGTTCCTAAAACGAAGAAACAAGTTAGGAGTCTCTTAGGTTTAATTCAATTTTATGGGAGATTTATTCCAAATTTATCTTCGATCATGGCACCTCTCTCAACATTGTTGAAGAAAGGTTCGCCTAATCTGGTACGTTGGTCTGAAGAATGCCAATCTTCACTAGACCAAATCAAGAATATATTTTCTTCTCCTCCCATCTTAAGATTACCTACTCTTGATAGGACTTTTGTTCTTCGGAGTGATGCTTCATCCACTGGGATTGGAGCAGCACTGATGCAAGAATATGCAAATACTCTGCATCCTGTTATGTACATTTCTAGAAAACTAAATGCGGCAGAGAGGAACTACTCGGTTTTAGACCGTGAGTTGTTAGCGATGGTTTGGTCAATTCTAAAACTACAAAGATTCCTCCTGGGCGCACATTTCATTCTAGAGACTGATCAGAAAGCTCTTACAGCTATTCAGACTAAGAATTTGAAGAGTTCGAGATCCACTCGATATGCTATAGCTCTTCAACCTTTTCACTTCACGGTACGAGCTATCCGTGGTGCGGATAATGTGATGGCTGACATTTTGTCTAGATGCCCACATGACTCCAACTAATACTTCTGTCCTATATTTCTATATATTACAGAGTCATAACACACCTGTATTACTACAATAGATTAGCACATCTGTACTCACTTTATATGTACACACTATCGTGCTTTGTTATCATCTTCTTCTGTTCGTTTTTTAAGATGATAGAGGAAGACTGAGTGGTTAATATAAGGGCCGTTAGTTTACTAAACAGCCACAATTATTAATAATGTATTGTACCTTATGAAGCATATTAGTTATTAATTAGCATTATATTGCTTGTACTTTCTCAGAATGTCATTGATGAGCTGAGGACTTACCTTACTATTATCAAGCATGACGAGTTCTAGATTGTGTACTTACCCTCGGAATGCCAGAGGATATGTCCTGGATCGTCATGTAGTTTAACTTTACTATGTACTTATGTCATTACATGTCAAATAATGTACTATTTAAATTTTCCTATCAGATTTGTACATCCATTTTTAAAGACAATATTAGAGTATGCTATTTAATGATGTCTATGGTAACTTGCATACGTATATTGTGTTTACATGATAACGTGATGTGTGTTGGTGACACCTCCCCGATGTGAATATTTTTTGAGACATATTTATTTTTCTGTTGAGGTATATCCTCACCAGACACTCTATATTTAGCCTCATGTTAGGCAATTTAATTAATTATCAGCGCATAATTCGTGCGTTTTGAGCCGCTTATCGCATGCTCTTTGATATTTAAAAAAAAAAAAAATATGTTCCACATTTTTTTTTTAATCGGGAGGAGGTGGTGATATGTTGCGTGATAAATTCTCGCAACATCGTTTTATCACAACATATATTTTGTAACGCAAGGGCAACAACTGCTTGAAATTTATAGTCACTTTTCTCGGTAAGCATTTGTCTCCTCGCGTTGGTATTGAATGCAGTTAAGTTTGCTATGCTAGGCCGTTTTCTCAGAAACCGGTTGGCAACCTGTTGGGTTATCCTTTTAAGGTAATCATTCTTACGCTGGTTCGTAGTAAAGGTTCTTGCGTCTTAAGTTCTGAGCTGTGGTCATTTTGCGCTGGACTGCGCATGACTGGTCTTGCTTCTTTGTCGATCGATTTCCGCCCACCACCAGTCAGTGAGCGATTTTGAATAGCTAGAAAGATGCCTCGCTGAGAGGGGATCTCTGCTATTTTTTGTTCTGTCAGGAATGTGAAGTCCTCTTTATGGATATTTCGTTTATTCGAGATAATACCTCTAGTGTATTTTCCACATGCCGGGAGGCGTAATATTTCTGTGTATTTCCTGAAGGCAAGGTAAATTAACTTTTCATTAACTCTATCGATTTTTGGTCGTGAGCGATTTTTGATTCATAGCCTGTCTTCGAAAGTCATCGTCACGAGATGTTTTCCCAGCTCACATGTCGCTGTATTGTACTGCATCGGTTGATGCATGTCCCAGGGACCATTACTTGCTACTTTGTTACATGAACTAGGTTTGGAAAACCTTTGTTATCATTTAGATATTTTTGAGGACATTATTTATACTTCGGCAGACGTGCCTGTCTTGCTGAAGCCAGATTAAGGAGAGTGAACTGATCTCATACATCCGGTTATCTTCTGGCTAAGATAGAAAGGGATGGAGAATTTTCCCGACTACATTACAGCCTTATAATGTATTAACATGCCTGTGAATCACCTTTATTATGATGCTGTCTACCGTCCATTGCTGTATTGAATGTTGCTGTGATAATGACTGTTTGATGTGCCTACATATTCGCGTAACCATTTTGTCACTGTGGCGTCCACAATAAATGATACAGAAAAACGTCACTAGCTGTTACAAGCATCATTGACTTTATACGTCGTGAGTTAACTGACGTCCTTGTGTGGATTGCCCTGTTTTTGTATGATCATTGTTTGACTGTACATCATCTACACACTTCACAAAACCAGACATGCGGATACCATCCATCATCATATGGCATCACGCATCAATATGTTACAGAGATAGCATGATAAGATAATGTATACTGTGCAGAATTAACAATATACGTGAATAAATCACATGTTATGATACATGGGTACGATATAACCTTTGCCTTCCACTTATGGATGTCAAGTCACTTATGTACTTGCTGGTATGTCGTAAGCTTCCAGTCAAGAACTAGCCATGATATATGTGGTTAACCAATTACTGGTTATGCTTCCTGACAATGCCGGTGAAGGTTATCTCTGGTTAGCGTCATTCCCTTTTTTTAAAAAAAAATTATATCTGCTACAATCAATCAGAAATAAAATCTGAAATAAAATGATATTAGTAATACATATATTTTTAATAAATTTACATACCCTCTTAGGATTTATAAGCTCACGGTGAGACTGTTTTGGTTGAAGTTAATCTGCCCTGCATGCAGCGTGAAAAAATAACTTTTCTTGCAGATGCTGTCTTCCAGTTTCTCACTCTGGCTTCTGGATTTGGTGTGTGTGATTTCCAATGCGCCGCTCTGTCCTTATATTTCAGTCTCTCGCCCGTCCGAGAAAGCACCTCCTAATTCTTCAGTAATATTGTCTGGCTTTAACCGAAAATCACATTTCCCGTCTTCAAACTTCAAAGAAAGACGGCCGCGCTGACCTTGCGCTGTGTGTGTGTGGGTGTCGCGTGGGCGTGTGTCGCGCTACAACCAAGCAAGTGTTAACAAATCTCGCTACAGCAAGTTACAGTCAATGTCAGACTTGACCTTCCATCCAGCGTGGAAGAGGTCAAGAAAGCAGCCAGTCTACTGTCCAGCGGCAAAGCCTCTGGATCAGATGCCATTCCTGCTGAGATTTATAAAGCTGGAGGCAGCATGCTGCTGCAGAGACTAACAGACCTCTTCCACTCAGTCTGGGATGAAGAACAGATACCACGGGAATTGAAAGATGCCACCATCGTTCACATATACAAGCGAAAGGGAAATAATCAATCATGAGATAACCATAGGGGAATGTCCCTATTATCTCTTGCGGGAAAAATCCTGGCTCGAATCCTGCTCAACCGCTTGACTGTTCATCTCGAATCGAAGGACTTACTCCCAGAGTCAGTGTGGTTTCCGAGCAGGCCGCGGGACAGTCGATATTATATTTGCCGCACGCCAACTTCAGGTGAAATGCCAGGAACAGTACAATGACCTATACACAACATTTATTGACTTGACCAAGGCCTTTGACACTGTCAATAGGGACGGACTATGGACAATTATGGCGAAATTTGGCTGCCTCGATAAGTTCATCTCAGTTGTCCGCCATTTTCATGAAGGTATGATATCTCGCGTATTGAATGATTGAAAACCTTCGGAACCTTTTCCCGTCACAAACGGTGTCAAACAGGGATGTGTGCTCGCCCCGATACTATTCAGTATGATATTTGCTGCCATGCTCTCTAACGTTACGCATGGCAGTAGTGACGGCGTACACATCAGATACAGGACAGATGGGAAGCTACTCAATTTGAGACGATTACAGTCCTTTACGAAGGTGAATGAAACAATGATCTCTGACCTCGTCTTTGCGGACGACTGCGCCCTCAACACCTGCACAGAACTAGACATGCAGAACAATATGAGGAGGATTTCTGTAGCGTGTGATGACTTTGGTCTTTCTATCATTACGAAGAAATCTGAAGTAATGTTGCAACCTGCTCCTGGGAAACCTTACTGCGAACCAAGTATCACAATAAAGAACCAACGTCTCCAAGTGGTGGACAGCTTCGCTTATCTTGGCAGTACCCTTACCAAAGATGTGAATATCGACTCCGATGTCAACAACAGAATTGCTAAGGCAAGTGCGGCTTTCGGAAGATTAAGAGTAAATGTCTGGGATCGACAAGGAATTAGTGCCGCCACCAAGATAAAAGTATATCATGCAATAGTGCTCACTACCCTCCTGTATGCCCGTGAAACATGGACAGTGTATAGCAGACATGCCAAGAAGCTTAATCATTTTCACATGAGCTGTCTTCGCAGGATTCTCGGGATCAAGTGGCATGATAGAGTATCTAATTCTGAGGTCCTCAACAGAGCACATATCTCAAGCATCTACATATTGCTGCAGAGGGCACAAATTAGATGGGCCGGGCATGTTGTTCGCATGCCCGAAAAACGCCTCCCAAAGCAGTTGATATACAGCGAACTCTCCATGCGTAAGCGAACAGTAGGGGGATAAAAAAAAAACGCTTCAAAGGCACACTGAAAGCATCGTTGAGCAGCTTCAAAATTGATGTCTCCTCCTGGGAGACTATTGCACAGGATCGCTCTGCCTGGCGGACAAACATTACTCAAGGCGCTCGCATTGCAGAACAGAATTTAGCTGATAAGGCAGAAGGCGAGCGTGCTGCAAGAAAGGTCAGAATGCACAGCAACACTATTATCGACCCTAACCATGTGTGCCCCGTATGTGGCAGGGCCTGTAGGGCCAAAAT